>CM023458.1:97991932-98289869 GCA_013339765.2 Haemaphysalis longicornis
TGCGATCGCCCCTGGGGGTGACAAGGATGGGGTAGTGGTCAGACCCCAGGTGCTCGTGGCGGTTTCCCAGGTGTAGGCACACCGCTGGGACACCATTGTGACGTGGGGGCTGCTCTAGGCTGAGTTGTGCGCGTTAAAATCTCCGCACACGACAACGCCGGGCCCAGGTGGGCCCGCAGCCGCCCCACTGCTGGGGCATCCCAGGGCCGCGTTGGGCGGACGTAGACGCTGGCCACAGTGGTGTCCGTGGACCCCATGCGCACTGTGACAGCACCACATTCCATGGGGCCATCCACGATCGAGTCCAGGTTCACTGGAGCACTGTTGAGCACAGCCCTAACGTATACAGCTGCCTGGGACTTGCCTGGTGGGTGGCTGGCGTCTTGGCACGGATGGCTGGTGCAAGAGCGCAGGCTGCAGCTGGTTGCGCTGGCGTGGCACACGTACCCCGGAAGCCGCAGGGTGCTGCCACAGACGTTGGTCTCCTGCAGCGCAGTACATCGAAGTGCTCCCGCAGCAGCTGCTCTGCCAATTCCGCGTGCGCGAGGCCCCAAGTGGTTGCAGTTCCACTGCAAGATGCGTGGCCGCTGGCCGGTCCTACAGGGTCTGTTAGCCATGCAGCAGCAGGTGCTACCTCCTCTCCCTCTATTGCGCGCGCTAAGGCAGCGGCGAAGCGTCAGCGTCGAGCGGCCGATCCCGAGCGTCGAGAACGAGAGGCCACCGCCAGTCGTCAGCGTCGAGCTGCGGATCCATCGAATCGAGAGCGAGAACGGCTTCGAAACGTCAGCGGCGAGCGGCGGACCCCGCGTTACGAGAACGAGATGCCGCGGTCGGCCTTGTTGACGTAGTCCACGACGTACGCCGCGCACGCGTAGTGGTCGAGGATGATCTGCCGGTCCATGTTGGAGTCGAGAACCCTTCCGATCCACGGGTTGAACGCGTTCACGCGCTTCTCGGCGGGGGTCCTCGCGTGAAGCACGCACGGACGCGACGCGCCAGCCCGCAGAATCTCGGAGTACTCCTCCCCGGACCGCACGTCGAAGGCGCGCAGGAACTCGTCCAAGCTCGCAAACTCCCCGTGCTCCAACGCCTCGTGCATTTCGTCGTACTTGGCCTTCAAGCGCCGTCGACGCACCCGTACGAAAAAACAACTACAACTACACCCCCAACTACCACAACCTACGCCACGTGACCACCCCCAATGCCCTGCATTTACTCGTGTCCCCCCCGCGCGGGGGGATGCGACGGAGGTTTTTTTTAAGATGAACATTTACCAACACGCCCAACTTTCAACCTTTTTAGCCGTGAAGAAGTACAGTACTCTCATCAGCATACTTCCTAAGTGTCTGGGTAGTTGTTTTTGGAGCGAAATAAATAAATAAGTACGTGCACATACTCAGTTTCTTGGCAGTTGTTCACTTGGCCGTAGCAAATGCAAAGGTGCAGTTCGCTGGGGTGATGCCGTCTGCTTGCAGCCTGTCAGTCGTATTGGCGAGGGGTTTTAGCAGCGACAGAAGGGATTGTAGGCGTGCCATGCTGAATTCTCGAGGCAAGTCGATGCGCTTCGCCGTATGGCTGTCGTTGTACTCTTGGATCATGGACATCCCTGCTTTAGAGACGTCGTCCTGAAAAGTGAGGGGAACTCAAATCAGGACTTGTTTATTCAGATTGGTTTAGAGGTTCGCCGGCGAGAAAGGCGGCAATATGTTGCCAAATTCAAATTTTATGGGTTCAATGCACCGAAGCTACAACTGGGCTATGAGGTACGTCGTGGTGGAGGGATCCGTATTACTTTTGACCACCTGGGGATCCTTAACGTGCGTCGAAATCTCTACGCGGAGGTTTATCGCTTTTCGCCTCCGTCTGAAAAGCAGCCACGGCGGCCGCTATCGAATCAGCGTCCTTGGGTTCAATAGAGTATTAGAAAAGAGGAGGAGGAGATATTCCCGGAAAAGATACGTCCCAGAAGAAGTGGTTGCAACTCCAAAGCAGACAAAAATTATCCTGAAAAAAAATCGCCCGTGGGTCAACGTGCGAAAACTGTTCCCGGAAAACTGTTCAGATTCTGCTTTTTCCAATGAGCCCAAGCTTACTGTAGTGGTGATGTGGCTGCTGCGGGAAAACGAAGTGAGAGCGATCTGTCCACTTCATTCGATTCCTTAGGGAAAGAAACTTTTACGCTCCTAAATAGGTTTTTTTTTTGCGTGATCCAACTAAAATATCCTCCTAAAATACTGCAAAAGCTGTACGAGACAGGCAAAACGGTATTTGCAAAAAATGTACTTTACCTGATTCCTTCTCCGCCCCCTTCTTCCTCCCCCAAAAAATGCGCCATTTACGGAATGATTCCGATGACAAATAACGCCTGCAGGCGGAAATACCTGTTTTTAAAAGACAGCAAACGCTTGACAGCAAACGCTTAGCTTTCTGACGCTTTCTGACAGCAAACGCTTAGCAGTAACCCCTAACCGAAACACAAAGCGTAATCGGAGTGAACAATTTCACCTGCGGTGGCTAACACATTCATGTTCCTATCCCAAGGGAAGGGGCTCGATCTTCGGCGGCCGCTTTTCTGATGGGGGCGACAAACGCGGGCGCAAAACGCGAACACGCATACTTTGATATTTCCGCGTCCCCAGGCGGCCGACATAAATCTGGAGTCAACCACTACGGCGAGCCAAAATAGCACTGAATAGCTAAATACAAGTCAAGAGTACTTACCTCAGTAAGCCGAATTAGTGCAGCGACGAGGGAATTCCATCGTGTGCCTGCGGCGGGTACGACGTCTTTCCCGCACAGTTCTTTCAGGCATTCCGTCCAAAGGCAGGAGCGCCTGAAGACATTGACGACTGTGTTCAGAGTCGCCAGGAGACCCTGCGCCTTGTCGTCTTCCCGCATAGCTGAGTTGACGGCCAGTTGCACAGTATGCGCCGTACACCTGACTCTGTGAAACAATGTAGCTGTCTCCTTCTCCTCCTCTTCGGTAGTGTGCGCAAGGGTGTCGTCCACCGACTCCTCCACGCTGTCCTCCGGGTCAGGAGTCGTGTGTGTCCAGTGCTCCATGAAGGTGTCGCCCATGCCAAAAGCCTTCGTAATGTTGGCGGCGTTGTCACAGACGAGCGTGCCCACTTGAGACTGTCTTATGCCCCGCAGTGAAATCTCTGCGACGAACACTTCTCTGATGTTTTCGCCCGTGTGGCGGCCCTCAAAGTGGCGGAAAGACAGCGTTTGCAGGTGAAGCCTCCAATCCTTCACAAACTGCACTCGTATGCCCATAATCGAATCCCGCCGCCTGCTCGTCCAGATGTCTACTATGAAGTGCAAGCTTCCGGGCGGGCAGTCCCTCAGCTGTTCAGCAAGCGCTGTCACCGCGTGCGCAGTCGCCAGCTCCTCTAGCTGCCGCCCCACTGTACGTGGTGACGGCAGGTTCAGTTCATGCTTTAGGAACTCGATCAACCGCTTAAAACCGAGCCCCTTTGTGAGAGATAGGGGAACGCCGTCTAACGCCACCATTTCGGTTACGTATCTGTTAAATGCCTGCTTCATGCTGCCTAACGGGGCTAGCTTCTTCTTGGCGGCTTCTCGTTGTCTGTAGAGAGCAACCGATGAATCCAGCGTCCTCTGGCGTTTTGCTGTCACTTCTGCTCCCTTCTCTTTGTGCATTGTCTGGTGAAAGGAAAAAGAATTGACCCTAAATTAATGTACACATTTAACATTGTACTGCATTCTCAAGTACCTATAAGCTCCAACAACTGCATATATTTCTGAGGCTCCTCATGGGGCCAAAAAGTACGTTTGTGTGGTATTTCGCTCAACAGAACCCGGTTACACACTACCATGCCATCGAAGAGACCAGAGTTGCACACATTCAATTGCAATTATGATTGAACGAATGTCTTCACAATTTTATTTTATATATTGCAGATTGTTTAACTTCCGGCACTTTTGGTGCAAATTCGTTAGGGCGCATTCAGCAAGGCAGTATTTAAAAGCTCGCTGCAGTAGTTCAGCCATTGGGCTCCATATATGCTAAAATGGTCCACTGGAAAATGAGCTTTCCCAATATCGATCTAATATGAATGCAGTCCCGTCATGTAAGTTTAGGCGATCGTGCCAACAGTGTTTGCTCTGGCCGAAGTGTAAATTAAAAATATTTTGACTCTTGCTACACGCTTGGCGAAATATGACTAAGTGGTCGTCTCGAATAACGCCTGTTAGGAAAAGTTCAGGTGCTCGCTGTAGTGCAACCAGGAATCGCATGAGAGTAAACAGCACTAATTACTTTTTTATGCAATTAAAAAAGAACCTTGTGAAGCAAAAGTACTGATGGGTAAAAAATTGCCCCGTGGCTCAGGAGCTACGCCGTCGTGCTGCTGAGCCCTCCAGTACCCCGCGCCCCATAGCCCACGCGTACCTTCGACGCGTAAACACGGAAACTTGTTTATTTTAAAGTCAGTAAAATCACTCAATGCCAGCCTACCGCGGCAATGATAAGGGAAACGTGCGCGACGTTTTCACCGCAACGCTGGGAGAGGGACGGGATGACGAAATTTTCAGTACTACTAACTCGCGGTGCGCTTTGTACTATGATCGCTGGAAAAGAGTGGCCCTTAAAGACGCCAGAAACAGAAGCACGATAAAAAGCTGTACTCGACCATACCCTACAAATTAAAGAAAAAAATCGAGCTTTAGTTTTACTCGTCGGACTGCTTTGAACTCCCTTGCTGTTTGGCTGAATTTTTTAATAGACGAGGATTTCCAGAATTTTGTTTAGCTCCGGGTGTTTAACGCGATAGTATTACGCACTATTTAAATATTTGCATTAGGTAATTTCTACGAAAACGGCGAGAATTCGGTTTAGGCGTTTCATGCACCCTGACATACTATAATCAAATACTGAGAGGCAACACAAATTTTTAGCCTGGCTTTAGCGGCAACAAAAGTAAATCAGTCCCGTAAGAACGGCAAACGGCGCGATATTTTAAGGGCGGAAAGACAAAACGAAGGCCCAATTCAGGTACTATTCATGTGATCACACTGGCGTGAGTAAATGTCTTGCTGCACTGCGTTAAATAATGCATGAAGTATAAAAAAGTGGCTCCAATCCACGCTGTGAAGGTTATTGGAAATCAAAGCATTAAACGACACCCAGGACAATTTCCCATGCGACGTCACCTGAATTTCCATACTAGGCTCTACAAAGAGTGGCCAGAGATTCTGCCAGCCGCGGGGGCGGTTTCCCGAACGCAGCAGCGTCGGCCACGGCCCGGGCAGAGTGGTTGACGCCGCTGCTGAAGCCCGGCCGTGTGTCGGCAGATAGAAAACGGAGAGGAGCGTCTTTCGAAGGATGAGACAGCGGAACCTAGCCATCCAGATGTGTTAGCTTGGCTACAACACCGCGCCACGCAAGCGCAGACACCTAAACAATTCGGCATGTGAGTTTAATGATTCTCATTAAGGCCGAATAAAACTAATTAGTTTAGTAAGTTTGAGGATTGCGAGGAAGCTGAGGGAACTTTTATAATACCACTTTAACCGGACCCGTTGCTTCTTTCGCCTTTTGCGATACCTCTGAAAACACAAGCTAATTGGTATTCACCAATTTAGAAAACAAAGTCCCATTCGTGACAAGCAGTGCGCGAAAGGTAGCGTTTCTCTAGCAGCCAAATGTCTGTATGTGGTCTCTACATTTTGTTTTCCCGCCCTGCAAACCAACCTTTAATGAATCTTCGCCGTACGACCACTTAATTCTGTCGGGTCCGGGCTGCATAAGAGGTGCTGTCGAACAAGTTAATCAAGCCGCGCGAAGGAAGCGCGCAATAAACGCGAAGCTGCCCCAAAATAGGCCTAAAACAACCTTCGCTAAAGCAGACGACAAAGCCGTACCGCCGACGTGCCCGCCGGTGAGCAGGCACTACTCGCGGGGAACGCTGGGTAAATTGGCCGCGCCATCTACAGTGTGCTCCATGAGTGAAACCATCCCCCCCCCCCCCTGCCAGCTCCGCCACGTTGAGGTTATTGTCCTGCACACCACGAAAGTACTGTTAGCTGGTAGAGGTAGAAAGCTTTGCTTTAATTATTGTTAGATTCTGGATTTGAACATCGCTAATATGCACAGAAACCGAATTCGTACATGCTACCCCGAATGTTTTCGCGCTTTTCTCCCGCCGTAGCTTTTTTTTCTTCTCACAAACGCAGGGTGGCTCGAGCAGCACACCCAGTATGTCCGGTAAGAGCGCCCATCTAGCGCTAAGCACTGCTTCTTGTGTACACATATCTTAGCTCTCAGCTTCACCACGACGCCTCGCGATGCCAATGTTTACCTTTTACCGGACGACTATAGGCGCGTCTCAGCCGCTCACAGTGAAACAATAATGATTGTACGAACTTCGAAACCCATTTCGCGCATATTTTCAGTTTTTGAAGAAACGCACGACCCTAAACACATCCAACGCACGCCTCTACTCGCACGCAGCCGACGGTGAATCCGCCGGCCGCACCCACTCGATACTGACAGAGGCGTCACTCCCGGCCGGCCCTAACGGCCGCCCTTTTTTCGTCGGGTTGGAATAAAACAAGGAGAGACTAGGAAAAATATAGAGAAAGATAGAGAGATTGAGAGTTATAGAAAGAGATATAAATATCGACAGGGAGAGAGAGAGAGAGAGAGAGAGAGAGAGAGAGAGAGAGGTATAACGAATGATAAAGATATAGAGAAACGGAAACGGGAAACGAGATAGATAGAGAGATAGGGTTAGCAGAAACAGAGATAGAGAGGTATAGAGAAATCGAGAGAAAGATAGAGACAAAGGTACAGATTGAGAGAAAGAGTGACAAAGAGATAGGAATAGAATTTGCAAAAGTGGAAGATGGAGAGAGTGAGTTAAAGAAAAAGCTAGAGGGATACAGAGAGAGAGAAGTAGAGAGAGAGAGAGATAGAAAGAGGTAGAAAGATATAAAGAGAAAGAGGAAGACAGAGAAACATCGGATTTGAAAAAAAACATTGTCGATGTTCATTTCCAGTGCAGCGACGCATATTTAGGACTCCAGACATTGCACGTAGCACCTTTTAAAGGGGTCCTGAAATACCATCCGCCGATGCATGGATGTACATGTACCCAAATAAAGCAATGTATTTGCAATCTCCTCCCGCAAGAATTATGTTAAAGCGATGAGTATTAGCTGAGAAATCGTAAATCAAAAACCGCGCATTATCGCCGCTTCGCGTTTCCTCCTCCTTTCGACTTACTCTCCGCTGTTGACGGCGTGCGAGCCTTGCCTCCCATGATGCTGCGCTCCGCAGCGGTGACGTACTTCCGCTATTGTGCTGCTCAGACTGTCGTCTGCTACGGGCAAGCTTTGTTGACACCAGGAATACCGCACTCCGCTCAAGGCTGGAAAAGCGAACGAAAAATCTGGCCGCATGTATGCGGCGGCCTGGCCTTGCCCTCTCGCGGTGTACGTTGCTGGCGGCACATGACTTTTTATCGGCGGCGAACTCGCAGCCGCACGGGGAGGGTCGTGCGGTCATTCCCTTGATGCACCGCGCACTGTTTATCCAAAAAGCGCCGTATCAGATGTGGCCCCGCTGGTGCCGGGTCTTATTTTGCGGCGGTAGTAATTCCTGCCGGCGGCATGTGAAAAAGACATTTCAAACCGATACAGAACCCGTGCACAAAACGCTTCAATCGTGTGACCAGTTCAGCTTGGGGCGACGCGTGGTGGAGAGCGGCAACGTTGGCAAAACATGCTCCGCCGCGCTCTGAGCTTTCTAGCGCTGGAGCGAGCGCCATTTCTTTGACAATCTCAAACATCGGTTGCCTTGGCAACAAGGCACAAACCGCTCTAAAAGTCAGTTACGGTTGCGTGATCCCGGTTCAGCTCGGGTCCCCACCTCGCGACATGTGGGCACTGCAGGCGTACCACTCACTCCCATTGGGAAGTACGAGATGCGTTTGGCATTACAGGAGGCGATGGTGTGTGTGTTGTGGACGCCTTTGTTTCGCGATGAAATGCGACGTTGTGCTTCTGCGGGTGGATAGTGCTTCCCATGGTGTGGATTATCTTTCTCGCGCGACGTACGACTCAACCTTGCATGGGGTATGTGCAGTGTGCGTGGCTAAAAGCCATCGGCTTGTGCGCCAGAGTTAAGTGACTTGCTGTTCGTCCCGGCAAACCGCGCGCGAGGTGAGTGCCGAATTTACGACGGGCAGGAGGCAACCCATCCTCTGTCAATCGTGGTTCAGACTTTCAACGCATGTTGTGACGTTGTGTTCGTTAGAAACGCATCTATGGATTGTTTTGAAGTTGAATAAAATGTATGTGTCAAACCCGGGCATTCGGCTCAGGGCGTTCTCTGCGATTGCACCGAAGAAGTGCCACGGGGCTTCAACGCTTTCTTTATGGAACGTACTCAGGTAAGAGAATATCCATGTCGTGTGATGGCCGTGTTGCATTCAATACAAACGGTTAAGCGTTTGTTTTACACTTGTTTCGTTTGTCGTAAAATGCCCAAGCACTCCGGCACTCCGCTGGCAGATCAGCCGGCGAGCCGAGGCTGAGCAGACGACTCATCTCTTTGCCGGAAGTGCGTGAAAAAGCCGCCCAATAGCAGGGT
The DNA here is from genome assembly GCA_013339765.2 of Haemaphysalis longicornis. NCBI lineage: Eukaryota > Metazoa > Arthropoda > Arachnida > Ixodida > Ixodidae > Haemaphysalis > Haemaphysalis longicornis. Next base: position 98,000,550 of record CM023458.1, read on the forward strand.
GTCTAGCTCATGACGAACATCTGGGAATCGATGATGTAGACATGTGAAGATGGCGGCGTCCAAAAACACAAAGGGAAGGGTGAGAAAAAAACGACAAACTTTGCAACAAAAGTGTGAGCTTTCCGCTGCGCGTAAAAGAGTAATACTTGGCACAGAGGACGTTGACGACCCAATCTAACGGTTGCGCTAGTTCATTTAGTGTGCTCAAAATGCCTTTCAGGGCCCCTTTAAAGTAATATTACCGGCTAACAATGCAATTAAGGGGCCAAACATTTTCGCTGCGGTTGGCCTTGAAGGTGGACATAAACAAGCCCAGTGAAAATGGTGGTGATTGTGTTCCTTCTTGGTCCTAATTTATTCGGTTTGTTTCATTTTTTAGCCCTGTCAATATCCCACACATGCGTCAGCTACCGTCGCCCGTCGTACCCGCCTCGAGGGCTCGTCTGCTATAAGTTATAACTAGGAAGGGGCGTGGAGGAGGAATAACTTTATTGAATTGAAGGTTGGTGGCATGATATGACGCTCTCGGTTTGTGGTTTACAAAAAAAATGATATTACGTTTCATTGAGTACAACTGCACTGTCACCGCCAGGACTTCACAAATGGATATTTAAAATCCTTCCAACTATGGCTGCTCCATGTGCTCCCTTCCACACGTATACAAAACTCGCTCTTCTCTAGCGTAGAACCACGAATAGTCAGAAATAAAAGCACTTTACATACCTCCAGATGTCGCCGAAAGTTGCTTGCGTTGAACTTGTTTCCCCATTTTTCTTGGCAGCAGTGCTTACACTTGTACAAAACCTTCATGCGGTCTCTTGTGCTACCTACGTAATCATAATGATCTTTTAAGTCATGTTGCACGCAAAACGCTGCATCTTTCTGAAGATCCCTATCGTCCGTACTACTTCGAGCTGACATAGTAGCCACCCAGGGTGTTACTGTCTGCTTTGCTGAGATCGCCGACTGCGCGCGACGAAGCTACGTGCCGACTGCCCGGTTGATTCTAACGTTACTAAATAAAGGCTTTTAGAGTAGCGGAACTCATTTCTGTGATTGTTGTGTGCCGCCAGCATTTTTATTGGTCGGTCGGCACCACGTGATATTTGTTTGCACATTGCGCCAGCCATTTTGTTTCTGGGCACCTCTCCTTTCTTTTTCAGTCTACAGCGCGGACGCTAGAGCGCCCGGCCGCACTCTGCCCGTCACAACCAGCAGCAGTTTCGTTGGGAGAGGTGGCAGCACGGCAGACAGAAACAAAATGGCGCCCAGACGTCTCCTGGTGCACGAAGTGTCGGTACTCTCAAGCGTAGCTTATTTAGGGGTGCTAGTGAATCCGATCTTCCCTCCCGTCCTTCCCTTATTTCGCGGAAACTTCCCACATGAACACATGACAGCGTAGTTTAGGATCAAGCTGTGCTTCGTGAGCGGCAGGCTGGCGCCGCTTGCGGATGGGAAAATGTGGGGTGAAGAGGGAGGGTGGCGGCTGCCCGGCAGTATAGTGATACCGGCAGCTCGTCGCCATCGTAGCCATCATGACGCCGCCGCGACACTACGGCACCGCCTGCCTCCTCCGCCTCTTCTGCCCAGCACTCAACCAACGGCGCTCAAGGCCAAGCCCGCCTTGCTACACCTTGCTCCCATCTTTCTATCCTTTCGTGGCAGTGTTTTACCAGTTTTACTGGACATCCCCGATGTGAGCCCTGTTGAGTTCTTTGGAATAACCTGTTTGGAGGGCTGTCTGGAACGAATTGATAGGGAAAATGTAGTGCCGCGGATAGCGCGCTAAGCGATTGGATTAATCGCACACGCTAGCCAGTGCTTTGAAAGATGGCAGCAGCTTTACTAAGCTTTCCTGCCGAACTGGATCATTTTTTTATGTTTGCTACCGCTGTCAGAATTTGCAGTGTTTTTTTGGTTTATAGAGCGTGAACGAACTAGGGTACATAAGTCCTGAAAAGCTTTGATTCATGGCTTGCGACAAATTTGCCATAATTTTTTTTGTCCTTTGCCAAAAGCGAAGTTTACCTTGTTAAAAGCGGCGTATAAAACAGGGTGGATATATTAACCGTATTGAGACTTAAGAAAACGTGACACCCCATTAATGATAAAGTTAAATTTTAGCTCAAATAAGTACCCATTCAATGTCCAGAAAACTCGTTCCGTAGACAGCCAAAAGGGCGAATGCTGCTTATAACAAAATAAATGCATTGATACTTGTGAAAATCGGGGAACCCTACGGGGACGTCGACACAATCAAAATAAGAAAAATAAAATAAAGGCCTAAAGCTCACCACGCGAGATAGGACGGGACAGAAGAGGCAGCTTTTATTGACGAAATATCTACACAAACCATGTGAGCTGCTACACCGGCCACGTAAATTAAGGCTGTCTTAGCCCTCTATGAATGTAATTAACATCTTTATCTTTGACGACTACTCTGATTGTTTAGAAGAATTCCACAGGAAAAAGGTAAAACCACGCGTACAAAACATAAGCGCGCGCACATATACTGTTAACACTCGTTATAACGAAATCGCTTTACTCGAAATATCGCTTTATTCGAAATTTCTTCTGGTCCCAACCCAAACGCATGCATTTTAGGCCGCATTACTCGAAGCGCATGAAGAGCTCGACCCACTTAGAGCGAAGTGGCGAGCGGTGGCGTCGCCGAGCAGTGACGACCCAGCGGCGACTCAGGCGGTAAATATGGCGAGTTGACAAGCTGGTGTTTCCGCGGCGATTTTCTCGATCCCGTCATACTCGGTTTGCGCCATCCGATTTAAGACAAATGGTCGAAATGCCTGTTAGGGTGATTGAATTTTCTTCCTAGACATCGGTCCATGGCGTGGACGCGACGGTGCGCGAACACTAACTCTCCAAGCGTATATAGAATTAGAAGTGTCGTCGAGAGCGGTGCGCTCAAAAACTCGTTTTCCAAACTTCACGGCTGCACCCATCGGAAAAAAATTGCCCAGTAATCATGCAGAGCCCCTAAAGCCGGTCAGTTTTCATGATTGTGCTGTGTACTCACAATGAGCGGGTAATCGTTTTTTGAGCTCAACAAACACAACCTCAGATTCCAGCTGTGGAATTTGCGGCGCTTTCCAGCGCGAAACTCTCGTAGCGTTCCTTGACGCCCCCACCCCTCTGTAAAAGCGGCCAGAGCCTTCTTCTCTTCCTTCGCTCTGCAGTCTGCGAGGCGTGCGGACGCCAGTCACTGCTTGGTCGCATTGGAGAAGTGGTTGCTCGCGCCCAGCAAGAGCATGAAACAGCCAAAGCTCACTGCCTTTCTTGCACCTGAATATGTTGTGCTTCACACAATACATTGTGCTTTGATTACTCGCCGTTGTAACGCAAATAAAGCTGAACGAGTTTCGTTTTCTCGAGTGGTCACTTATATCAAAATATCGCTTATAACAAAATTTTTCGCCGTCCTGTCGGCTTCGTTATAACGACGGATTACTATATATGCACACACAAAGTAATCACGAACGCATAGTTATTGTTCACAAAAATCGCGACTTTTATTTACTTCTTCATTGTTTTACAATTAAATAAATTCCCTCGTGAAAGGGTATTTTTAGATAACGGTGGTCACATGCGAAAACCCGCTCAAGTTACGCTAACAGCCTAATGCAGAATATTAACAAAAAATGGAGCACCTTCGCACTGTAGTTGCGCGAAGAGTGGACAAACAGCGAAACTGGCGGCCGCGCCCGGCTTATTTTCGGTTCGGTTAAGTTTATCCGCCATTATGGGTGGAGGCTGGGCCAAGTTTTTTGCTTGGTTGTGCTTCGAGACACGGTCAAGTTCTCTGCGTGGTGTCGTGGTTAGCCCCAAAAGAGTAATGAACACTCGGTCATTATGTATGTACAATGCACGTGAGCTCGTAACTCCGGATCGGACGTTTTCCTGTTGCTTCACCGGTGCGATATTCGGGATTGTACCAAAGTCGTCTGCTCCGTTCTCTAGTAGCGGCGTAGCGGCTTTCGCGCCGCACTTGCTCGTCTTTGGGAGTGGCGCTCTTCTTCTATTGCACCATCTCTCCCTTCATTACAGACCAGACTTTTGCATCTCCCATAGATTTCCGAACTTGCCACTGAAAGTTCTCTTTGACTGGCAGGCTCGGGCAGAGCATTCTACAAGGTCGAGCGGTGTCGGTGCGCACGATGACGTCCTCGCTCGGGGAAGTTTTTCTGCGCAGGTTCGCCGGCCGAACCACCAGCTTAAACAGCATTCGCTGTTGTAAAACTCAAATGCCATTTGTCTAACGACAAAGAAGGTTGAAACGTGAAGCTTTTGAGTCGTGAATTTTGATCGTTGGGAGTTTCAATTTCGATCGCTGGGGTTCAAACTCCTTTCACTTCACCCGCCACCATCATCATCGTCAAAAAGTTGGCTTTCCTGCAGTGCGTTTTCGAAAATGGTCTCCATCAGCCAGGGAAAAAGAGCTTCACTTAAAAACGGAACGATTTGTTTCTAAAAATACAAATAAATGTAAAACCTTTTGGCAAATTATATTGTTAATGCAATAATAGTTGGTAGTAAAATGACAGTATAAAGCAAAATATGAACTAAACCGTTCAATTTCAAACACATACAGTATGGACCGAAAAGAAAAAAAGATACTACACAAGCAAGTTCAGTTATGGCGCAGATAAAACTACAACTTTTCACTACACGATTTCTTAAAGAATATTAGAGGGTAAAGAAATGGTTGCTTAAGAGGTAAAAAATAAGTTGTTGAAATCGGTAAAGAAACGGACAGCATCAAAAAGACACATTAGGAAAGTAAAATACTTGCACCGTCCGCACAGTTGTTATTTATTTTGTTTAGATCTTTCTACTGTACAGATATAAGAATTTTAAATCTTTAATATATCTCAAGCACTGTGCAAGTTCAACTAACATGTTCTTGTTTTGCAGTTTTGCAACAGCTGCACGCTTAGATTTATCTGGCAGCTTCCTAGACGCTTTTGTTATCGCGACGTCACGCTGTACTATAATTCCTTCACAGCCTCCAATTTAACAGTAAAGTAGTATTTTTAACATGGCTCAACTGATCAAAAGCACGGTACATTTCTGATCAACGCGCGCGCTGCAATTATGTTCTAAGTTTGGGTTCATTCTTCGCGTAACCGCGCTTTTATGCCGTTGGTATCTGTCGTGGGGGATCCCACCACATCTTTAGCTCTACGAATTCTACTTTTTTTTTTTTTACCTCGGCGGCGCATACAAGCCGGCGCTAGCTGGGGCGCCGTGTATCCTCGCCTCCTCATTCCCTCCTCCACCACCCCCCGACTCCTGTGCAATACTGTCCCCCCTGTCTAGACCCACGGTTTTGCCCGGGACTCTGTCGATGGTCGCCGAAGGTCTGCAGGTCAGCCCAGTGCGGATTCAGCGTCTAAATGTCCAACTAGATTAAAGATCCAACGAGACGAAAGGTCCAAGAGTGGATATTCCGTCTCGTTGGATCTTTCGTCTCGTTCAACATTCAGGTTCGATTGGACCTTTCGTCTCGTCGGATCCTTGGTCTCGTTGGATCCTTGGTCTCGTTGGAGATCCAGGCTCGATTGGACCTTCCGTCTCGGTGGATCTTTCGTCTCGTTGGATATTCAGGCTCTCCCGTATTATATGAACGTCTGAAGCCTTCTACAATCACTTTCACTACCCAATTCACCAAATTAATGGCGAGAACGTCTGCATTTCAGGTGCGAGTATCTAACTTCGCTTAACTACACGATAATTTAAATTTTTATATACTCCCGGCGTTGGCCTTTCCACGTGTTCAGGAACGCTATTTCCGAACAACAGATTCACGAAGAAGAAATGACTAGTTTACGGGATATATATGCTATCACTGTCATATCGACTGAAGAGCGCCCACAACAAACATTTTTTGCGAATGTGCTGGATTCTCCTTTATGCCTGTGTGTGCCTATGTTAGGGTGTGCGAGATTTATTAAATTCCCAGTAGAAACAAAGCGCCAATCGCCTATCTAAAACTAATATCTTCCTACCAACGAACTCAAGTTCCTTCCCGCCATATTGACACGCGCCGCTCGCTCTTAAGCAAGCCTACCTGAAATCTGCGAACATTCAATTCCTGAGTTGTGCACTTTGCTCTTGCTATTTTCTTTTATAATTTAGATGGGTTCGCGGGAGTGCACAAGTTCTCTTTATATCATTCAAATAACTTCACTCTTTCTACCTAGAAGCCTAACTATTCATAAATATCAGAAATTGCCTCATTTTACTGCGCTCCATTTCGATCCTGCTCAAGACTGCGCAATAACGGCCTCACCAAGAATCTCACCAGAGTGAATGGATAAAGCCCGAAATGCTACGTTTGGTTCGTCTGTGATGATTCAACTGTTTTAAGGAACTGCGTACGGACCCGCAAGGGCGACAGTGCAGTGTATTTACACCACCCTTCTACGAAAGTGTTGTTCTCGGGCCTCAATTTCCCAGCGACCGACATTACGCTGTTGGGACGTGGTTCGGTGAAAGCCTATCAAGTTCTTCGTTGCAGCTCCAAGACGGGACTTGGCGATTCATTTTTGTCCACTTGTAAGAGCGGAAGGTATATATTTGTGTATAGAAACGCGGCGGAACGTTTTAAGCGGTCTGTGGGACGTCTCAACACGAATTCGACGGTTTAGCGGACGGCAATACCTGCGCGATTTGTGTTGGCCATAGTGTCGGCAGAGGGTTGAGAATACCCGCCAAATTCTTCAAGCATTTAAATGCGACTAACTGATTTCAAAAAGCGCAAAAAGAAATGACAAGAAACGACTACACACGGCGCTGTTTTTTGCATGTCTTTTTGCGCTGTTACGAATTCAGTTAGTATGCACCAAATAGCCAAAGCCACCGTTCTAACGAAGTTCTAATATGACGGAGAACGGATTTTTTGTTTGGAAAGCAGGAATATGCACCCTTAACAACAGGAATATGCACCCTTAACAGGAAAAAGTGTAGTAGCTGCTCATCAGATAGTTTCGGGGGATAGGGTAAAGCCTACTGCAGAAACTTTATGCAATCAATGCTCAGCTTAGCAGCTCAAAATACTGTAATCCAACAAGTAAACAGCAATGTCCGAGGCAATGTTGGAAGTGCCTGTCCTGTCGTTTTTCTTGTGTTCGCCTATTTTTACCGCTAAAAAGATGTAGCAGATGTCTGATATGACGGATTTGGGCCTGGAAGTATGTACTTGTTATGTGTAAGCCTGGTTGCATGTTAGCGAAGCGTAATTTGATGAAGCACTAAGCGTTGGCATCCACTGTGTGGGTTCAAATCTAGGATTAGAGGCCTTTTTTTATTTTCCGAATGTGTTCAATTGGCCGATTCGCCGTCGACGGGGCGGATAGTACGGATAAAAGGCGTGTAGGTTAGATCCGTAGCTGCGGGAGAGACGCCCCGCGGTTCGCCATCTCCGATAAAGTGGAGCACTGAGGTTCAGCCACTGCGTCCACCTCGGCGCGGCCTTACTGCATGAAACGATACTTGTTAGCTTGAAGCGGTGCAAGGAGGTTTATGCGGCCCATTTCTGCAGTCAATAACATGTGAATAGCGGATCATGTCGATTTCTGAAGTATGACCAATGCGCCACTAAAGATAACGTCAGAAACCATATGTGTATTGCACGGCGGAACCAAAACTAAAACTGTCTCGAACTCCCACGAAATGTACCACAAAACTACATTCTTACAATTTCACTTCATGCCAATAGCACTAATGTTTTTTCCTAAGGAAAAAAATAGCAGTGACAAAAGCGCAATTGCGCATGCATAAAATGTAGTACGCTAAACAGCGTGCAATCGCATTTCAAGACAACGTCGCCTCATAGGAAACGTTGCGCGACGTGCTTGGACAATACCTGGGATTATAAACTTTATGTATACGCAGATGATTGTTTTTTAATGTTATTGTTTTAGAAGTAGCTCTACTGCTACTGGCAACAAGCACATGTGTTATTGTTTTAGAAGTAGCTCTACTACTTCTTTCAACAGGCGCATGTATCGGAATGAAGTTGTTGTCCTTTATTTTTGGAGAGTTGTTCAAACCAGTTTCGGTTTTGGTTCCCCGCAGCAACATGCTTGGCGCCCAACGTTATCGCTGGTTGGATGTCGTTGTCGGCGGCATTATAGGTGAGATAAGGATGCCAGACGCGCTTAAAGTCGTTACGTGTACCAGATGACGCGTTGGCAGTGGCTGCACGCCCTTCGCAGCATCGGAGCCACTCAGCTTCTCCCTCAACTTCGCAGCTTGCCTTGCTCGCCTCTGTCTTAAGAGGCGCGTTCGCATGACGCCGGCAGTCGGCGGATTCGGCGTTGTTCCTCCAAGCTTGCGGTGGCATGTCAACACCACGCCAACGAAAACTCGCCAGCGCGTCAGTGTCTGTCGGCACGTTGTCTCTAAACTCGCTCATAATGCAATGATGATTGGAGCGCAAAATAATGAATGCAGTCGATAAATCGTTACCTATACAAAAACAAATAAACTGCCCCCCCCCCCCCACCTAAAAAACAAATTCAACCGGACGTTCGAACCTCCTGCTACGATGCACTGCATCTAGTGCTTCAGGGCACTCGTCCATGCCACATTTCCTTCTTTTCTGCATGAACAACTTGCGGTTATTATGCAATACAAAAGTTAGCAGTTATGCAAGAAGGATAACAACACAGCAGCTACAATAAGGCAGCCACCAAAACTTCAGCAAGCAGCCACGCGGGTCCAACAGGTGCAGCCACTCTGGTGGGTAACTTTCCTCCCCATAGATGCCCTCAACCAACGCAGCCAGCTCCCGAAAAACGGACTTCGTTGGGCGGGGAAATTCCGTATGCCGGTTAGTCATGCGGCACTTCTGAAGCTATAGAATCCCATCACAAAAATATATCATAGGGAACTCCAGTAGTATATACAGAAGGCAAGAACTGCATTGTGTAAAGGAACATGGACACGTAAACGTGTCCATGTCCCTTTTAACAGTTTGTAGCAAAACCTCCCAAAAACCACCACATCCCGGCACTAAACATAGCGGTTTATATAAGCGGCAATTATTCGAGAAAGAGATACACATTTGTTTGTCGCGCAAGTATGTTTTCACTACGAGTTTTGATGTAAGCAGCTTAAAGGAAATTTTTTGCGTCCGTCAAATCCCTACAAATATGTTTCACTAGAGACTGCGTTCTTCGGGCGGGAAAAAAGGGATTGAACCTCTGTGCCAGCTCACCTGCAGAAAAAGTGCTTCCCGTACCTTGTATTTACGCTTTACAAAGAGAGTATTGGTCGATTTTTTGGCCTATTACTTACATTAAATTCGCTGAATCTTCTCCCACTTTTTATTGGCCTTAGATGTTCTACTAGCCCACCAGTTGCGCGGGCAAATGCAGCTTACAGCTCCCGTGAAGCGAACTCAGTGAAGCGTCGTAAGCCAATATACGTATTGCATGTGCGCTAGCGTAGAGGTACATTGACTTGAACTTTTTTGCAAACTAGCAACATAAAGCCACATTCTTCCGGACACAATTTTTGTCATGGCTTAGTTTTACTTAGGGGATGAATTGCGGCGACCGGCGGGCAGCCGGCCTTGGGTCGGCGAACTACAGTGGGCGCAGTGAACCTGAGCCTACAAGAGTAAACGTCATACGAAACGTCATAGAAAATCGGCAAGAAGGGTGCAGAGAGTAGGACAACACTTTAAAATTAATTTTTCTACTAAGAAATTTGCGTAAACGCAACCAGAGTGGTCGAAACCTATAGTCTAGGGACTCCAGACTATAATCTCCACAAGTAATCCCGCCATGTTTAGAAATCACTTCACCGTCACCTTTAGGTATATAATTCGACTTCCATACACAAGGTGATCTCTATAGAACAACGTCACAGTAGGTCCGCATGTGTTTGTGGTCATTCCTGTTGTTAAGGGTGCATATTCCTGCTTTCCGAACAAAAAATCCGTTCTCCGTCATATTTCAACTTCGTTAGGACGGTGGCTTTGGCTATTTGGTGTATAATAACTGAATTCGTAACAGCGAAAAAATACATGCAAAAAACAGCGCCGTGTGTAGTCGTTTCTTGTCCCGTCTTTTCGCGCTTTTTGAATTTATTTAGTCACATTTAAATGCTTGAAGAAGTTGGCGGGTATTCTCAACCCTCTGCCGACACTATGGCCAACACAAATCGCGCAGGTATTGCCGTCCGCTAAACCGTCGAATTCGTGTTGCGACGTCCCACAGACCGCTTAAAACGTGCCGCCGCGTTTATAAACACAAATATGTACCTTCCGCTCTTACAAGTGGACAAAAATGAATCGCCAAGCCTCGTCTTGGAGCTGCAACAAAAAACTATATAGGTTTCCACCGAACCACGTCCCAACAGCGTAATGTCGGTCGCTGGGAAATTAAGGCCCGAGAACAACACTTTTGTATAAGGGTGGTGTAAATACACTGCACTGTCGCCCTTGAGGTCCATACTCAGTTCTTTAAAACAGTTGAATCATCACAGACGAACCAAACGTAGCATTTCGGCTTTATCCATTCACTCTGGTGAGACTCTTGGTGAGGCCGTTATTGCGCAGTCTTGAGCAGGATCGAAATGGAGCGCAGTAAAATGAGGCAATTTCTGATATTTATGAATAGTTAGGCTTCCAGCTGGAAAGAGTAAAGTTATTTGAATGATATAAAGAGAACTTGTGCACTCCCGCGAACCCATCTAAATTATAAAAGAAAATAGCAAGAGCAAAGTGCACAACTCAGGAATTGAATGTTCGCAGATTTCAGGTAGGCTTGCTTAAGTGCGAGCGGCGCGTGTCAATATGGCGGGAAGGAACTTGAGTTCGTTGGTAGGAAGATATTAGTTTTAGATAGGCGATTGGCGCTTTGTTTCTACGGGGAATTTAATAAATCTCGCACACCCTAACATAGGCACACACAGGCATAAAGGAGAATCCGCACATTCGCAAAAAATGTTTGTTGTGGGCGCTCTTCAGTCGATATGACAGTGATAGCATATATATCCCGTAAACTAGTCATTTCTTCTTCGTGAATCTGTTGTTCGGAAATAGCGTTCCTGAACACGTGGAAAGGCCAATGCCGGGAGTATATTAAAATTTAAATTATCGTGTAGTTAGGCGAAGTTATATACTCGCACCTGAAACGCAGACGTATTAGCCATTATTGGTAAATTTGGGAGTGAAGGTGATTGTAGAAGGCTTCAGACGTTCATATAATACGGGAGAGCCTGAATGTCCAACGAGACGAAAGATCCAACGAGACGGAATATCCACTGTTGGACCTTTCGTGTCGTTGGATCTTTCGTCTCGTTCGACCTTTAGACGCTGAATCTTGGTTACCCATGCTGGCTGTGACACTTAGTAACCGCGCCAGTCGCCTTCCTCTCTGGAGGTGAAAAGGTCGGGGTGACCGTTCCGCTGGCGCCTGTTGGCGGCTAGAGAAGCACAACGGTGCATGTGAGAGCTCGCTCATACTGTGCTACCCAAAACTTCCTCCTCGGCTTTCTGTGCGACTACCCAGTAAAGTTTTCCTTCGCACTCCTCCCCCAAAGGTGGATCCGCTCGTACCGCCGTCAGCCGATGAGGACCAGACGAGATGTTCGCCAGTGCGGCCGACGATCTGTTAAGCCGCCGGAGGCGGCCGTCGAGGAGTCGATGGGTTCGGTGGTTGCTGGATTCCGGTAGCCATTAGACGCAGGCTTGGGTACGATATAACTTGGAGTTTATGGGCAGTACTATTTACAAGAGAAATTTACAATATTTACATAAAATGGGGTCACTCGTTACAACTCTCGGCATAGCCGAAGGTACAGGGTACCTACAAACGAGAATGGACCCAAGTGGTGGATCTTAGAAGAACGCTCGGCATAGCCGATGGCGCGAAGCGCCTGCAAGAAGTAAAATCCGACCCCCGGTAATGGGGTTCCTAGCATTTATAGGATTTGGGCAGCGCCCCTGCTGGTGCGAGAGTGCACATGATGTCAGGCGGATATCCGGGCTGACATCAGGGTGACATCAGCTCTCAAAGCCCCGATTGGTCCACTACAAACAAATAAAACACACACACAAAAAGGACTAACCAATCGTAAACATGTCACCCCCGCGGTCACATGACCCGATAATCTCTCTCATGCAACTCCTAGTCAGCTTTCCGCGAACGTTATTGCCACCGCTAAGCCAAGGCAAGGCCTCGGCTACACAAAGTCGCATACCGTGAGGAGTAGTCACCCCACTAGGTTGAACGGGCGGTAACTGCTCCAAAGCGAAAGCCGGACGGCTTAGAACGGTCTAGACTGACGCCTTACAGTAACGTCTTAACGTCTCGCCGCCCTCGCCTTTGTCCACGGGCGCTCGCCGGCACAATGAGGGAGTCGGGCTAATCCCCTCCCGAAGCCAAGGACGGCCGCCGCCCGACCCGCGGGAAGAGCTGACCGCATACCAGCGCAACGAAGGTTCTCGGGAAAAGCACCCCTCCTCTCCGCACAAAAGGAAGGAACGCGAGGCATGCGCTCGCGGCTTCCAACTTCGCGTCTCGCCGGTAAACAAAACGAGAATTACGCAGCGGGCTTACACCCCCATGCCAAGATTCTGCAATAACTTGAACTCAGTATTAGCAGAACAAAAAAAATAATAAAAGTCAGCTGCATGTAGCTATTGTTTTTCACGCAGTTCAGGGCTTAGAACTGAAACTAAAAATGACACAATATAACGTGAGACACGCTACACCCTGACACAACAATACCGCAATGCTAGACAAAAGGAACAGAAAAAAAAAAACAATAGAAACCACAGGTACACTGATTGCCACTGGCTAGACGATTGTTCATACGGCCACTTCTTCAGTGTTCCGTTTTCGTCTACGCGCACACACTCGCACACACACCGGCACCGGTGGCCTCCCCACGCTGTTCCCCGGCCAGTGCGTATGTCAGAGCCGTTACTGCGCCTCATTCCAGCACTCGTTCGGAAGGCGGGACAGGGTATCCGCGTTGGCGTGTGCCTCGCCTTTCCGGTGTTTTACCACAATGTTATACCGCTGCAATGCCAAGGCCCAACGCGTGAGCTTTGCCCCTTGCGGTACTGTCTGGGTGAGGTAACTGAGTGGGTTGTGGTCGGACACGACTATGACTTGGGCGCCAAATACCAAGTATCGAACTTCCTCAGACCCCAAATCACCGCGAATGCCTCGCGTTCAATGGTGGACCACCTCGATTGCGTGGGCGTGAAGCGGTGGCTGGCAAATGCTATCGGCAGCTCCTTGCCGTCGTCGGTCAGTTGAGCCAAACAGGCTCCCGCGGCAATGGCTGACGCGTCGGTAAACAGCCAAAGGGTTTGGTGATATCGGGTGTTGTCAAGGAGGTGGCATCACAGAGAGCACGTTTTATCATTTTGAAGGAATGATCGGCTTCAGTAGACCATGGGATGCGAGAGGGAGTGCCTTTAGCCGTCAACTGAGTCAGAGGCTTCGCGATGGCGGCAAAGTTAGGTACATAGTCCCTGTAATATCCGCACAGGCCCAGCCGCGCTCCTGAGCTTCTTTCTTAGTCTGGGGTACCTTAAGCCCTTTGATCGCCTCCAGCTTGCCGGGTCGGGGCCATGCTTCCCGGAACCCACCACGTGACCCAGGTAGCGGATGGAAAGACTGCGCGATCTGACACTTCTCTAAGTTCGCCGAGAGGCCCCCCGAGGCGAGCGTCGCAAACACGGCGTCTAAGTGTCTCAGGGTGCTCGGGCAGTGACTCGCTAAAACGGCAATGTCGTCGAGGTACGCGCAAAGCATAACCCTCATGAGGTGCGAGCAGCTGGTTCATGATTCGCTGAAAGCTGGCGGCGGCATTTCGCAGACCAAAAGGCATCACCCGCCACGCGAACTGTCCCATGTGCGACACGAACGCGGTGGCCAGTTGAGAACTCTCCGCCAGTGGTACCATGCCAATACCCGCGTCGTAGGTCGATCAAGGTGATGAAATGTGCCTTGCCTACCTTCAAACCAACTCCTGAGGGCAACCCATAGGAAAAGCATCGGGCTCGGTGATCGCGTTTAGGTTCCGATAATCGACGCACATTCTTATCGTGCCATCCTTCTTCGAAACGCACACCAACTGGTGGGCGGAAGGACTTTCGCACCTGTATATAAGGCCTAGCTCTAGCAGTTCGTTCACCTGCTTCGTCACTCTCCCTTCAATGCCTCCGGCATGCGGTACGGACGGTTCCGCTTCAGTTCCGCGCCTCCGATGAGTTTAATCCTGTGCTCTCCCACCCAGCGATTCTTAAGTTTCCGGAAAACAGGGGGCATAGTGCTGAAACAATTCGCTTATGCTGACCCTATCCTCCGGGCGTAGGTGCAAGGTTTCTCCTCAGGGAGCAGCTGGGGCAAACCTCAGCCGCAGCGATTTTCCTGGGCACGTATTCGACTTCTCCGAAGTCCTGGTCGTCATGAAATATGACGCCAATGTTCTGCACTCGGCAGGTGTAGGGTCGCAGTCGGTTAACCGTGGACCAGCATACGTGCTCCCTCCGGCTTCTCTACATAGTAGGAATGCTGCCTGTATTTCTCCCTGACTGTATACGGACCCAACCACTTAGGGTATAACTTTCCGGGTCGCTTATCATCGAAACACTAGCACCTGGTCCCCGGGGTCGAAGGACTTCGGGGTAGTGCGTAGGTTGTAGTGGGTAGCGTATTCGCGCGGCGCTTAGCGCTAGTCCCTTCTGCAGCTTCGGCCGCTTGTTGAAGTTTTCGCCTCAATTTTAGCAAGTATTGCTCGGGACTCTCAGCTAGGGCGATCGGGAGCTCCTGTTCTCCTGTCCACGAGCGTTGGAGAATAGCTAGCGGGCCGACCGGGTCCCTACCATACAACAACCGAAATGGGGACACCCCGGTTGTGTCATGTGGCACCTCGCGGTAAGCCCAGAGCAAAATGGGACGAACTTATCCCATTCGCCCGCGTGTTCGCCTACCACATGGAAAAGCATATTTTTGAACACCCGGTTCCAACGCTCTACCGGCTCCGTTGCTCTCAGGGTGGTCGGGTGTAGAGAACCGCGGGGGAACACCCGAGCCGCGCCAGAAACTCGGTGGTGAGCTGCGCGGTAAAGTTTGTCCCGCAGTCTGATCTAAACTACTTCGGGACTCCCGTCCTAGCGAACACCGTCAGCAGCGCGTCGCAGGTAGCCTTCGCGGTCCATGATCTTAGGCAGACCACCTCCGGCCAACGAGTACACAAGTCCACGACGCATAACGCGTATCGGTATCCGCGTCTCGAAGGCTGGGGTCTATCGGCCCCACCACGTCGATGTTCACTTTTTGGAATGGGTATTTTGGTCGGCTTAGAGGAGCTATCGGCATGCGGTCTGTTAGTCGCCGGTCTGACCTCACCTGACAACCGTGACAGCTGTTGCAACACTCCTGGATGTCCTTCTCCATGCCTGGCCAATAGAAAGGCTGTACTTTATTCTAGCGCTCGTTTTTTCGACAACCTAGGTGACCACCCCAGGGCGATTCTGTGAGCCAGTCTGAGTACTTGGCGGCGACGCGCCACTGGCAAAACCAACTGCTTGATCGGCTCCCCCAGCACCTTGTCTCGGTGGTAGAGCAAGCCGTCGATAACCAGCATGCCTCCCTTCCAGTCGGCTGCATCGCGCCACGCTTTTTCGAGGGTTGCGTCGCCCTTTTGCTCTGCTCTAAGCACTTGGGTGTCACTCGCGGCAGGCTCTCGCTCGTGAACGCTATCACCCGCGTCGTCACGCTCAACCTCACCGGTCACCGCTTCGTTCGCGTTTTCCTCACCCTGTTCCAGGGTTTCTTGGGGAGCGTCTGCTTCGTTCAGCTCAAGCGCGGCTACCAGCTCGTCGCGCTTCGTCGTGGCGCGACCATCCCGGTTGCCTCCTGCTCCTGATCTCGGTTTTCCTGCAGAACGCCCCAATCCTCCGCGGATAGCAAACAGTCTGTACGCGATGTTAGCTTGTCGGTGAGTGCGCAAAGCACTGGAGTCCCTTCCCCGACGTTGGAGAAAATCGCCTGGCCCGCCCTTAGTGCAAGCGGGAGGACTACTAGCTTAGCCTCGACTTGTTCCCCAAACGCGGACGCAAGCTTCACGGTGCCGTGAGACTCCGTTAGCGCGTCGGGCACGATGCTCTCCCGCACGACAGTGATTTCTGCCCCGGTATCCACTATAGCGCTTATCTCTTGGTTCCCACAGTGCATGGTTACGCTCGTTAAGCGATCCCCCACACCTGTAGGTCCCTCGGTGGCGACCCGCGCGATTAGCCTTTCTGTGCGCGCTGGCGCGTTTGTCGCGGCTGTCTGTCGCTCCCGGACACGTGGGCAGTTCGGGCGCAGGTGACCCTCCGCGCCGCATTCGAAGCATGCGTTAGGTTTCCCCTTGCTCTGTGGGTTAAACCTTGTCTTGGGCCCATGCGGAAGTTTCCGTGCCCCTTCGGTTGTCACCCGCTCGGCTTAGTCGCCGGTTTTTCCCCGTTGGTCGCCGTTAGCCTCAGCGCTAGCGTCTTTGTTTCCCTCGGCACCCTCAAGGTCTGCAGCAGCTTCGCGGACTCTGATGCGTCAACCAGCTGGCCCCCTCACGCAGCCTCACGTATTTCAAAGCCTCCTCGGTCAGCCCCGTCTTCAGCTGATCGGCCACGAGCAGGTCCAACAGCTTTTCGAAGGTTGACACACCTCTCGCTTCCACGTAGAAATTTAGGTAGCTGCGAAGGCGGGTAGTGAAGCTTTTCCACGTCTCCGACTTACGCTTGCGGGCCCCGAGGAACCGCTTTTGGTACTCTAAGGGCGAAAGCCCTCAGCTCCTCAAGTACCACCTCCTTGACCGATTCGTAGTCGCGGTGGCTGAGCGGGAGTTAGTCTCGTTGAAAGGTACTCGACCCTCTCGGCGATAATGGAGAAACACTATCTGCCCCAGAACTCCTAGGGACTTCGCTATGCCAAGAGGGTGCTTTCAACCGATTCAAACACAAATCCGGTACTTCCGCGTCCGTTAGGACTTTTGGGATGCGCCTGCCAGCCATTTTATCGCGTGGTCGTTAACCTGGCTAACAATTTGTTCCCTTACCGCGCGGAGACGCACTGCCAGCTGGGCTGGGCTCACGCGATCGAGATGGCACTATTCGCAAGAGCAAGTTCCAGTTTTTAGCGTTTTTTCGGCGCTCCCCTTGCATTTTCAAGTTGTACTCCATCTGGCGCTCTGAGAGCACCTCACTTTGTACGTCGCTACCGCCACTCAAACTCTCGTTATCCTCGTCGCCAGACATGTTTAGCCCTTTAACCCGCTATCTCTGGCCCACACACAGCTCTGACACAACAGTGGCAGCGGGGAAAGAAATGAGGAGACTCACCCACTTTAGCTGCGTCAAGTGTGGCTAGCGGCCTGTGGTCGCTCGAGGTTTTCCGCGGTTCGGCGTTCCCGCCAGGCTTCCTAGTGATGCTGTCGATCGGTGACTCCGCCCAGGGTGGTTGTGGCTCTGTCGACGTTCGGCTGCTCCGCAGCCAGGGCGACGATCCGAGATCTCGCCGCGGTGAAGTTCTGCCAAGTTGTTTCGCCCGAGGCGACATCGCCAGAGGCGATGCAGGTGTCGTACCGTTGCTCTCCGGATACCAGCCTGTCCGACTGCGCCAGTAAAGTTTTCCTTCGCACTCCTCCCCCCAAAGGTGGCTCCGCTGTACCGCCGTCAGCCGATGAGGACCCAGCAGCGAGATGTTCGCCAGTGCGGCCGACGATCTGTTAAGCCGCCGGAGGCGGCCGTCGAGGAGTCGATGGGTTCGGTGGTTGCTGGATTCCGGTAGCCATTAGACGCAGGCTTGGGTACGATATAACTTGGAGTTTATAGGCAGTACTATTTACAAGAGAAATTTACGATATTTACATAAAATGGGGTAACTCGTTACAACTCTCGGCATAGCCGAAGGTACAGGGTACCTACAAACGAGAATGGACCCAAGTGGTGGATCTTAGAAGAACGCTCGGCATAGCCGATGGCGCGAAGCGCCTGCAAGAAGTAAAATCCGACCCCCGGTAATGGGGTTCCTAGCATTTATAGGATTTGGGCAGCGCCCCTGCTGGTGCGAGAGTGCACATGATGTCAGGCGGATATCCGGGCTGACATCAGGGTGACATCAGCTCTCAAAGCCCCGATTGGTCCACTACAAACAAATAAAACACACACACAAAAAAGAACTAACCAATCGTAAACATGTCACCCCCGCGGTCACATGACCCGATAATCTCTCTCATGCAACTCCTAGTCAGCTTTCCGCGAACGTTATTGCCACCGCTAAGCCAAGGCAAGGCCTCGGCTACACAAAGTCGCATACCGTGAGGAGTAGTCACCCCACTAGGTTGAACGGGCGGTATCTGTTCAAAAGCCAACCCCGGACGGCTTAGAGCGGTCTAGACTAACGCCTTACAGCAACGTCTTAACGTCTCGCCGCCTCGCCTTCGTCCACGGGCGCTCGCCGGCACAATGAGGGAGTCGGGACTAATCCCC
Source organism: Haemaphysalis longicornis (assembly GCA_013339765.2). Classification (NCBI taxonomy): domain Eukaryota; kingdom Metazoa; phylum Arthropoda; class Arachnida; order Ixodida; family Ixodidae; genus Haemaphysalis; species Haemaphysalis longicornis. The sequence continues at coordinate 98,019,070 of CM023458.1, forward strand.
TCCCGAAGCCAAGGACGGCCGCCCGCCCGCACCCGCGGGAAGAGCTGACCGCATACCAGCGCAACGAAGGTTCTCGGGAAAAGCACCCCCTCCTCTCGCCGCACAAAAGGAAGGAACGCGAGGCATGCGCTCGCGGCTTCCAACTTCGCGTCTCGCCGGTAAACAAAACGAGAATTACGCAGCGGGCTTACATACCCCCATCCTCCTTTCTAGCCATCGATCGGAAATAAAAAGTGCTTTCATGGCGCGCTGCCACAAACATACTCGCGCCTGCCCCCAGCGGCTCGCGTACGCCTTACGTCCGCCAACCTGACACACTGGAAACAATGTTTTTGAAATTCATTTCGAAGAAAATAAACAAGGTTCACTCTCACGATGGTCAGCCACCGACCAAAAAACAGGACATGAAGAGTAGAAAAGACACAAGCGCTGTTTAATATCTCAAGGTTTATTAGTAAAACACCTTATTCAATCAAAATAGTCAGATCAAAAGCCAAAACTACGAACAGACGGCCACCAAAAGTTATGTCACACAAACACTCACACACATGACTTGTCCAGGAAAGGAACTTCATCATCGGTTGGTGCGTTCTGTGTCGTTCCTACGTAGGGCCATAATTAATGTAAAGGCTTCACCGTCCCTGTGCACGGACATTTTTGAGAACTTGAAGACTTAGAGGTGGAATTCTTAAATTAGCAACAAATGAACCATTGGCCCGTCACGTCAAAAATAATGTCAATACACTTGAAATTAACTTACTTTCAATGTTCACGGCTCCAGCTTTAATGCCAGCAGGAGCTGGATAATCAGTTATGAAGCACAAGCAATTTTGGTGGTACAGCTGCGTGCGTCAAATAAAATGTATTCAACCAAGTACGTGGTGTCATGTCTTTTGCGTCTGCGTGGTAGAATCGGCGTTAATTTTTTTTCGAATATTCTCACATAAACTTACGCGCGCGTTGCAATAAGGGGCGTGTTGATTCCTGCAAATACGATAATACAAAAATGCAGCGCCACTGTTGCATTCCGCCGGCACGGACGAAATGTTGTATGGCCGGTCGCCATTTCGGAGTTCAAAACTCGGCGAGGTGAACTAGGAGCCGCGAATGATGAGGATACTTATTGTTGCCACTTTTTCTAGTTATCCAAGCCTGACGTACTTCTGCGGGCATGCAAGAAGTGGAAATATTCTCATAACATAAAATAGGCGTATACAATGTGCGCATCCCAAATATTTACATGCTGAATGTGCTCATTATCTTCTCGGCAAGCTGCTCGTCGGCAATCTGCAGCCCGCGGGGCAGGATTATTCGGTCCCCTGCATGCCGTCAGAACCCCACCCCTACCCCTGATTGATTGATTGATTGATTGATTGATTGATTGATTGATTGATTGATTGATTGATTGATTGATTGATTGTAGGGTTTAACTCACCGACGCAACGCAGCCGATGAGGCGCGCCATTGTGGAGGGCTCCGGATTAATTTCGACCACGTGGGGATCTTTAAAGGGACACTGAAGTGATTTGTAAACATTGCGGGATAACTAGCGCAAATTGTAGTCCGGAGTCCACAGGCCATGTTTCGACCACTCTGAGAGCGTTACGCGAATTTATTTAGTAGAAAAATGAATTCGAAAATGCTGTCCTCCTTTCTGTATCCTCGCCCGTTTTCTGTGGCGTTTTCGTGTGCTCTCAGGAGTAGATGACTTGGATTGAGTGAGCTAGTGCACGGCTCGCCGACCTTCCTGCAGAGTCAGTCGAACCAGCGTTTAGTCCGTCGGCCGCCGACGGGTCGTCTGAATTCGTTCGCTCATTCATTGATTGATTGTAGGGTTTAACGCGCCGACGCAACGCAGGCGATGAGGCGCGCCGTAGTGGATGGTTCCGGATTAATTTTGACCCCCTGGGGATCTTTATTGTGCATCGAAATCTCGTACACACGGGCGTTTTTGCTTTTCGCCTCCATCAGAAAAGCGGCCGCCGCGGCCTCGCGACCCGCGACCTCGTGCTCAGCAGGAAACTCGTTCACTCGGTTGAAACGAAGACACGACACGGTTGTGAATGGAAGAATGTGCCTTTCTTCATTTTGTTAGTTTGTACACTGTATCTAGCTCTAATTCAAGGTCGCTCCACACAAGCGCTGCACAAGCGCACAAGCGCACATGCGACGCTTCGCTGACTGGTACGCCAGTAGGAAAATCTAAGGCCACTTGAAGGCGGGAGAAGAGTCAATGAGAAGAGTCAGCGGAAGAAGAATCCGCAAATCCAACGATACGAAACGGTCAGTATCCCCAGTCTCTCACCAGGAGTCTTAACGACGGGGCACGTCACGTACAAAAAAGAACAAGGCTTCTCAACCGCAGTCTTCAGAAGCCTGCTCACTATTAATAACGGAACAGATGCTCGCCCAACGCGACGCCAAAATCAAATTCGAGAATTCAAAAGAATGACAAAGATTTTAATGGCATCAGCGAATTATTGGGACAGTATAACTGCCTGATAAATGACTTGCAGCAGGTAGCCGAACAAATGCGCCAATTGCTCCAAATAGTCGACCCGGAGGTTATTAATGCAAGAGGAAGCAGACCCGCTAAATGACGTTTTCGTCGCTTCCCGTAGCCAATCGGTGGATCATACAATGGAAATGCCGCAGCATCACCCAAAATGGACCTCTGCTTAAGTATCAGATATCTACGACGCGGCCTCTTGCTTTGCTTTTACAAGAAACTAGGGGACCGTATAAAATTCCTGACTACACTACCTTTATGGACCCGAAAATTGCTCATGCTTCCAAAGATCCGGCAAAATCAAAAAGCGCCATTGAACAAGCTGCGGTGGTACTGGTTCATAAGTCTTGCCAGGCCGTGCAACCGAGGTGGGATGCCGCTAGGAACTGTGCCTGGGTTTGCCTCCGGGAGGCAAACCCATGCTTGTCGTCTCCGTTTACTATAGGCCACAATGCGATTCTGAAACTACACACTCCCATCACCTCTTTTCGCTGAAGTTTTCTGGTCCAATAATTATTCTGGAGACTTTAATGCAAAAAGTAGCCTATGGGGATACTCTCACTCCGATCTACGAGAAAACTCTTAGAACAAGCCCTCTAACTTGGGAACTTGGGAACTATCGCCCGATTTCTGTACTTACAGTTTTCTCTAACATTATAGAACAGGTTATTAATACAAGGTTTAGTAGTTTTTTTACAGTTAATAACGTGATAGCAAATGTACAGCATGGGTTCCAGAAAGGAAAATCTGTGGAAAATGCACTCTTAGATATTAAAGAAAAATTACAAATATTGAAAACCATTCGTATACATTAGGTATTTTTCTAGACTTCAAAAAAGCATTTGACTCTGTTAAGCATGATATTCTTTTTAACAAACTTGAGTTGTACGGCATTCGTGGAATTGCGCTCGACCTCGTAAAAAGTTATTTGCAAAATCGTCGTCAATTTGTGACGATCAATAACTTCAAATCTACCTCGGAAATCATAAGGTATGGTGTGCCACAGGGTTCAATTTTGGGCCCGTTATTGTTCCTTGCTTATATTAATGATATTGTCCTTGTATACCTGAAACTCCAAATATTGTCTTATACGCTAACGATACAAATGTGTTTTTCCATGGAACTAATCTGGAGATTGTGGTTCAGAAAGCTAATACGTGGTTAAAGGAACTTCATTTGTGGCTCTTGACAAATGACATCGCACTAAATACAGATAAAACAAAATATCTTCTATTTAGATCCTGGAACAAGCCAATGATTCCCAGTGTTGTATTGTCAATAGCTGGCAAGAAGATTGAAAGGGTGACGTCAGTTAAATTCTTGGGTGTCACTTTTAATGAACATTTAAGCTGGACACAACACATTAATAATTTACGTATAAGCTTATCTAAGACTATCGGCATGTTAAACAGATTTAGAAATTTTCTTCCTAGGTGGTTTAAGTGCCAGTTATATTATGCTTTAATGTATTCTCGTCTTTGCTACTGCAGCCTCGTGTGGGGCGCCACTACCAAAGGCAACTTAGACCGTATCTCTATCTTACAAAAAAAGTTTGTTCGATTCATAGAAAATCTTGACGACCACACCCTTCCTTACTTCTACAAAAATAACCTCCTTAAAATAGATAATATTTATCTCCAACGCTTAGCTTTTAAGATATTCCACGATGGAAAACCCGATCCTGTCGTGTATCTGAATAAATTTAAAAGAGAAAAATGTCGTTACGACCTCAGGCATTAACCATACCTAACAAAACGGGTTCGCACATCTTATGGTAAACAAACGTTAGGTTTTCAAATTCCCCACTTTTTAAACAACTACCCAGAAATTACCAAAGTTTTTCAAAGTTCTTGTTCGATCGGCGTACCAAAGAAAGAAGTGAAACTATTTTTTTTCAAAGAAAATAATTGTCCAACTTGACCACCTTAGGTCACATTTTTTTTTTGCCAACACATTGGTTTTGAACACGATGTCATTGTGTATTCTATTTTTATTGGGTATAAGCCACTTATATACTATAAGTACCATCCCCGATCTCAGTAACACCTTTAGTCTGGGTATTGTTTGTTCTGGTTTACAACTTTGAGTTTGCTAAAAATTCTTTTGATTATTTTACTGTCTCTAACATTTCTTGAATTACATATTCACTCCATGTTCACTTGTGCTTTATGGTGTAAAATCAACCTGTAATTATGTTTATGCATGCTCGCTTACGTTGCAGTGTGTCAATATATTGTCATAATCTGCATTCTTCTGTAGTTAAATGTGCTTTGTTAAGCTGTCGCTGCTGCCGTTGTGTAATCTTCAGATACGGGGCCTCGACAGGCGTCTCGAACGCCTATTGCCCCGTTCACTTCGACAGAATATGAAAATTGAAATGTACCGTGTTATGTACGTGTATCATGCCCAAAATAACAAATAAATAAACAAACAAACAAACAAACTCAGCTCCCTCAAGCTAAGAAATGAACCATTTGTACCGACCAGAGTTGGGCTTCACACTTCTCAGCGGGACACCACACCGGACCTCACGATATCTACATCTGGTATAATCAAGAAATGGCACACTCAAGAGTCCACTTGGGGTTGCGACCATTTCCCCATTTTCTTCATCTCAACAGTAAAAGGCTTCACCCGAAACATACGTATAGGGTGTATTCACAAGGCCTTCGACCGCGCGGCGGTGCTATATATCGCGTGGCGGCGATATGGCGGCGACGCCATATTGGATGTTGCACTCCGCCGCGCTGGCAGCGCGTTTCGCGACACGAAACGTGTTTGTGGCGTGGTGCTGGTAAGAACGTTCGTGTGACCATGTTTTTCTCTGCTGTGATTCGTGTGTTTGAGAATGCCTAGTCGTAACGAGTAGCCAGCATTGTTTTCGCTGTGAAATTCCGGATGCGCTGTTCACGTCTCCTGCAACCTCAGACACGAAACAGGCCGAATGACGAAAGCAAGCGCGCCGTTTTTTTTTGTTGTTGTTGTTTGGAAGCGAAGGCCAGGGCAGCGTTTGAAGACGGTGTGATTTCGCGCGACGAATGCAACTGTCCGATGGTTTGACAGGCGTGGCCAGCGGCGTGCATAACCCGGTCCGTTTTGGCGATTTCGCGCTATCTCGATCGGTGTCATCCCCGTGCGCCGATTTCCTTATTTCCTCCGTTGCTTGATGCGACCGTGGCGCGAGTTGAGAAAATTTCTTCACCCAAGGCTGCGAGGATATTTGATGTGTTGGTGGCGTGTGAGAGAGGAGCTGGTTTTACCGTGCCACCCAGGCATGTTGCGCGCTTCTTGAGGAGTATGAGAGACGGTGAGGTGCTCTGACGACGGTGTTCTGTGCGTTGAAGGCATAAAGGTCGTTCATTTGAGCTCCTAATGAAGCGGAACAATTACGCACAGGGTCAGGGCGGAAACCACCGCGGGGTAAGTACGTGATAAAATTAGGTACGGTGGCGACGACAAAGATCCCACCGATGATTTTCAAGTCTTTTTCTTTCGGTAAAATCGAAGCAGAAATTATAAGCAAAACAAGATTATGAAACACGCTTTGGCTACTTCGAAAGCAGCACAGAGACAAGTGTCAAAGGCTGCTCTAGTTTGTCCCTGCATACGTTAACGTTTTAGTCTCTGTGCTGTTTTTGAAGTAGTCAGACTGTGTACCCAGCGTCAATGTTTAGTGCCTGATCGTAACACGCTTGATCATTAGAGAACAGTCGAAGGCGACGAAGGATTGGATCAATTTGGATGCCCGCAATTACCTGGGAAGTAATATTGCATGTACGCGTGCTTTCACCTCAACACTCGAAGTAGCCCATGTTGAGGCTGGGAGCCCAGTATGGTTCGTCTCATCCATAACGTATGCCGGCTACCTTAATTTGTGAACATTTTAAGCATGGGGATGTTTCAAACGTGTGACAAGGTGCGAGGGGAAAGCTCCGATGCCCATCGTCCCGGGGCCCACCTGAATGAAACGGGCTCCAACAGATTCGGTACAGATTAGCCATATTACCGATAGCTTCTTTGGGAATCCGTCGAATGAAGACAGAAAGCCTTCAAGCACTGCCCTAGCCGTCGCTTCGAAACAGCGAAAGGAAAAAAAAATACGGTGCGTTGATTTTGTCGTGCGGCCTGCTTCGGGTCTGCGGTTGTAGGAGACCAGAGCAGACGGGATTTTTGAAGCGAGAACAATGCTAGCTACTCGTTACGACGAGGCATTCGCAAACCCACGAATCACGCAAAAAAACACCTTCCACACGAATGTTTTTGCCAGTAGCAGGCTGCAAACCGCGTTTCGCGTCGGGAAACGCGCTGCCCGCGCGGCGGATGGCAACCTCAAATATGGCGTCGTCGCCGCCGCGCAGGTAGCGCCGCCGCGCGGCCCAAAGTCCTGTGAATACACCCCAGGGGGCGCTGCGCAAGCCGTTTCCGGGCAGTACTTAGCTTCGCGGGTCGCATAGGATCGCGTGTTGACAGAAGCAAAATGAGCTCGATGTTCTCTTGTTTTGCGACATGGTCACCAGCCCATCTCCGACGAGTCCCGTCTCTTTTGGCGATCAACTTGGCATCAAGGGAAAAAGCTTTGCAGCGCTAAATACGTTTACAGCGCCGACGAAAGTGCCGTGACGGTGATGGCGCTCTCCCACTAGCAGGTTCACTGACCATTTGAAGTGAAACTTCTAGTTTAAACTAATACTCTAGGTGACAAGGACTTTTCAACAACAGCCGATCAAAAAATCTGATCAAAAAATCAAAAACAGCCGATCAAAAAAGGGACGGCATCGGCGATGACCGCGCTTTAAAAACCCAGCAAGTCCGGCGGACCGCTGGCTCGCCTGCTGCGGTGCGCCGCTCTTTTGCGTACCGGCGCACTATGCGTGCACTTTCATTAAACAGTGCTCGTTTGCGTCGCCGTTACGAATACATGGTGCAGCGTTAGCTTGCCGTTTTGTTCCGTGTCTCAGCGACAAAATGCAGCGAGCGCCACAAGGGTGAAATCTGTTTTGCGATTCCTAAATTAGTTGCGGTAAAACAAGGTGGTCGAGCGAACTGAGAGGCCACTCGCTTTCCTTGTTTGCTCTCACTTTACTTAATTACCCTCTTGCATTATATATTCCCAGTTCGCACTTAATAGGCTAGAATGAGGGTCAGCAACGTTTTGAATTGCAGGGCCGAGTTGCATGCTAGCCGACACGGCGGAGGGCTGGACGGCAATTTGGGTGGGAGGGGGAGGGGGGGCTTTGAACGCAAAAAGAAAGAAATAGGGAATTTCCAATAATATTTGACAATAATGTGCTGAAGTGTGAAGATGGGGGACAACTCAACTAGAAGCGACCAATTCTCTGATCTTGTTTCGCTGTGTAACTCCATTTGAGGACAAAACTGGCGTGTCGGCGTTCAGATTGTTAGCGACGACCCCTGCACTAGAAGATAACCAACAGAGTCAGTGATGATCGTATGTGAATATTCGGGGCCGCACGCCGTGTATGCGGCTGTTATGTTATGCAAATATAAGAGTACACATCTTTGCAGGCAGCGGGCGTGCGATTTGGTGCTTGTTTTTTGTCATTTTATACCGCTAATTTGTTTATTTGACGCTATTGCCTCACCTTCTTGTTAGTATACATGTACCCTGCCGTTCGTAAATCGTGCGGCGTAAAACATTACTCAAGAATAGTTTAATTTGCGATAATAAAAAACATAATTTCCACTCGTTTTCAAGGCGGTGCCAGGCCAGAAGTGTCAGCTGAGTCTGCTGCGCAATTCTTGCGTTCGCTAGCATGCTCCCGCCGAAGCAACCTTTCGCAGTTACCAGCAGCAATCCCTGTTTATGCTACTCGTGAACTTTCCTTTGTCGACCGCATGCAGGAAGAAAGAACGGTAATGGCCGTCAGGAAGTTAAACCACCCGACCTGGCGATACTGTCCCACGCCGCGACGACCGCGACAGCTCGCTAAAACGAAAGCCGATAAATCGGCTTGTTTTAGGGATATTATTTTGTTTAGCCTCTGCAACTACTTTAAGGGCTATTTCATACAGTATGCAGTCATTTAAACGCGCCACAAAGCGATTAAAGTAAGTACAACCAACTTTCCCTCTGGCTTGTTATTGAAAACACATGGAGGGCGACGAGGGTCGTCTGCTTTTGTACTAGCCAGAGGCGTCGGCCACTAGGGCGCTGCATGTCGCCAAAACTTCGGCGCAGGAGGCCTATACCGTAACAAACTGGACTCTCTTTCGATCCAGCTTTCAAATCAACTCCCGACAGGACTTCCTTGAGTTCATACATAACGTCTCCGATGCTCGTACATCTGCTGCTGAATCAGTCATCGTCACTTTTTAGGTTGCCAACCCAGATATCCATATGCATAGGTTGCTCAGAACGGCTCAATGTCTCACCAGGAAGTATCGAGAACGTGGCAAACGTCACCCTGACCTCATTAAACTGCAACGATTATACAAGAAAATCAACGATTACCAAAAGACATTACAAAGTGAAAAGTGGCAAAATCTTTGCCATCTGCTCCGGCAAGAGAGAGGCCTTTCTCACTTATGGGGCATCTTTCGCAGCCTTCGTGGTGAAGCAAAGCTTCCTATCATTGACGATATGAGACTGCAGTCTGACTATTACGACGTAGAAGAAACTATTATCAAGACTCTCTTTTCGGATGGTACGAAGGATAAAACCGCACTAAAATCTCTTCCCGACATCGACATACCATACCCTCTACACGAACTCAACACTTCTTTTACCCTGGGAGAACTTCACGTTGCGCTCGCTCAAGGCAAATCTAGATCCGCTCCAGGCCATGATAAAATCACTTGGCAAGATCTCCGCAATCTGCCAACGCACGGCCATGAATCCCTTCTGAGTGTCGTCAACGAATCATGGGAAACGGGACAAGTCAACGAGCACTTCAAGACGACCATCATTCATCCCATCATGAAGCCTAGTAATGACGCCCGCGAAGACCCGAAAATATGCGACCTATTGCACTAACTCCGATCATGTGCAAGGTCATCGAGCGATTAATTAACAACCGACTTCAGTTCCATCTCGAGCGCACAGGTCGGTTTCATCCATTAGTAACCGTCTTCAGACCTAATCTTAATAAGCACGACTACCTTTGGGTGCTCCGAAGAGTCGTAAATCGCACATCTCGAAAACAACTCCAGTATACATTCTGGCAACATGTAAATAAATAATTTCGGAACTAATGCAATGCGTGTTAGTGGGCCAATTAATGCTTTCATAGAAAATTCATCCAGCTCGATGTGGTTCAAGCCTTGCACGACCTAATGCAAGCTTCGCCATTTTTGAAATGAAGCTTTTTTTTTTATGAATATATTTTTTTGAGTGAGTGTGAGGGAGTGGCATTCATTTTTCCGAGCTATGAACAAAAGGGGTGAAAAGTTCTGGTACGGCATGTATGTGTGACCGGCTCTTCGCGGAGAAATGCCCGCTCTCGCAAGAGCGTCGCAAAACACGTCGATGCCACTGAATGGCTTTCGAAGAAGGTGGAGGAGGGGGAGGCAATGCCGGAGCGGGCTCACCGCTGCGTCGAGGAGACTTCACGGATGGGGAGAAGAGCGGGAGCCGATGAGTAGAGGAAGGCACCGCAGCGAGTGCATCTGCTGGAGGCCAGGGGCTGGCACCAGTCAAGGGAGCCGGGCCCGAGCTTTACCCACGCCAAGTTGCACGATCCTTTGTCCAGGAAAGCAGCGCTTGCGGAGCATTCATGTGATCAGTGGGCGTTCAGGACGCTCAGCGCGAGCGAAACAGCAGCCGGATGACTGCCGATGACGCAATGTGCGGAGCCGTCGAAACGACCCCAATGCCAGGCTCCGACGACGAAACACGCACCACCTGCGTGATGCACTGCTGAGCTACTGTACCTGGCGCGATCACGCACGCACGCTCTTTTGCGCAGTGACACGGTGCGCGGGAACACGCACGCACTTCCGAAAGCCCAAATCGTCCGCCTTCACCCTGTGGGCTCACACGCACCACACTCGTCGGCACCCCACACACGACACACAAAAACACAGAAGCAGCCCCCTGCGCATCTGTTCTACCTAGGAGCTACGTCGGCTGGTTGCGAAGGCTTGCCGGCGAGGTTTGTTTTGGCTTGTTTTGACTATGAGCGCCTTGGGTTGGAGCATCCTTTCGAGTGCCGTTTTTTCCTGTGTGTGTGTGTATGTGTGTTCTCTCGTGGTCGGGGGCCGCCGACACCCGTCTACGCTTCGGCAGCGGAAATGAACCGTTTGCCGCTAATTCTCGGAAGCTGGAGAGGGGCGAAGCCGTGCGGTGCATAGCACGCACTGGGCACGTCGGGTGTCAAGCTCGGCCGCGGTCCGGAAGCGGGCGGTAGTAAATCGCTGGACAGACTTGACGCAAAGACGCGAAATGTCGAAGTGGCGGCGGCCACTTCCGTTAAACCAACTACGACACTGTGCCGGTCTGTTTGAAATGGGGAATTCGGATAATGACCGGGACAGCTGCAGGTGGCCGATGGGAAGCGGGGATGGAGCGATGGTTGCGATCCCTTGTTAACAAACTGCGCCAGCACGACACAGACGTGTCGAGTATTGGAACCACGGTTCGGGATTTATTGCCTTCGTGCCCTTTGAGGATACTCCTAAATCAGTGTAAAAACGCATCAGACTTGGGTAGTTTGTTGGTGTTTAGTGTCGCGGCTTCCGGTGCGAATTCCTTCAGAGTATTGACGTTATAGTTTGCGTGGGAATGGGAAAGGAGTTTGGGACAAGTGGTGGGCCAATTGCCTAATTATTAGCTCCGCCTATGTGTGGCTGTGCGGACTTCAACTGGCCAGAACTGTTAATTATGTGACCTCCTCTCTTTCTTGGGTTCCGCCCTCTTTGAGGGCGGGTTTTTCTCAATAAAATCAAGGTGTTTGGTGGTGTAGGTGGGCTTCTGGGCGGACAACGAGGAGTCCACTACCTAACTTGGCATGTCTTGTAAACTGCAGCTGTAAATAAATTGTAAATAGTTGCGTGGTAGACCGTCGTCGGCTATGTGCCTCTGATCATCGAGCCGTCTTCAGCATTTTTCATCCATCGACCGATCCTATACGCTAGCGTCCAGACTAGCGGGAATCATAACTGCATCTCTCCAGCAGAAAGTCCTCACCCGAGTGTAAAAGCGGTATTCACACGACTGAGCATTTCAGCGGAGAAATCAAAGGCATATCGTGACGTCACCATAGATGGACTTCCGCTCGGCTGCAGCTCCTTCGCTCACACGGAGGATGCGACTGTCGGACGAACCGGTCGCCCATTTCTGCTTCCGCAGCACCGTCGATTCCGCTTCGGCAGCAGGTCCTGCTGAATCCCCTACGTAGTGATTTCGTCAGCCGCCCAAAAATTGCCCGTGGACGAGATGCAGGCGCTGCCGCGGGTAGAGAACGTCGCGCGAGGCAGTGGAAACGCGGCTGCCCGGCCGGTCCGCCTACAGGCCCGCATACAGACGGTAGGCTTAACGCCGCTCTCGTAAGCGGCGCAAAGGACGATTTTTAACTTATTACCTCCTTTATCGTATGTGCGGATTTATTTGAGCCTTGGGGAGCGATAACAAGCTATCGCTCGAGCTAGCCGCGCCGCCCTGCGCAACGTCGCGGCCGCGGCCGCCGCTCTCACAGCGATCGCGGCTCCGTCAGTGCGGCTGTCGTGTGCACGGCGCATTTTGGCATCCAGTGTTATAAAAACCCATAAAAGTGGAGTGCCTGTAGCACCTCTAGAAACTGAGTCGCGGGCAGCCTCCCGACGAGCAGACGGAATCCCGCCGCCTCCGCCGCTAAGGATCGGATCGTTTGTAGTTCGAAAGCAAATCTCCGACCTCTGTTCGGAGAGGCAATACAGCGAGACACTGTGACGTAGATGTCATATGATACACATTTCTAGGAGCCGCACGCCGGATTTCTCCGTCGTGTGAATGCCCCTTAAGTTACGGCAGCGGGCGCCGCCGTGGCCTCCGCTATAGCTCGGCCGTGTCTCGGCAGAAACGAAACAGAGGAGCTTCTTTCGAACGGTGAGGAGGAGAGTGGCATGGGCGACTATGGGGTCACCTCTGCCACTGCCTCCCCTCCCTCTTGTATTATGTGTCCCTCCAATCAGCTCTCTACCTCTCTCAGACGCTGATTGCAGTACCACCGTATCGTTCCTACCATCTCCACGTGTTATTTGTTTTGTGGGGGACAGATTTTAGTTGTAAGCCACCCGAGACGATAGATGATGTGTTTTTGAATTGATGGGAGGGAGTACATTTTTGGGATGTGCTACAGAGGAAATATTACACATTTTCCACTGGACCCTCACGGTATACGTTTCCTGGCAATAGACAATAGAGAGTTTTAGCTGACCGTTTGTGACGGTCCGCTCCGCTCCGATAGCTAACGGGAGTGCCATTGCGCATGCGTGGCGCGCTAGGGCGCTAGCGGCGATGCCGGAGCGGGGCCCCGCTCCGCTAACAGGGGCGTCTTAGCAGACCGTCGCGGCAGATTACGCTACCGCGCGGAATTACAACATGGCTCCCCCCGCGATGTGAGCGCGCTCCCTCGAACTGTGTTTCTTCATTTAAAACACCAGCGACGAAGTTGCGAAAGCGCTTCCGAATAGCAAGGGTGCCACACTCCTCAACGAGCTTAGAACGGAAGCGAAAAAACGTCGACCGAAGCGCGGGGCTGCTGCATGCAGCGCCCAGAAAGACAGCCTTGTCTGGGCGATTCCTAAGTTTATCGGCTTCTTTAAAATTATTTAGAACCAATATACCGTGTAAGCGACTACGTTCTATTAGAAAGGTGAAATGAAGTACTAAACACGGTATTTTAAATTAATTGAGCGACCAAATTGCAATTCTTCTCTTTACTTTGGCATGACGTTTGGTTTGCACACGCACAGGGCACGACCAGTGACGCGAATCATTCGCCGTCGATGGAGATACGGTTATGGCTTAGCTAATAGCCTTTCGGCCGATGACGCTGCGGTTGTGCTTAGCGGGCCGTCGGGAGCATAGCGGAGCGTCAAAAACGGTCAGCTAAAACTTTCTATTGTGGATGGAGTGCCTTAGTGCTTTACGATTTAGCCATGGCGCAAGGTCTTCATAGCATATGGCGCTCAAGTACAGCAAGGCTGTGCAATGATGTTGATGCGCAAAGTGCAAGGAGTATTTTAAAGAGAGCATTGACAGATTTGTTGAAGATGAAATTTCACCACGAACTACCTGCTTGGCTGCCACAAATAGAGCAACTAATTAATATAAGGGCATTTTAATTGACAAAGTCAGCCCTAAAGAGGCTGGCAACTCCGCCTCTTGCATGTGTGCATATTTTAAATATTGAAATGTAAAATGTGTAAAATTCTCAAACACCGGCAATAAAATATAGTGGGTCCGCGGCCAACCAGTTTAGCATAGGTCGGAAAGCAAAGCTTTCAAAACAAGGTTTAGAGCGTCATTAATACATCTAGAATTGTGTTTTGTTACATGATGTTACAGCCCCTAGGCTTTTATTTTGTTACTCGAAGACAGTACGCAGAAATAGACAACGAATTAAAGCCATCGCATAGCCTTACTTGGACGGAACGCGTGAACTGGGAACTAGGCGACGAATGAAAATAAAAACAAAGCGCTCAAACGGCGTTTATATTGGATTTTTTTTACTAAGTTATCTCTGAACATTGGCACAGCCTACCTAGTTGGGCAACAAGCCCCGTTCATAGCATGCTCGAAAAAAAATTGTCAAATACGCCCGTAGAGCCGCACCAGCGAAGGCCACGGAGAGAAACGCGTTCTAAAAGGTCAGCAATGCAGAATGACCTTACGCCGGCCAACATGGCCGCGCCTAAGGCGCCGCGCGGAAAAAGGTCTATGAAAGAAAAAAATGTAAACAAAGTAAGCATTACCTTCTTTATGGTTTAATGTGAAAAGAAAGCTTCATTTCATTAAAGTGTGTGTTATTAAGTAAATGTTTAGCAAACTTCCGTTTTTTGTCCCCTAGCCGTGCCAGTACACTTGTTCGTTAGCTTCAACGAAGCCACCCTGATTCTGAAACAGAGTTTCGCAGCTGGTGTATTTGGAAGACTACTTCACGCGAGTTGTATAGCACTCGATCTTTGCAAAGTTTTGCTTGCTTATGTTGCTATCATTCGTCGAGTTATTAGCCGCGACTGTGAACGCATGTCACGCTTGGCGTCATTGACGATGTTGCAGGTCTCCATGAGCGCGACGATGAGCATCGACATCGGTCGAAGTATTTGGTACACCGGCTCTCTGAAGCTACTGCGACGTGATGGGATAGAAGACATAAGATAGAGGGCACGATGCCACTTAACCGAAATCATTATATACAGACGCTTACCCTCGTCTCTAAACTGCCGTCCTTCGTGCGCCCCGCGCAGCTACTGCTCCCTCTATTGGCACATGCCCAGCATGGTCTCTCATGCAGCCAGGCAGCTGCTGCTTCTTCGAAAGTAGCTCTTCCCTCTCGCTCACGTGCCGTTCGTTCGCTCTGAGACCTCCAGTGACAGGCTTCCCACTGACAAACACGACTCTGCCTAGTGGGGCAAATAGTGTCATGGCAAAACTTCGGAAAGCATGAGTCGTACTCTGCCTGTGGTTGAAGTTATCTTCCCCGTTTTTATAATACTGCGTAAGCATTCTTTGGCGAGTTCCCCAGGGCAAAGCTTGCATTTTAATCGTAAGAATGTGCAATGCGGATTGTCCAAAGAAATTTAGAAAGGAGCTCACAAAATCCAAAAAGTATATTTTATTGAGTGTTCTGTGCCTCAAATGACGCTTACAAAATAAAGAACCCCTTTGCCCCCCCCCCGCAAAAAAAAAACAGAATAAAACAAAAGCAATCGCGAAAAATGGCAACATTTCCACTCCGTAGATGATGGCGCGTGTGCGAAGTACGGAGACTCGAAATGACATCCAAGTTGCTCCCCGAGGGACATCCGATTTGCGCCCCGACCGTCATTCGATTTGAGCCGTGAGTTGCACCTTGATTATTTCACAAATTATACTGGAACTCACGGATCAAATCGAATTTCGCTTGATGGTGGTGTGCGCACGGATTGACGCGGACGGACATTGGGAGGTCCTAAGGTACTACGCACGGTTAGCAGGCGAGGGAGTAAGCCGTTTGACTCCAACGGTCGTAGCCCAGTGGGTAAGACGGCTGACACTAACTCTGTCTGGTATGTCAGACAAAGGCTGGAATCCTTTTGCGATTGTAAATGCTACGCGCACGGACGCGGACGGACATTGTGCGGTCCTAAAAAGTGTAGGCGTAGCTTGGTCAGCAAGCAGACGGGCTCTCGCGCTGCATCTCTTCGGGCCAAGGTTCGATCCCTGGCTGTGCCAGTAGTTTGTGTAGCCTAGATGTTGACAGCAGCGAGTCATAGCCTGGGATGTTTTAGTGTAGCCAGTAGTAGTGTGGGAGCTCTCTGTTGACGAGGACACGAAAATATCCTTGGCTGGTTATAGGTATACTTATTTGCAATAAAAAAGATACACCACCCCTTGAAGCTTCCGAGGAAAAGAAGAGCGGCCTAGACGGCCTCAGCCGGGACACAAAAAGCGAAGTTTTTGCCTCTCTATCACGGGTGCTGAGAAAATGCGAGCACACGCGTTCTTTTGGACAGAGTTTAAAATGAACCCCACTATTACACTAGCCACCGACTGCGGGGGTCTACACGACAGGAATAAGACCATTTCACTACACAAGTGTATACATAGTGAGAACAAACCAGTTCTTTCTCAACTTCATGCGGCACACTAACAGTTAAAAAAGAACATGCACTGATTGCATAAACGCGACAAAATATTCTCTTTTTAACTCACGTGAAGGGGATGGTGGCATCATCACTCGCTAACACTGGAGTGAGTGACTGAGTGAAAAGACTATTTGATCATCCGGTGGACGACTATTCTAGCCCCACGAGGTGAGGGTCATAGCGATGCGGCCACACATCATCTCGGCGTGGTGTCCTTTACTCGTCGGGCAGCCCTCGCTGCTCCCGCCTCCTGGCACCCGCGCCTGCCCTTGTGCTGGGGTGGTAGCGAGCACCTGGCGCTTTCGCTCCGGCGGTGCTTTTCGAGGGCAGCCGAAATCCACTGGACGGCTCGTGTCTGCTCTTCCCGTTGGTCGCTTCCCGCAGCAGCCGCAAGCCAGCTCGGGATCGTCGTCTCTGTGCGTGCCTCCCTCGGATTCTGTTCACAATCCCACAAAATGTGGGCCACAGTAGCCCTTTCCGATTCACACACGCGACACAAGTCACTCATATGTACGCTGGAGCACACGTGTTTTATGAGCACCGGCGTGGGTGGCGAGCCAGTCTGCAGTTGCCGGAACATCACCGCCTCGCTTCGGGCGAGGCCCGGGTGAGGTGGGGGCATAGTCCTGTGCCCTAGTCTATACTAGTTCAGCACTTCACTGTACTCGGTCATCCCTTCTTCGGCTTCGCACCACCACTCCTTCGTCGAGTCAGCCGGTTGGGCGGGGCGGTATGTGAAACCTCGTGCCGCCTCGTTGGCCGTCTCGTTGTGATTTGGGTTGCCTCGGGCCGACACGTCCCTTCCCATGTGGGCCGGGAACCACTTGATTGTCAGCACTGTGTCCGTTTGGTTCACTGCGTGCAGCACCAGCCTGCTTCCACACACAGACTACCTCTGGCGTAGTTCCGCACCGCGGTCCTAGAATCGGTCAGCACGGTCGTGAATCCGAGTTGGGTGAGGGCCAGGGTGATGGCTACCTCCTGGGCCCGATGCGTCGACTGTGTCCACAGGCTCGCACTGACCGCACTGACCACCGCCGCGGCGAAAGCTCCCCTCCTGTCCTGATACTCCACCGCGTCCACATATACGGCACCACTGTCTCTGTCGTGGAGGTCGATCAAGGCCCTGGCCCTTGCCGCCCTCCGCTCCCTGTTATACTGAGGATTTACGCTTTTGGGTATCGGGCACACTTGCACGTGTCTCCGCACACACTCTGGTACCTCCGCTCTTTCCGTAATCTCCTCGTCCGCTCTTCTCGGCTCCAGTCCTAGTTCTCGTGCCCGAGAGCTGCTCCAGCAGGGCGGTTCTCTGCTATTCCGCAATCACCTTGACAGTGTAGTGCACCCCCAGCGACAGGAGCCCATCCATGCTTGCACCGTCGAAATGCCCGAGTGCGGCCTTCTAGGCCCGTCGTATGAGCACGTTGATCCGGTTGCGCTCGCGTACCTTCCAATTGTGGAAGGCCGCGACATAGGCAATATGGCTCACGGCAAAGGACTGGACCAGGCGTGTGAGGCTGGCCTCTTTCATGCCTCCGGCCCCTCTGCTTGATGCCCTCTTTTTGAATCGTATGGCCATGTTGACTTTGTCCGTTAGGCGGTTGCTTGTTTCGCCATCGCTTCTTCTTCGCTCTAGGAGCATGCCCAGCACCCGGATCTTTTCGACGTGCAGGATCATCTGACCGCCGCTCGTTCGTATCAGGATTTTTTCGCTGTCCCTTCTCGGGTCTCGCTTCTTCTTTCTCACTGCCTTCAGGGCACCACTAGCAACTCCGACTTGTTCGGTGAACACACCAGCCCGAGCCGCCCAGTTGCCCCTCAATGGCGTCCACCGCCGCCTGTAGCGTGTCTTCAATTAGGGCGTCGCTGCCGACCTTGACCAAGAGCGTGATATCGTCGGTGTGGATGGTGTGCCTAACCCTGCTGACGCGCAAGAGCCGTTCGGTCACTCCGATCATCACCTTGTTAAACAGCAGCGGCGAAATGACTGACCCTTGCGGGGTCCCCACGCTGCCAAGCTTCTTCTCCAGTAGCTGAAGGTCGCCAGCGTGTATTAAATGCAGAGCATTTCAGTAACTCACGATGTCACCCGCGATGACGTCCGTAGTCCGCACCGCACCCCTCCCTTCTATATAAAAAAATACTATCCGGCGCCAGGTTTCGATCCCTCGACCTGCGGGCGGAACGCAATGTACATGGTGCTCTACCCACTGCGCCACAAAGCCGACACGGAATGGGACGCTACGAACGCGCCTTATATCGTCGACTCATTCAAATTACTGCTGACGAGCGCTCTTTCGTCAGCAGTTGCCACAAGTGCAACAACATTAACGTGCAACAACATTAACTACTTAACGTCGTGCGCCCCCGGAAATGCTCTGCATTTGATCGTGCCCCTCGCGAGGGGGATGTTTCACTGCGTCTTCTCTCGGTCGCGGGACCCGTGGCGCCATATGGTGGAGGCGCGGCACAACTCGTAGCGCTTTCTTTGAAAAAGCGCCTCGAAAGCGCGGCAAATATGAAATAGGGATGACGCGCTTTCGAGGCAATCCGCCGACGCGGCTGCTTTGTGTACAGACTCGGCGGCGAGCGTCCTGGGATTCTGGTGCCGACCGAATTCTTTACGCGCTTTCCGTGCTTGCTTGCTGTACTCTTTCTTTTTTTGTATCATTCGCTGATTATTCGAAAGTCCACAGTCACCAGTATTTTCCCCGGGAAAAATTTTGTCAAAAAATTTGGAACGCGGCAAGAGGGACCCCCGCCCCTACCTGCCCGTGCGCCTCCGCCAACTTTAGCAACGTTTATCCACGAAAACATTTATTAGGGGAAATTCGTAAATTTTATGCTCAATTTATGCCTGGTGTACATTTCTCTGAGAAAGATTTGTTGCTAACAAAAATATAACGTTTTCAACCGTGGGACCCGACAGAAAATCCCTGATGCATCTGTACCATCGCTCGCCCATGTTCAGCCTCGACACATGTGCCAGGATCGCAGAGTGCGTCACCTTGTCAAAGGCGATCTGCAGGTCCCGGCCAAGCACGGAACGCTTGTCCCTCTTCCTGGTGTTCTCGTCCAAAATTTCACTCTTGAGCTGGATCATAGCGTCCTGGGTGCCAAGCTTGCTCCTGAAGCCGACGACCGTGTCCGGGTAGAGCCCCGATTCCTCCAGGAACCACTGCCACCTGTTCTTCAGGACGTGGTCCAGCACCTTGCCCACACAGGACGTGAGCGAGGTAGGCCGGTCGTGTCCAATGTCCGCCGGCTTGCCCAGCTTGGGGATCAGGATGGTTTTGGCCGCTTTCCACTGACGGGGGAGAGTCCCAGCCCGCCAGCACCGGTTGTAGTAGTCCGTCAGGCTCGCGATCGCCGACTCGCCGAGATTCTTCAGCACCTTGTTTGTCACTCGATCTGGGCCTGCCGGAGATCTGGTAATGAGGTCGTGCAGGGCCGCTCGGACCTGCCATACCTCAATGTCTCTGTCAAGGCTTGAGTTGGTCGCACCCTGGTAGTCCGGGTGATACACCTCCGGGATGGCCGTCAGGTACTTGGCGTCCAGATGCCTTCGTACGTCGTCTTCCCCGCATTCAGTGACCGCTGCGTGCATGATCTTGGTTAGCCGGTCTCGCCGGTGCGACTTAGCCTTGGTTTCGTCCAAGAAGTGCCGCAGCCTGGTCCATGTCCTGCCGCAGTGCACCTGCCCGTCCGCCGCGCTGCAGATCTCTTGTGATCGCTGGGCGCACAGTATTCTGCAGTAGGCCTCGATCACTCGGTTTAGCCCCGCGATCTTCTTGCCGAGCTTCCTGTTGGCGCGTTGTGCTTTCCACCTCTCCAGGAGGGCTTTCTTTGCCTCGATGAGGTGGGCTAGTTGGTTGTCCACTCACTCGATACTGGCATCCGTCTCAATCTCTCTGGTCGCTGCCGCGGCCCGCTCCATGAGCCCCACCGTTCACTCCTGGACATCACCACCTCCTCGCCCGGTAGGGACCCGGAAGGCGTCCCAGTCGGTGACTTTGTGGGTCCTGACGCAGTTGCTGGAGGTGGTGCCCGTGTCGCCACTGCTGAGCGGGACGGCGATCTCCACGATGTAGTGGTCACTGCTCAGCTTGTGCCCCGTTTTCCGCCAGCCAAAGTCCCCGGCGTCCGCTTTGTCGCTGCCGCCGCTCCGAACGAACGCGAGATCCGGTGTCGTGTCTCGGGTGACCGAGGTGCCGATCTGCGTGGGGTCCGCCAGTTCGGTTATCAGGGTCAGCCCAAGATCGGTCGCGTCCTGCAGGAGGTCCCGGCCCTTGACCAGTGTCTTGTTATAACCCCAGGCCTGGTTCAGCGCATTAAAGTCTCCGCACACGACCGGTCTGTTGCTCGGGCCGGCGATGCGGTTTGCCTTGCCGAGCAGAGCCTTGAACTTCGATTTCCTGTGTGCCGGGCTGCTATAGACGTTTAGGGTGAATGTGCTCTCCTTACTCTTCTTCCCGGTTACCACCTCAATGAAAGGGTGCTCAATCAGGCTGTTCACGCCGAGTAGCACGTGCTGTAGCAAAGTGATGCCCTTCATCGCCGGGGTGCAGGCCCCTCTACCGGTGCTGCCGGTCGTGTCCCGCAGGCTTGGCGGGCTGACGCTCGCCTTGTAGCCTGGGAGCTTGACCTTCTCGGTAAGGGTCTCCTGCAGTACGATGACATCGGGCCTCACGGCTGTCTGTTCGCGGCGTTGCCCTAGGACTGCCTTCTTTCTAGCGAAGCCGTTACAATTCCACTACCAGGCCAGGAGGCCTGGCGTGGTCCCTACTGCTGTAGCTGATGTTGTTGCTGCTCTAGCCATGCTTGCGGTGGGTGGTGTTGCTGGCTTGGTACTTGTCCTCCTGACGCCTGCAGCGCCGCCATGATTTGTTGTAGAGCGGTGTCAATGTTCGCAAAGTGCTCGTTGAATGCCTTCATTGTCGCGTTGCGTTGCTCTTCCATTCTGTTGAGCCTCGCGTTGATTCTCCGCTCTTTGAGGCTTTCGGTGGCTCTCCTCTTGGCACCGGTCCAGGTGGCACCGTTGTCGTCTCGTCTTCCACAGTCCCCTCTTCAATATCCTGAGGGGCTGCGGCGGCCGGGGTCTGTGCCCGCTCCGCCTGTAGATGCGGCGGCTGCTGTTGTCGCCGCTCGCATTGCCGCTCCTCCGCCAACTGTTGTGTCGGCGTGGGTCGTCCCGGTAGACCCAGCTTGAATGCCATCACTTCCTTGTTGGACTTGTCCAGCGCTGCCACGAGCTCCGCCACTTTTTTGTTGAGTAACTTGTTTGCTCTGGTAAGCATAACTACGTTCTTCTTGAGTAGCTCCATCTCCTCGTCCCTTTTGTCGCCTTTCTTATCCCCGCTGTTACCTCCACCGCTCGGCCCTGGGCTCTGCTGCAGCGATGGACCCCTCTTCCTAATTCCTGCTTTGGTGGCGTCCGCCTACCTTACGCGCTCTCCTGACTTGGATCTGCCGCGCTGGCGACTTCGGCTTCGACCCCTGCTGTTCTTCCTGGAACGTGACGTGGTCCGCGCGGTAGCAGCTGTTGTTGCTCTCTCCAATGACGTCCTCAGTTCCAGGAACTAGTCCAGGTTCGGCAGCTGCCGTCTTGCTTGCTGCTCCTTCATCTTCCTTTCCCACTGCCGCCTGGTCACCACGTAAGGTACCTTGTACCGATGCTTGTAGTCGCGATCGCCTGTTGGGTGTGGCCCCGCGCAGATCCTGCAATTGACCTTACAGTCGTGCCCTTCGGTCGGGTTGTTAACGCCGCAGTCGAAGCACACTTTAGCACTGGGATTGGGGCATACGTCCCTCCTGTGTCCGACCCTACCACACTGTCTGCACACGTCAATGTGCTTGCGGCACAGGCTGCACTGGAGGAGTACCGCTTCATAGGCCATAATTGGGCCCCTTCAGCCCCTCAAAGGCCACGATCACCACTGTCGTACTGCCAATGCGTTGCGCTGCGCGTGGCAGGGGGTGGCGCGGGTGGACGATGTTCCGATGGATTTCTTCCGGTGTGTCCTCCACTGGAACTTCTTGTATTATTCCTTTCACCGTGCCGTCTGGCGTAGTTTGGTATGCTCCTACCTCGGGCACTCGGTCTCCAATGCGGATGGACTGAATTCTGGCGTAGGCCCGGGCTCATCCCTTGTCCGGGGTGCTACCATCACGATGTTCTGGTGTACATTCGGGCAGAACGTGTCTGCCGCGCCGCCTTCCCTGCATACCCCGCTGCCGCGTGAATGGCCGTCGCCACGGTCGCCTGCAGCTTGACAATGTATAGGCCTCCCCGAGGCCTGACGACTATTTTGATGTCTTCGCGTGGTAACACATTTGGCATTTTAGACGCCCTTGCCGTAGAGGCGATGACTCTCTTGTCGTACTGGTTCCTTTCTCGAGGCCGAGATTGCCGCTCTGGGATCGCCGGCCGCGCAGCCTCCTTGCCTTGAGTCTTTGCTTTTCGGACCACGTGCGTCCATCCGGAGCCCCCTTGAAAATCCTCGGTTGACGTTTCTTCTTCCTCCAATTCGACTTGCATCTGGCTAATGCCGAAACCAGAAGCCGCAAAATCCTGCACCGAGGACGCCGTCTTCCTAGTAGAAGAGGAAGCCATTGCGCAACCACCGCTGGCCGGCTAACCCTTGATTTAGGGTTACCGTGGCGTCCGCCGCTTCGAAACTTAACGGGATCTAAAAATGAGAATTAATTGTTTGCCAGGGGAAAATCTGGTCTCCCGGTGATCGCGTGGAGAATCTCTGTCGATTGGTACTAGTTTCGTGGCCTTGCATCCACTTGGCGCGTCAGAGGACCGGTACTTGCTGGAGCTGACGTGAAGCATGACTGCGTCGGTTGGCCCCCTGGTGGCGGATCTGCTAATCCGCCAAGGCTTATGTGCGTGTGCAGGGCTTTCAACCGGGAAAAGCCCGGTATTAAGCCTGCCGACTACCCAACTGTGGATGTCCAGGGAGAGCCTACCATTGCGGGGGTCGAAAGGGATCCGCACACCGCGTGTGCTCGGTCGCCCTGGCGCAGGGTCGTCAGACCCCGGCTTTAACCCTGCCGGCATACAATGGCAGGCTTTCAGGTCGGCAATGTGAATGCGGCCACTGGTTTTCCTTTTTCGGGGATCCTTGAGCTGATGAGAGTCGCCTCTCAACTTGGTAGGGTACAACCCCCAAAGGAGCCAATACAGAGCAAACCGCCTTGATGGCGTCTCTAAGAGCGCGACTGTGTTTCAGCATGAAGTCACCCGCGTGATAGGAAACGTTACGCTGGCTCTTACCACACTGAGCCTTTTGTTGGACTCGGGCTACGCCGAGGCTAATCCGCGCCTTGTCGAAGGCCAGATGGAGCGATGTGTACAGTTGCGACGCGTACGAGGAATTATCCGGGTGCGCGCCGTCGTCCTCGCCTTGGCGTTGCGTGACAATGGTGGAAGGGTTGGCCAAGTGTCTCCCAAAAGTAAGGAACTCGGGCACAAATCCCGTTGAACGGCTCTACGCTGTCCGAATAGTGAATGCGAGCTCGTTCAGCTGGTCGGTCCAGTCCTAAGGGCTCGTGGCGAAATCCCGGAGCATTGTTTTCACGCTCCTCTTGAAGGGTTCTGTCAGATTGGACTGAGGGTGTTAGGGCGACGTAGGACGATGCTCAATCCACCGGGGTGAGCGGGTTTCACGCAACATTCGGGCAGTAAAATAGGACACATTGTCCGTGATGAGGCGCTCCCGAAAGCCTAAGTGACTGAATGCCTCCATTGACTTGTCTAGCACCGCCCGGGATCTCACCTTACACAGAGGAAACAGTTTCACCCATTTCATAAAGTGGTAGACCACTACCAACAAGTGCTTGTAGCCTAGACTGCTTATAGGGAAAGGCTCCATCAGGTCGAAATCAGCAATTTGCCATGGCTTCTGGCTGTCAATCGGTTTCATGAGCCTTGGTAGGCGCCAGATATGTGGGCCTTACCTGCGCAATGCAGCGCAGCCCGCCAAGGCCCCCACCATGGGTTCGAGCGAACCAAGCCGTATACGGCAGTGGCGGCCCTCGCCGCTCGTGGGCAGTCACTGCAATAAGACGAAGTAGTTCCTCGGGACTGGATTTAACGCCAGGTTTTTCCCGGTACATCGACCAGCCCTGGTATGACACTCCTAACCCTGGGACAGAGAGGAGGGTACCTGCCGACCGTACGTGTCAAGCCAGAAAGACCGACCGCGCAGGGCAGGTAGTCAGCAGCTGTTGGTCCGCCGAAGCGCTGCGTAAGCCACCCGCAACGCTTCGTTGCGGGTGATGGCTCCCGGATAGGACCGGAACCTACCACCAGTCTGACCGAGCAAACAATAACTTATGATCACCTGCGCAAGAAGGGAGCGCAAAGCCAAAGGGTGCACGCAAATCCTACTCCCGGTACAAAGGCGACCTCAGGCTAATGAGAAAACGGCGGCAGCTCAAGCCGAAGCGAGGGAACAGCGTGGGTGCAAGGTACCTGACGGAGTCGGCGCCCGGCAGTCGTCTCCCTGGGTTGACCGATGTGCGCGCCCGCCGGGAGCGAGCCCTCGGGCGGGGCTACTACGTCACGCCCCACGTGGCCGGTGCGCATTGGTCAACCCATACCCCCTTACACGTAGAGGGCGCGAAAAGCTATCCTCGCCCCTCTGGGATAGGGGATCGCGGGCTAGCGTGCTCGCGTAATTGGGATCAGTCCCCACAAAGTAGCCGAAAGTGGTCGCGTACTTTGGCATGACAATCTTTAATAGGGACTCCTTCCTCCTTTCGCATACCATGAACTCCTTAACATTGGAAGCCCTTGTGGGAAGTTCCGAAGAGCTGCCTTCTTTCTGTCCGAAATTTTAACGTTTCCGATTTTACGGACATCATTGTCGCACAAAGGTCTATCGCACACTTCGCTACTGACCCCGAAATCGCGATCGAGAAAATTGCGTTAGAATTTTGAATCGCCCGTTGGAATGCGTTTTCCTTCCTGGCTGCGTGGTAACGGTGCGATCGGGGTCGTTGGTGTTGCGTCGTTGTGTGCCGCCTTGACGGTTAAACCTTCGGCGTTGTGCCTGAGCTTACCCTTCCTGTCAGTCCGTAATTCTCTGCGACATCGTTGATTCTCCTTTCCGCGGCAGCGGACTTGTTCATCGAATAATATCGGTGCTTCCACGGAGCGAATGACTCGCGGTTGTCCCATCGCCCGCAGGTTCCGCACACCACAAAATATTCAACGGTGGAAGTCCTTTGCGGGAATCGTTTGACCAGAACCCGAAGCGCCGCCTCCTTTTCTTCCGAATCTTTAGCTTTTCCGATTTTGTTTACGTATTTATCGAACCAGAGTGTACCACACACGTCAAAACCGGCGCCGAAATGGCAATCGATGAAATCGCGTTTGAAATTAAGTAAATCGCGCTGCATGTTCTGGGGTAGCGGCTTTGAGCTTTTGCGTCAATTCGCGCTGCGTTGTGGGTCAGTGCTCCGAGAGCCGCCACTATTATTAGATGCGACGCATCTCTTGCTCGCGGGGATGTCCCTCCATCGGCGTTGTCGTCGTCGCGGTGTTGTCCGCACACTCAGTGCACATGCGCAACTCTCCTCCGTTCTTCTCTACGACAGCTGTGCGGAACACGCTCACTCCGTCTCATTATCATATGGGCTTCGCTGCTCTGGCTACGTGCATGTGTGCGCATGCGCGCGACTCTCTCCCCGGCTCCTCTCCTTTCAAAAGCGGGAATATAAGCGGGGGAGCGCACGGCGCCGGATCAGTCCAGCGCTCGCACTTGACTTTACTTTGCTTGACGATACCTCCGTGCAAGATCTTCCGATGAAGACGTGATGGAAGCGACAGTCCCTTCAGCGAGTGGACTGACGCAATCCAATACCAGCGTCAGTCCAAACGCTCCCCGCTGATGCGTCGCATCACGTCAGGGTTCCCTCGGGAAAATGGGAGTAATTTTTCCTCCTAGCGAACGACAGACACACGTCCCAATGCGAGCTAAAAGTGGAGTTGCTCATAACGGTGCAAGCGCAATTATCAGCCGATTGGGTAAATTGCGAAAGACGCATCGGTGGTGGAGAGGGGAATAAAGGTTGTGAAATACGGTTTGGCGGTGGCGGGGAGTAGCACGGGAGTGGTGCCGAGTAAATCCGCTTCACCAGAATGAAAACCCAGGGGGGTGGATAGCCATACACTGTTTCGCAGTGAAACCAACAGGAGCGCATACAAATTATGGAAGACTCAATGATAGATTTTCAGGAATGCGTGAGCATGTCGCCGTCTTTCGCACGAGGTTGAGGCTCGGCCCGATGAGGGCTCTTCGGTCAGGGAAGCGCGCCACACAGAATTTCTGATAGGTCTCTGGTACCCTGTACCGACAATGCTTTGCATTCTAACCATGTCAGCGGCCTCGTCTCCTCGTTTTAGCACTGGCTGCCTGTCGCCACTCTGAGTTCACTACTCTCGCCATTTCGTCGCCCTTATCACCATTCCTTCCTCTTCCGCGCTCACTCAGCTCAGCACTGGCGGTACCGTAAAAGATACCTCGATTTGTCCTTTTGTTTCGGAGAGAAAATAACGCACCAACTATTTTAAGCTGTCATGTGGCCGTGGGGCGTGTCAAAGACGGGAGTGCGGCCAGGAGTCGCCGGAGCCGTCTTTCCCCTAGGGACATGGCAGTGGGTCCCCCCACCACAAAGACTGCGCACCGCGGTCCGCGTGGCTTGACGGCACTTCACTCCGCATGCGCCCTTTTGTCCCCTGGTTTTCTGTCCGTCTATGCTCATGAAAGATGGTGTCAGGTCGAAAGTGAAATCTTCATATGTGTGGAGGAAGGCAAATCTAAAAAAAAAAACCAAGGAAGGCCAGAAGCAAATCAAAGCATGTTCTTTTCTATAAGATATGGTTAATCGTAACCAAAGTAATAAAGAATTGATTTGTGAGGTGCATTTAGGTGTGAATAAAGTGTATTAGAACTGATAACTGTGAACAAAAATGAAATGGAATAAATTTTAGAGGAATACGGTAATTAAACTGGCATATTTTCTTAGTGATTGATTAAAACGGTTAATAAGGTGAGATTCAGATGAGTTAAGATTCAGGTAGGCCTAAGGTAGAATATAATGCGGACTGAGGTTGATTAAGATGAATGAAAAAGATTGAAGACGAAATGATCCGGATTTAGATCCCTCAATTTTAGATTACGCTATAGCTAAGGTGGAGTACGATGGCACTAAGATGAATATGACGGCTAAATGTTTATTGAGATAGATTGATGTGCATTAAGAATGGAAAAATAGCAAGCCATGCTTTCGTTTTCAATGCGGGTAAGCATGCTTAAGTATCCGGAGAATTTTTTTGCCTATTTGGCCAATCCATAGGTCCCGCAATAATAAGTACAACGGCTATACATAGCATGTTTCGTCCCCCACACTGCAAGCGCGGGCTCGGCTTTGAAGCTGAAACAATACAGGTATTTTCAAAATCAGGCAACCACGGCATCAGTCATGAAAAAACTTAGTTGACTATGGCGATGGTTCATATCGAGTAGGGGTGGTGGCAAAACAAACGGTGTGTACGGCCCCGATATAGGCGATAGAACGCAACGGTGTGGGGTGTTTATGCGTGTTGGATAGCCGAGAAGAGAACCAGCCACCTGAGTCAGCTGATAAATATTACTCCCCGGTAAAGGACATACTAGAACACCGTTTGGGGAATTCAACAATCGGAAAAAATGCTTTTCGCGGAAAAAGAAAACGTAGAAATAAATGCCCCATGCTGCCGATACGGTCATCCCTCCGCTTAGAAAGCATGTGCTTGGTGCAAGTCAGATTTATACGCAGGCTGCCTATAGCTGGTTAGGGCTATGCTGGAAATTACTGGATATGCATTCCGATTTTTTGAGTTTGTACTTTCTGAAGCGTATATTACAAATCGGCTCTAGCGGCGATGTGTCAATGGGATGCGTTTGTTGTATAGCGGGGCGTATTCACGGTGGATTCCAGTCCAGCGGGAAATGTTGGCTTTTTGGCATCGCAGGGTATCGGGACGCCGCCAGGATTGTCTACTACGAGGAGTCGAGGAATATGGAGCCTCTGTACAACGCCAAGTTGCCTAACAGGGTGCGGCTAGCGATGGATCGCTTCAGCCACGCTGACTGGTTCGTCGGCATGTGGGGCAGCACATACGTTAGGATCATGTGAGTGAACCCAGCGGCGGCCTCAGCTACCGCAAAGCGAGAAGCTCTAACCAAATTAACATTCACTAACCCTAGAGGAATGCCGTGCATTTTCGGGAGGAACGTGCGGCACGAGCTTATGCGTCTTTAAAATGTAGTGAGCCTCTCACTGTGCTCATATACGTTGTAGACTCTAGGCTCAGAAAGCAAAGCCTCAGCTCCTACTGTTTTCCTCATCCAATGCAAGAAAAAAAATAGAGAACGAAAAAAAAAACGTGAACACAGGGAACCTTAGACATACTCGGAAATAACCGTTTCGTTAATGGCAGAAACGAGTTCAGTGGATACATTTTCCTGAATATGGCACTACTGACCGCGCTTTGAAAGCGTTTCGGAAGAGGGCGTCATAAAACACAAGGTGCGCCCTCGTCAGGATGAGGTATAATATTAAGCAATTTTAAGGCACGCAGTGTCTCGCCAAGATTAGTACAGGCTGCTTTAGCTGTGGCTATAAAGCATTAGGTTTCGTTTCACCTAAGCTGGGGAGACTGGTGTCACGCCCTGCCACTGTTATCGGAAGTAGCGTGAATTTCAGTATTTGTCCCTTTCGTGCATCGTCTGACCTGCAGCTTTCGCAGCCAGCGATCATGAGAAAATTTGATTCATGCGAATCGAATTTGTACCTGCTGCCCCTCCCGCGCCCCCCCCCCTCCTCCCCAGAAAAATCTTCTTTCCGCACTGTTAGGATGTTACTACACAATTTTTGCTATCTTTAAATTTTATGAAGACCTTCCTGTATGATGCAGAAAACCGAGTAGCATGGACGTTGCGTCTACAACATGCACGCTGTCTAGGTACGCGTTTACTCTAGGTAAAGGCTGTGTACGTACTCGACATCTGTCACCAACACAAACCTGCACTTTTTGCTCTTGATGCTCGTCTAACGAACCTAGTGCGGCCGCGTTATCAAGTTGACATTTTACACGTGGAGCGCCATTGCCTCGATAACTTGGTTAACGAGACAACTGGTGACAAATTTCAAGAACTATTCCATATATAAGCACCATTTGTTGTGGCCCATGTGGAGAGTTTAGTTCGTATGGCTTGTTTTTTGGGGGCAACTCTTTTTGAACCACCTTCTCCCAGTGAACCCTAATCAAGGTATTAAAGGAGCCATGAAGAGAAAACACAAGTTTGGTTCATTCAAAAGATTGTCTCGTTAGAATCATACTGACACCACTTTTAACGTAAACTTCGCTCACATAAGCTACACAATTAGGAAAAACGGGAATGGTCATGCGACCCACCAGCTCATTTCCCGCAACAGAACCTATGATGTCACATGAGCTAAGCTCTGCGATTGGCGGAGGCTGGCAGAAGCAGACGCAAATTAGGTAGAGCTTACAAACTAGACGAACGAGCGATTTGCGCTTAAATTTAGGACACATTCTTTACAAAGCAATAAGAATGATCGGACAAACAGTGGAAGTTGCGAAAGCACATGTAAACATAGAAGTACTGATGCGTTCTGCTGTTCGTACTGCGCACAGCATGCTTGGTTTAGCTGCACAGCACTAAGGGGCTTGGGGTTGTCTCAGACGACACTGGCCGATTGACGCAAGCAACGGTGTCTTACGTGACCCCATTTGTCGAGCGCGCACTGTTTCAGGGAACGAATATTTTTTCCCAGAACAAAAACAAGCTAGGTTTAAATTCGGGCAAAAACAAACCAAACGCTTGCCACGGTATGGTGGTGCCATCTAGGTTACGGAACGTTAAGAAACGCGGGAACAAACCAACACCGCTGTACAGGGTGGAGACAACCTTTGAACGGTCCCGTGCCGCCGCAATTGGGCCAACGTGCTCAACGCGTTATTCTTTTCGTTTCCCACGAGACCTAGCAACGCGAAACAGACAATATGATTCAAACTTCTTCAGTAAACCGCGTTGCGGCGATTATTTTAGCGCGGTTTTGACACAATGACTTGCTTCGGCGGCGAGCGAGAACCGAAAATGGCGGCGCCAGCGTATACGTGTCTCTACCCTGTACGGCGGATGCGTGAATGAAGGTACTCTAGGCTGCAGAGCGGTCGGTTCCTGTGATGTCATTTGGGACCACGAAAACGCACGATTGAGCGGGAAAATAAAAATTTTAACCTAAATTGTTTATTTTTCTCAGTGAATAAAGCACCGTTTGTATCCGGACAAGCGCTGGGGGCACTATAAAACACGAAATCTTTCGAATAAAACCAACTTGCATTTTCTCTTCATGGCTCCTACGTCCATTCTATCCGTGCGAGAGAAAGGTTAAGAAGGCCACAAAACTTCATTGAAGATGGCTATGAAAACGGCACGATGTACTGAACAGCTAGCCACTCCCGATGGTCATGTGGCTTAAGCGTTCTGCTGCCGCAAAGGATGTGGGTTCGATCACAGTGGCCGAGCCTTTTTTTTAAGTCGGCACGCAGAGCTCCACTGTGCCGCCATGCTGTGGAACGTTAGATCCCGAAATCTACAATTATCCGTAAGTATCCACTACGGCCAACTTAAAAACCATAGTAGGTGCGTTACTGCCAAGTTCTGTTTTAACACTACGCACGATCTAAGAATATCCTTCCCTTGACTGCAATCATCCCCTTTGAATTTTTTGGGTTTAGCATCATCATCATCTATAACACTTTTTAAAAGCGCCTCGCAGGGTATAAGAGAAGAGGGCAATACAATAAAACAAACATTTGAAAAGTGGTAACGGAAAACAAAAAGCTTCAGGGGCTGCTGAAAAAGACTGAAAATACACGTAGGGGAAAAGGAAAACAAGTAAAATAAAACAACAAACAAGCTGTTGCACGGCTAACACAGCGCAGCGGAGTTTGTAGTTTAATTCTTGTAGTGTTTCCTTATGCAACGAGTAGTTCTCTCTTGTTTTATATCAACGGGAACATCCCCGTTTTTCCTCCTATCACTTTGCAGGACCACAGAATTTATGGTTGATGTAGCGCAAGAAGCTCTCCGCAAGGCCCTCCGCGAGGATTACGGCAGCGGCCTGTCCATTAGGAACTTCACGGGCTTCGCCATAATTAACACTCCTCTACGCGAATCCCGCCTTCGCATGGTCAGCGCCGATTTCAGACACGTGAGCTACACCCTCCGTCTTCATATCGCCTGCAGCTAAAACTTTCGAGGCTACCTTTTGCCCGGCTGGATGTAACATCAGAAACGGCTCAGGCTTAACAGTTGTGAACCAGGTTATTCTGAGCTAAAGATTTGTTTGGCGTTATTTTGTCGGCTATGCACACACTGTTCCAAGAAATTATGCGTTTGCTTGAAACCTCGCCGCATGCCGTCTAGCTATATTTACTGCCTGGCTCGATTCAACATCCGGCCTACGCTGGAGTGCATGGACAGATGTCCGAGCCAGTGGGCCATTTGTGACGAGACTGGGTGACCAAACACCGTCGAAGCAGTCGTTAAACGAAGCAGTCGTCACGTCGTGGATCTCGAGCAGCGAGGCTCTAAGCGAGCGCCACTGCGACGTCTCTCCGCCGCGTATTTTGCATCAATACGCCGCGGATAAGCTTTGTGCAATACTTTTTTGGTACCAGTGACATCACCTGTCTGATATCACAAAGAAAACGTGTGATATCGATATCACACTTTTTTGGGTTGCATCTCCGGGAACAGCCGAGCACTCTACCGATTTCCCCTAACGAGGAGGTTGGCAATCGATTCCGAGCTTTCGTAGGAAACAGAGTTAAGAGAGAGGGTGGTCAGCTAGTCGACCACAGAACAACTTTTATGAGACAGCTAGGTGAAACCGAACGTGCTCCCAAATTAACCCCAACCCCTACAGAAACGAAACTTGCGCGGTGGTCATTGTAAAAAAATGAACAAAATTTTGAAACAATTCCCATTATTTGCACTGCTACAAACACCAACTGGACATAACTAAGATACCAAACCTTACAGAGCCATGAATACAAAATTCGAGTTGGTTCAAAGGGAAAGAACTAGACTGTGGCAACTCACTCAAGTTGTATGCAATCCACAAAAGCGTTTTCTAATAAGAAAACAAGAGCAACTGAAAAAAAATTTCAATTTCAGGCTGCAGTGTTGTAATATAGGCCTGAGTGACGTAATATGGGCCGGCCCAAAAACATAGATATCAGTGCGGGAACTGCTCGTTAGCACATAGGAGACGCAATGAAATAGAACTACACGCCCCACTAGAAGCACCCATGCAGTCATGTTTCTTGGAGGTGGCTGAGGTTGGCTGCTGCCATTCGCAAAAACCAGTTCCTGTGACGTCATAGACAATTCGCCTGGAAGTAGGTGAGGAATCCCACTGCTTCTTATATTTTGTTCAGTACTTCAATTATTTATTTTGTGCTTGCTGTAAAATTGTTACCAGTAGAGGCATTTTTTAGCTGAAGTGTCTGCACTGGTGCAAGCAGTGAAGCATATGTTCAGTTTTTTACTACTTGATATCTCCAGTAGCACTCTGCAATAATCTGCACCAGTTCAGGTAAAAAAAATGCCCCTAGTGTCGTCGGGACAAAGCAGTCTTTTCACTGAACCGATCTTCCGTATTGTCTTGGTGACCTCTTTAACGGAACGCAATTGTCTTCGCAACCATCCATTAGGAAAAGGTTGAAAATGCCCTTGAAAGCAGCCCCTCATGGGAAATGACTGAGCCGCGATTTTTCGTGAGCTTTCCGATATCTAATTGCAGAGGCAGCAGCGCTCACAGTCGTAAGCGCATTGCTTCCGATCACTCGCACAAGGCAGAGGGGCCGGAATTTTGACGCATCGCATAGAGAATTCTTTAGAATACGAAATTAACGTTTTTCTTTCTGCATAACGGTAGGCCTAATTACAAACCGGCTACCCAGATATGCATTTGGTTTTTTGATGAGCGAAAAAACAGCGCGAAGAACGGGACAAGGAAGGACAAACGGACGAAGCGCTGACTAACAACCAAATGCTTTATTTCCGCGCACGGCTATAAAGGCATCGAAGAAAGGGGGGGGGCGACACAAACACACACAAGCTTGAAAATTACTAGGCGAGGGGTTCAGATAGATAACTTATTTCTTTTGATAGTAAGGCCAATGATGGGGCACTCACGCACGTGTCACCGAGCTTTTGAATTCTGTGCGCCTCGCTAATCTCACGAGTTCGTTGGTCCCTGTACTTTTTTATTATTTCGCACTTTTCAAATAAGGGCTTGCACCCGCATTGTCGACAATGGTCAGAAAGATGACTGGTGGGAACGCCTTTTAGCGTGTTCGCATGTTCGCGCAGGCGGTCATTAATGCATCTGCCTGTTTGGCCTACATAGCATCGACCACACGGAGAAAAAGGGATTTCGTACACAACGTTGACACAGCATTTGACAAACTTTCGGGCATGATTCTTCGTACACGATGGGTTTTTGTTGCCTTCGGCATTTACCCGCTTACAAAGACCAGATAATTTGTTCGGAGCTGAAAAAACCACCTTCACACCCGCTTTTTTCGCTACTCTTTTTACATTGTGTGAGACTCGGTGAATGTAGGGTATAACGGCAAGTTTTTCTTTTTCTTTCTTTTCAGGCTGGTCACTATCTACATTGGGCTTCTTTTTTAGGTCACGAACCAGCCGTTCTGCAACACTCATGATGAAGGCATTAGGAAACCCCGCATCAATTAGACGGTCGACTTGCCTCAAAAAACTAGACTCGACCACATGCTTACAAGAGCGCGTAAGGGCTGATTTTAAGCAGGAATTTGCTATGCCTTGTTTCACAAGTTTAGAGTGCGCCGAAGAGTAGGGTAAAAGCGCCTTCTTCGACCGCGGCTCATACGACCAGCAAACGTGATTAGGGGTGAACGAAATAAAAAAGTACAGGGACCAACGAACTCGTGAGATTAGCGAGGCGCACAGAATTCAAAAGCTCGGTGACACGTGCGTGAGTGCCCCATCATTGGCCTTACTATCAAAAGAAATAAGTTATCTATCTGAACCCCTCGCCTAGTAATTTTCAAGCTTGTGTGTGTTTGTGTCGCCCCCCCCTTTCTTCGATGCCTTTATAGCCGTGCGCGGAAATAAAGCATTTGGTTGTTAGTCAGCGCTTCGTCCGTTTGTCCTTCCTTGTCCCGTTCTTCGCGCTGTTTTTTCGCTCATCAAAAAATGTACCAACCAGCCCAAATTTCCACCTTGTTGAAGCATTTGGTTTTATATCCTCCGCCTCCCCTTTCGTCGTACGTGAACATGCACTTCATCGTATCACCACCGAAGGTGCCCATCTGATCAGCCGTCAGGTTTTCACGTGACGAATTTCACGTGACGGAGATTTTCACGTCAGATTTTCACGTGTGTTGGCGAATACACAACGCCGCAGGGCTACCCTGGTGGCTGCAGGAGAAATCGACGTTGCTGCTTTGTACTTGACTAGCACCTGTTCTTGCTGTGAAGCGTTAATTGCTCGTGTGGCGTGCTTTACACCGAAGCTGTAGCCGCTTCAATTTTCACATAACATCCGCGTGGACATATTGGTGTGGAAGGTAATTTTTTTCGCACCCGAGTGGCAGCGCTTTGTCTTTCCTTTAAAGTGCAACTCGAGTGACATTTTGGGTGGGGCTCTTGCGATCCAGCTCCAAGGGCGCTGTTCTCGATGGTGTCTATGACTTATAAGCACGCGCACATCAATGCTTACCCCATAGTGAGTGCACGGCAGCGTCGGATGGGGGAGGGGATGCGCTCACGCACACCTAGGCTTCACGCGCTAACCCATGACATGCCCGTTGTGCTGGTGAGGGGGAGAGAGTTAATCGTGAATGTATCCCTGTACGGCCCGACCAAACTGCGGTCCTCCGTTGTCGAGTGGTTTGGGTAGGTTTGTTCCACAGAGAGTAAGATGCCTCCGACGGACGAGGAAAACGGACAACCTTATCTTTGTCCGCAGACCTAAAGCTGTAGTTCTTCTAGGTTTCATTCAGCTAAATAGGCACGAAGTATGCTCAACCACACATTAAAAACAAACGGGGTTTCTTCGTGCACTACTTCGACTGCTCCCAATTGCGCTGGTGCTCACTCTTCGCAAACCTTAAGGGCACCGAATCATGTTATTCCTTGTTGATTGTTTTTATTCGGGGCTCTCACGGCTACCCAAGTTGCTTTTTTTAAGGCGTACCACACTTTTTCGAGCACCCCCCTCATCCGGCACCGTGTAACGACGGGCATTTCTACAACACTAAAGATTTGTTGGAGAGAGAGAGAGAGAGAAGTAAACTTTATTGAGAATGTCCGGCGGAGGTAGCGGGGAGGACCACGCAGGGTCGCCCGCCACCCGACGTAGTTAAGGCGTCTTCGGGGTGTTGCCTCCCCGACTCCCGCTAGGCCGGCCCGCTGTCGACCTGTGGGGTTTATACCCCCGGTCTCCAGCCGGCTCAGCCCCACACGTTTGTCGGGCAAGAGCCACCTCGAGCCGCTGGACGGCCTGCAATTGTTCTGTCAAGTCCTGCGATAACACTGCACGAGCTATGTCTTCCGGCAGTCACCCGGGTGAGGCGGCCGCTTCTTCCGGATGTAGGTCACAGTCCCAGAGGATGTGGGTCAAAGTTGCTTTAGCCCTTTTGCACACACTGCACACTTCACTTTCGAACACCTCCGGGAACACATAACGCGCAAGCGCCGGCGTGAGCACGGATCTAGTTTGAAGTTGTCGGTATAACACCGCCTGTTCGCGTGTCAGTCCCGGGTGGGGCGGGGGCATGGTTCGGCGACCGTACCGGTACCAGCCCAGCACCTCCGCATACCCGAGTAGTGGGTCCGTTTCGTCGTCGTCATTACTGCACATATAACAGTCTTCACAGTCCGCTCCTTCTGCTGAGGCGAGGGGGGTGAGGGCGGCCGCGCGGTTGGTAAGTACTCGCGCGGCGGCGTCCACCGTCTCGTTGTGGTTGGGATGGCTGCTGCTGCCGCTGCCTGTAGTTATTGTATGCGCCAGGAACCACCTCAGATGGGTGGCCGGCACCGAGTCGTTCACTGCACTGCAATGTACCACGCGCACTGCACTGGCACATACTGAGTTGCGGGCGTAGTTATTGATTGCCGAGCGGGAGTCGCTCAGTATCGTCGAGCACCGACGGTCCGTGAGGGCAAGCGCAATGGCCACTTCCTCTGCTTGGCATGCCGACGGTGCCCGGATGCTGCAGGCACTGTACACTTCACCCGTCGTGGCTTTGACCACCACTGCCACGTAAGTGTCTTTTCTGTCTGCGTACTTGGCCGCGTCCACGAAAAGGGCGCCGGTGTCGTTCGCGTACGTGTCTGTAAGGGCCTTGGCTCTTGCGGCACGTCTCCCCGGGTTGTTGTCGGGATTGACATTCTATGGGAGCGGTGTTATCTTGAGCCTTTGTAGGGTTTCTGCCGGTAAGACTCCGGCTTCTTGCTGCTGGGGTGGTGTTGTTGCCCTGCGAAGCCCAGCCGGGTGAGGATGTTCCTGCCCGTTCTGGTCGTCGAGAGGCGTTCTAGTTGCGCGGTTCGTTGAGCTTCTGCAATCTCTTCGAGGGTGTTGTTGACCCCCAGCTCGAGAAGCCTGGCCGTGCTGGTGCAGTTCAGAAGCCCCAGTGCGGCCTTGTGGGTTTTGCGAATTGCTGCGTTGATTTTGTCTCGTTCTTGCACTTTCCAGTAGTGGAACGCACTGATGTACGCCACGTGACTGGTGGCGAAGGACTGGACCAGTCGGAGGAGGCTTGCTTCCTTCATTCCGTGGTGTCTCGTGGCTACCCTTTTTATGAGACGGGTGGCCGTCCCGAGTTTGGTGATGAGTCGGTCTACTGTGGTGCCGTTGCTTCTGTTGGCCTCCAGGAACATGCGGAGGACCCGGAGCGTCTTGACTTTGGGGATGACGGTGCCGTCTTTCGTGTGAAGAGTGATCTTCGCAGAGTCTTCCGTTGCCTGTTTGCGGTACCTTCCCGATGGAGGGATGATCAGCAGTTCGGATTTTTGCGGCGAACACTTGAGGCCCGTACCATCCAGGGGTTCTTCGATGGCGTTCACTGCTGACTGCAGCGTCTCCTCGATGTGGCCGTCACTGCCCCCGGGGACCCACAGCGTGATGTCGTCCGCGTAGATGGTATAGCGGACTTGTGGGACCTCCGAGAGCAGTCGGTTGGCCCCGCCGATCATGACGAGGTTGAAAAGGAGTGGTGATATGACGGAGCTCTGGGGAGTACCGACGCTCCCCAGTGCCCTTTATGACAGTTGTAAATTTCCCGCTTGGATCTTCACAGTTCGTCCAGACGGGAAGTCCCAAATGTAGTTGTACGAACGTCGTCCCATGCCCAGCCTGGAGACCTGCGCCAAGATGGCCGAGTAGCGCACCTTGTCGAAGGCACTCTGGAGGTCGAGGCCCAGCACCGCCCTGTTGTCGCGGGTGGGAACGGACGAGTCGAGGATCTCGTGTTGCAGCAACAGCATTGCATCTTGGGTGCTGAGCTTCTCCCTGAACCCTAGCATGGTGTCGGGGTAGAGGCCTTCGGTTTCTAGGTAACGTTGCCATCTGTTCCTGAGAACGTGCTCAAGGACCTTTCCCACGCACGATGTAAGAGATATTGGGCGCAGTTTCTCAATGCTGGGTGGTTTGCCGGGCTTGGGTATCAGGACCTTCCGGGCCGTCTTCCATTGGGGGGGTAGTTTTCCCGCTTGCCAGCATCGGTTGAAGTACTTTGTGAGGGCGGTGACCGCCCCGTCGTTGAGGTTTCGCAGGGCCTTGTTGGGGACCTGGTCCGGGCCGGCAGCAGATTTGCAGTTGAGTTCCTGCAGCACTGCGCGTACCTCCCATTCTTCGATGTCTTGATCGAGGGTCGGGTTAGCCGCGCCTTGGTATTCTTCGTGTTGTTCGGCTGCTGTGCTGGGCAGGTACTTAGCGTTTATCCGCTTGCCCGTTTCTTCCTCTCCCAGCTCTCTGATTGCAGTGAGCATGGTCTGGGACAGTCTGTGTTCTTGGTATCCCCGGGTCGACGTGTCGTCTCGGAGATGTCGAAGGAGTTTCCAGGTTTGACCCTTGTGGAGTTGGCCGTCTGCAGCACTGCATGCCGCGTACCACCTCTGGGTACACAGGTCTTGACTGTACTTCTCGATGGCTCGTCCAAGCTCCGCCACCCATTTTCGGAGCCTGCGGTTGTGCCGTTGGCGCTTCCAGCGACGCTGCATCGACTGTCGCGCTTCTATCATGTGGGCCAGCTTGCTGTCCACTTGCTGTATGTCATCATCAGTGTCCAGCTCTGTGGTCGCTTCGGACGCCGCCTGTTTGATGGCTGAGGTCCATTCGTCGATGTCTGCGATGTCCTGTTGCGTGCCTTCCATGACCGAGCGGAAACGGGCCCAGTCCGCGAGCCTGTGCTTGCGCCTTTGTTCTGCTGTGTGGGGCCTGGCGGTCGGTAGCACCAACTCGAGAATATAGTGGTCGCTGCCCAGGTTATGTCATGTATTGCTCCACCTGACATCACCCTTGGTCCTATCTGACACTCGGACGAAGGACAGGTCCGGGTTGGTATCCCTCGTGGTGGATGTGCCGATTCGGGTAGGGGTTGCCGGGTTCGTGTAGAGGATGAAGCCGGCGTTCGTGGCTTCGACGAGCAGGTCTCGCCCTTTGACTGTTGTGCGACTGTATCCCAGCTCTTTGTGGGGGGCGTTGAAGTCTCCGCAGATCGCAATTGTTTCGTTCGGAGCCGTCCGTGTCGCTTTGTGCAGAAGAGCCTTGAACTTCTGTTGTCTGTGCCTGGGGTTGCTGTAGACGTTCACGAGCAGGAAGGATTCCTGCCGTTTCTTGCCGATTACCACCTCGGTCGCGCAGTGTTCGATGGTGCTACGGCCGAGGAAGTTATCGTGTTTGATGAAGGTGAGTCCCTTTCTCACGAAAGTGCACACGCCCTGCGCCGCTCCCTTACCGCAATCTCGAACGCTTGGGGGGCTGGCGTGTGCACGGTAGCCGGGCAAGGACGGTGCATTTTCTGTGTGGGTTTCTTGAATCATGATGATGTCCGGTGGTTGTTCGATGCTTAGCAGGTGTTGTTGCAGGACCGCCTTCCGGCACTGGAACCCGTTGGCGTTCCAGTGCCAGATCTTCAGGCCTGGGCTTGTTGTTGGTGTACTGGCCATGTTGGTGGACGCGGTTGGGCGGTGGGGTTGCAGGTGTTTGCCACGTCATCGTCGCGGCCAAGCTTGCGGTAGAGAAATTCTTGGAGTGCGTCGAGACGGCGCCCGACGGCGGTAAAGCGGGCGTTTACAAGGTGCTCGAAGGCGTCCATCCGTTTCTCGAGTCTGTTGATTCGTTCAGTACTGCGGCGGAGACGCACAGCGAAGCTGATTCCGTTCTTTGCTCGTGGTTCCTGCTCTTCGTTGGGCGATTGTGGGGCTTCGTCTTCCTGCTCCTCCATGTCGATTTCCGGGGAGGGTGATGGTGGAGTCTTCGCCTCGGGTTTCGGTGCTTTCATGCTGGGTTGTGGAGCTTGTGAATTCGACGGTTGGCTTACCGGTTGCGTCGCTGCCTGTTGTGGTTGTTGCTGATGCCGTGGTGTCAGCGACTGGGGGCGGGGAACTCGGCTCTGTTCCCACGTAGGCTGGGTTGACGCTGGCGGCGTCGGACGTTCGCGTTGCTGTTGCGGGTTACTGAAGTGTCTCAGCGCCTCTTCAAGGCGCTGGTCCAGGCGCCTGATTTCTGCCTTGAGGCTGGCGTTTTCTTCTCGTAAGGCTTGCATCGCGTCTTTCGGCTGTGACGATTTATCCCGGCGTTGCTTGGAGTTTATGACGACGTCGGTCCACGTGACTCTTTCGCGGGAGCGGGATTTTTTGCGACCGTTTGCGCTGTCGCGCCGTTTGTTTCGGCTCCTGCTTTCCCGCCTCCTCGATGTCTCTGGATCGGGGTGGGCGGAGCTTGGCCGCGTGCAGCTGCGGCTTCGTCCTCTGTGACCTTGAGGCTCGAGGAGCGGAAAATTGGCGGGATTTCTGCTCGGAACATGCGCTCGCTTTGGTGACGTCGGCTTGGTTCGTTCCCAGCGACGCTTCTTAACCAGGTAAGGCATCTTCAAGCGATTGGTACAGCCAGGCGCTCCGGATGGATGCTGTCCACCGCACAGTTTACAATGGGGTTTACACTCTTCTGCATGATTTTCGTCCGGATTTGGCTTGCGCAAGCGAAGCATACTTTCGTCTGCGGCTGTGGGCATACATCTTGGCGGTGGCCTATCTTGCCGCATTGTCAGCACACCTGATGATGTTGGCGGTAAAGGCTGCAGTGCACGAATACGGCGCCATACTTCACTGTTGCAGGTACCTTGTGGCCTTGAAATAGGAGGATCACTGCGTTGGAGTCGCCTATTCTGTGGGCGTCAATTGCCGTGGGGTTGCACGTGTTCACCACGTTAGCCCTAATGTCATCGGGGGTGTCCGTGGCTGCTATATTGTAAATTACTCCTTTAGCGGTGCCGTGTGGTGCCGCATGGTAGGCATTGACTTCAAATACTTGATCTCCGATGTTAAGCGTGCGTAGTTGAGCGTATCTCATTGCTCGCTTGGGGTGCTGAGCACTATAATGTTTTGCGCCAAGTTAGCGCACACTGTGTCTTGCAGGGTTTCCTCTCGTGATGTGCTTGTTGCAGCCATAATTGCCGTCATGAGTGCCGAAGCTTCCACGCGGCCGGTATTGAGCCCACCTCGGGGCCGTAATATGACTTTATGGTCGTCTCTGGGAATATTCGCCGGCATGCGGGCGGCCTTCGTCATGCTTGCAGTAAGTCTTCGCGCGAATTGCGCCTGGGAAGATCGTGGTTCATGCTTCTTGGTGGTAGACTCACCGTTGGCATGTAGCGGGGGGGTTTCTCGATGCGGCTGCGCGCGTCTCGTGGCGAGAGTCCACCCCGCGGTGTCGCTCGCCTGTAAGTCCTCGCCGGGGACCGCGACGACTGTGCGTCCGTCTCGTTGGCCCAGTTTGTTGGAAGGAACACCTTAAATCTTTATGTTAGCGTAGATGTAGATACTCGGTAGGGTAATAATTTTGAAAAACCAAAAAATTCCAAAAATGTTTTACACCAATCCACTCACAAAATAAAAAATATGCATATCACACATATCCCGCAAAAGAAAAATTTGCACTTAACGAATAAGGGATCGCCACCAGGGGGCTACGCTGAACGGGTGAGCTCCGTATGGGCTGTGCCTTTTCACACTTTCTGTGGCGTAAATTTAACGATTATCCTGCGAATAACCACCGTATTGGGCGTCCAAAGGCCCTAGCTGCCGACGGATATCGTTTTCTCGGATTACTGGAAGACCGCCTATAGCTCATACAAGCCGGTTTGTTCAGTGAAGCTAGGCCACGGTGCTAACCCTACTTTGGAACCACGGTGCACCGAGGAGGAGCGGCGACGGCGGCCTGAGCCCAGCCGCATCGTCCCCGCTCGGCATCCACCCAATCTACTGGCACCTCAACCCCCGAGAGCCGGAGAAGCGCAATGGAGAGCATCGAAGTGGACGGTGAGTCCATCTCGCCGGATGAAATCACCGAGGAAGGCGGGTGGCTCACGAGCCATCGCCGACGTGGAGCTCGTGCTCTCGCGCAGCTCGGCATAACCCTGGCACACTCCTTCGGGCAAAAAGGCGCTGGCTGCATGCCAACCAGCCGACAGTCACGTGCCAAGAAAGCAGCAAGTCGGCAACCGCGCCTTCCGCGTCAGCCACCCTTGCCGAAAGAAGACATCAAAGTCGTGTGCGCCTGCGTGAGGGGCTAGACATCACGAAAGTTAGCCAGGCCTGTTTGCGCGATGGCGTGCTCCGTGCGACCGGCCTCAGCTTCAACGAGGCGGCGGAAGATCTCTTCAGGATCAACGCCGCAAAAAACATCATCGTTGCGAGCACCCACAGCATAGAGCGTGCAAGTAAATACACCGCTGTCAAGGAGCTCCACTTCGGAGAAAATTCCTACAAGGTCACCGCTTACGCGGCGCCTCCCGAAGACACCGTCAAGGGGATCATACACAATATTCCAGAGTACGACAGTGCTGACGACATGACAAGACGTCTTGCCTACAAGAAGAATCCAACGAATCTGCAGGCCCGGAGAAGGGGCCGTACTAATTCTGCCATTATCATATTTGAAGGCACAACGGTGCCGCATTATATGTACTACCGCGGCGCCGAATATCGCTGCTTCATCCACAAGAAGCGACACGAACTGTGTGACGGGTACGGCAGGCTTGGTCATCACGCGGACGTCTGCCCAACACCCGACAAAAAGATCTGCAACATCTGCAGCACCGACTCACCTGTCGAAAAACATCAATGCGAACCCAAGTGCACTCTCTGTGGACGGGATCATTCAACCGGCGAAAAGATGTGCCGACTGCGATTCCAGACTCCCTACGTTCTCAAGAAGCGCAAGTGGGAAAAGCAACAGCAACAAAACAACAACGTCGACGACCACAAAACGGCGGGTGCAACGGAACTTCGACGTCTTCCATCCTCCATAAGGACGGGCCGAGCGAAGCGACAACCAGCCAGCGTGGTAGATCGGAGTCCTTCCCACGGCTTCCGCAGCATGACCGACCTGGCAGACGGGACGTGAGTCGCGGGCCAGGCACCAGGGACAACTCGGCAAGCAGTCAACACCTGCGACACCAGAGCCCCAGTACCGCTGGACGCCAGAATCACAGACACAAGTCGAGATTCCTGTCTCGAAACGGAAGACAGCCGAGCGGAGGCAACCAAAAAAACAAGGTGATCTGGGCAAACGCGGTCTCTCACGGAAAAGCCTCCCAAAAGCGTAGCGCCCCTACCACAGGCGTTTCTGCTTCTGAACATTCAGATCAACAGTCCGAGATAACAAAAATTAAGCAGATGTTAGAGCTCGTCATATCGGAAAATACAGCCCTCAAAGCGGAAATAGCTCTACTCAAGGGAACCAGTGCGGACTCAACGGCATCCTATTAATACCCCACGCAACCTAGGCCAGGCGGATAATAATTCGGGACAACGCAACCAGGTCATTAAGTGAGCTAAGCAGTCGCCTGAAATTATTTCAGAACACAGCTCTGCAGACGCGATGGACGACTCACCAACGGCCTCTCCACCGCCGAAACGCAAGGCGAAAGACTCGACCCCAACAGTTCTAGCCAGCCCGTACACTCGGGCCCTAAATCATATGTACATGAGGACATGCTCGGCCGATTTGGAGAAGACCTCAGTAAGGCCATGACGCTCAGCACAAAATTCAAGGCTATGCGGGCGGATTTGGCCGAAAATATCGGCTCGGCTCCCAAATTTCTCCACTTAGAGCAAGGGTTACAGCCATAGAAAGCACCACCACGTGGATGGGGAGGGATGGAGGAACGGGCCCCATGAAATCAACAAAACCCTACTCCCGTCCACCATCAGCGGAAAGCTCCAAAAATCCTTACGACCATGCCTAATTGCTCACAGAAGAAATCCCGAAAGCCAAGTACGCTTGTCGTATGGCAATGGAACTGTCGAGGATTTAGGAGGAAACGCGCTCACCTTGAACAATTTATTAGGACCAAGGGTTCAAACGAAATGTTTGACGTCGTTTGTTTTCAAAGGGCTTTTCGGTGTTTTTGCGTTTTTCGCTGGTTTTCGCTGTTTTCGCGGTGTTTTTGCTATTTTCGGTGTTTTTGCGAAGCTCAGCAATTAGAAATCTTTCGCAGACGTAGAAGACGCCGCTGGTGTTAACTCAAAGAAAAAACTCACGGTAGCCACTCTCGTGAGGCGAAACATTCCGGCGATTCGTTACGATGCCGGGGTGCATGCGTAGTCTGCGGCTCACATCCTTGTTGAATTATTTCCAGACAGCAAACACAGAACACAGAGCATATTTACACTTAATATATATATTATCTCTCCTCGAAACGCCCACAAATTCGGTCAACTTTTTTGTAAAACCCTCGAACTGGCCAGGGGAAACACCGTAATAGTCGTCGGAGATTTCAACGCTCATCACACCGAAAACGGGACACGATTTAGGGGCGAAACCTCTGGCTCGATGCGCATAGGGAGGGTCTCACCTTGATCACTGACCCACGCGGCCCACCCGCATTGGAAACAGCGTGAGTGGCGATACTACACCAGACCTCGCCTTCACGTAAAACACCCACAAAGATGCCACTTGGTTCAACAGTCAAGAAAATCTCGGCAGTGACCACTACAT
This sequence comes from Haemaphysalis longicornis, assembly GCA_013339765.2. NCBI lineage: Eukaryota > Metazoa > Arthropoda > Arachnida > Ixodida > Ixodidae > Haemaphysalis > Haemaphysalis longicornis. The sequence goes on from CM023458.1 coordinate 98,063,735, forward strand.
CTTCGTGATTGGGGTCGAATCCAGGGTCACTAAATCCCCGTACGGTAAAAAAGTCCACCTTATTGATTGGGACGCCTTCCGCAAAATACGGGCCGCCGAATGTACCTCGTCTCAAGTTGCGGGAGCCCTGCCATCGAAGAGATATCTGACATTCGGGAATGGACAGAACAACTCTGCAGGGATGCTAAGCAGGCTACTAAAGAAATATCGGCAGATGCAGGCCTTTATCAAGCTGATGCAAAGCTCCTTCACATGTTGGAGGCCCAGCGCAGTTTGCACCAGAGACTTCGGAAACAAAAGCTAAATCGCAACCTGAGGCGGCGCCTCGCTACTCTCAATCGCGACATTGAAGATTACACAAGTCAACTAACACGTCAAAATTGGCACAGCACGTGTGATCGAATGGAATATGAAATTGGACTGTCAAAGACCTGGATTGTTCTACGCTGTCTCATCGACGCCGACAATAGTAAAACCACACAGAGGAACAACCTCAACATACTTCTACACAACTTTAAGGGTTCCGACACCGAGCTAATCAAGACAATTAAGGATAGATACTTCGGAGACTCCGCACGTGAGGTCCTCCCTCGCTACACGGGACAGGAAAATGACCTCCTTGATCGACCCATCACGGTAAGCGAAGTACGAGGGGCCATCGTAACCCTACGAACCCGCTCGTCGCCAGGTCCAGATGGCATCACAAATAAAATGCTCCGAAATCTGGACGATGAATCAATTGAAGCCCTCACCCGCTATATGAACGTGTGCTGGGAGCGGGGCCAAATACCCGAAATGTGGAAAATGGCAAAGCTGATTGATTCCCAAACCAGGCAAGAAAATGCAGCTCGAAAACCTCATGCCGATTTCACTCACATCTTGTGTAGGGAAACTAATGGAGCACGTCATACTCAACTGGCTCAGCAGCTAGATGGAGGACAACGGTCTTTTTCCGCACACGATGATCGGCTTTCGACCAAAACTCTCTGCGCAAGACGTGATGCTTCGCCTCAAATACGACGTCATAGACGGGGCGCGCTGCTCACCACTTGACACTAGAGCAATTTTGGGTCTTGACCTCACAAAGGCCTTTGACAATATGAAACACTCGCCTATCCTCACGAACCTGAGCAAACTCGGTGTCGGGACAAGAGTGTACGAGTACATTAGCAACTTCCTTTCAGACCGCACAGCTACCCTAGCTGTAGCGGGAATGGAATCTGATGCGATAAAGCGAGGGAACAGGGGGACGCCCCAAGGCTCTGTACTGTCCCCTTTTCTCTTCAACGTCGTCGTGATTTGTCTTCCCAAAATTTTAAACACCGAATTTATAGCCTTCAACATAGCCTTTACGCAGACGATATTACGCTCTGCGTCTCCGGAGACAGCGACCGCCACATTCAGGACACGCAACAACAGGCAATCGAAGCAGTAGAAGATTACATAGGCCCTGGTGGTCTCAACTGCTTTCCGCAAAAATCGGAGCTCTTACTATATCGACCGACCAGTCGAGGGCGGCGCACAGATAAGACCCCTTTGGAAGTCCATCTCTTCGCTGGTGGTGGAACACAACGCCTCCCCATAGTGACAAGCATACGGGTCCTTGGCCTTCGCATACAGGCAAACGGACACAATTCTGAAACCATGTTCGCTCTCAAAAAGAAGGTCTCTCAAATCACCCGACTGATCTCCCGTATCGCAAACCGCCATCACGGCATGAAGGAACTCAATTTATTAAGATTAGTTCAAACTTTTGTTCTAAGCAGGATAAGGAATATCATTCCGTTCTTAGACATTAAAAAGGACGAAGAACACAAAATCGACGCGCTCATTAGGCGAGCTTACAAGCAAGCTATCGGGATACCGCTTACCGCATCGACCGAACGCTTCGAGGCACTTGGGCTGCACATTACGCTAAGCGAACTCATCGAAGCTCAACGCTTAGCGCAACGAGAACGACTTACGTACAGCGCGACTGGATGGCACATCCTCGACTCTATTGGCATCACTTACCCGAGTACTGCCCCCAACCAAGGTCCCGCTACCACCAGCCATAAGAGAAGGCATATCCATACCACCCATTCCAAAAAACATGGATCTCGTGCACAATCTGAAGCGAAGACACGCGCGGGCCAAAGCCCTCCACAAAAAGTACGAAAAATCAGAGAAAGTGGCATACGTGGACGCAGCCAATTACGAAGGCCGCGATGCCATGGCGTTCGTGGTAGTCAATCGGCATGTAAATTCCATTGCTTCCGGCTCGATTCGCACGAAGGAACCAGAAGTGGGAGAACAGGCGGCCGTAGCACAGGAAATGAAGGCCTCCGCAAATATCAAATATGTCATCAGTGATTCTAAATCTACCATTATAAATATTTGAGAGGGCGGATCTCCCCAGAAGCGTCTGCAATTCTTACATCTGGCTTCCGTCGCGATGCGCGAACCGGCAAAATCTACCTGATATGGGCACCTGCCCACTCCGGCCTGGCCGGGAACGAGTGCGCGCACGATGCTGCTCGAGGATTCACCGACCGAGCTGACATCGACCCTAACAGCCCCTCCGCCGATTCGCTCCGATGGTCGGGTAGGGATCGGCTCGTGTCCTACAGGGACATAAAAAATCGCTATCGTCTGGAACGGGCCGCCCCCCCCCGCCCACCCGTCATTCAACAAGAGGCAATCCGTCGTATGGCGGCTACTTCAAACGAACTTATATCCAACCCGGTTATGTATAGCTACTGCTATCCAGGGCAACATTCGGACGAATGCCATAAATGTAAAGAAAGGGCAGATCTAGCAAAAACGCTAGGGGCCTGCCCGCAGGTGGCTATACCCGCGCGCAGAATCACTCGGGCGGAGCAATGGGAGACCGTGTTGCTCAGCCACGACCCAGGGATCAAGTCTGGGCCGTCCAGCTGGCCGAAGACGCTGCTAGAGGCCAAGTGCTTTTGGTCGACGCCTAGGATCACCAGCCTCCCCCAATAAAGCCATATCTATCTCTCTCTAACGAATAAGGTGCGCAAAAGCACATTCAAAATATGAATATTGATTGATTTTGGGTTTAACGCACCGATGCTACACAGGCGATGAGGCGCGCCGTAGAGGAGGGCTCTAGAATAATTTTGAACATGTGTACAAAATGCGAATATAAGAACACTAATAGAAAAGCCAAATTGAGTGAACCGTGCAATGCCCTGCACCTCCACAAAAATACAAATTTGCAGGAAGCAACACCTTTATTCGTTATTTTAGCGGAAACGAAGTGTCGGACAGAAGTTTGAAGAAAAAAAATTCAACAAAAAGAATAAATACAAAATGTTTAGTCCAGTGATTAGACATAAGAAAAAAAGTGCATATTAAACATGCGCAACAAAAACCCTAGAATAAACGAAAAAATAAATACCCTTCCACTCACTGAAAACGGATGACCTGCGAAGCTGCATGCCCTCCACGCAGTGCACGAAACAAAACACGCTTTTTTGTAATTTACGACTGAGCATACTTTCTAGCCAATTACCTGAATGAAATTTGGAAATACCCGAGCAATGTAATAGGGGAAATACGTACAGCGGTATCTTCCCCTACCGCGTCGTAGGCACCTTACTGTTTGTTACGCGCCAACCCAATCCACTCTGCCGCTCAGGACATCGGACCGGTCGCATTAAGTTGTTTGAGGGCCACGTTTAAACCTCACACCAATACAACGACATGTCATCAGGAAGGGCATAAAACTTGCAGCTTCCCGTGCCCGCCATTGCACGTCCGTCTACTCCCAACCCGAGCACGCACAAACCAGCAACCGGTCATGAGCGTTTGCTTAAAAGGGAAAGACAGTGTCGAAGACGTCGCTCTGAAAGCCCTTTAAGATTAACAAGTGATATTGTCCAACGTCGGAGTTCCAAGTTGGCCAGTTTCTCTGTGTCCGGGAGGGATTCCCAGCTACTCGACTAGTCGAAACTTGAGGCTACAAAGGCGGCGGCAGCGGCCTTCCTTTGTTTTCGCTACCAATCACTCTTTTTTCCGGGCTGATGTTCTTCAGTTTCCGCTCTTCTTCCTCCCAGCGAACGACATGCGTCCATGCTACTGCTAGGTGACACCTCGAATGCCTTGGGCTTTATTCCTGCTGACATACACATGGGTGCCGCTTTTGCTGCCCAATACTAGGCATATCAGTGGCTGTGCAACACACCAACACAGACCCAAACCGCTCGATTGTGGAGGACAAGTGTCAGGGCGTAGTGAGCCATGATACTCCGGCGTCTAATTCTCCCATTACCTCAACGAGTATGTCATCGGTAGCGGAATTAAGCCCTGCTCTGCGTGCATGCCGTTTGCCTCCACCCCTAACCCGTGCAGGAATAAACCGGCAGGCAGGGATGGGTGCACAATTAAGCACCAAATATGCCGGTGGAGGGTGGAGGAGATGGAGGAATGAACTTTAGTTATGCGAGCCTTTGGTGCTGCTGTCGGGGCACCCGCCTGGTGGGGGGTTTCCTCTAGTCCGGTATACCCTGGCCGGCGATGGCCACCCGGGCCCTCACTACCAGGCTACGCTAGGAGGAGAGGTCGGATGTAGTCAGCTGTGCCACCCGCTGCTCCTAAGTAGGTTGGGGATTGGAAGTAAGGGACGGGATTTGTTGACAACCCCATACCAGATGGTATACCGTGCCAGGATAGGAGGAGTATTTGCAAGGTGCGGGGTAGAGGGTTGGGTATATTGCATGGAGTAGGGTATTGTGGTGGTAAGAGTTTGCTTGTAGTCGCTGGAGTATTGTACCTTCGGTTCTGGATAGGTGTGGGTGGGGTGCTGGGTATTGTCGGTGCTCGCGCCGGTAGTGGGCAAGTATATCGGCATATTTCCTCAGGGGCGTTGGTTTGAGGATGTCGCAGGGGGGAGAAAAACTTTACATGCGGGCAGATTGAGATGTAATAATAGTTTTCCGCCAGAACCATAACCAGCTGGTCGACAAGGGCTCCCGACGCGACAATATCGCTCGAAATGGATTTCAATATTACGGATTAATGTCTCACGCCGGCGTTCCACCAGGTCAAGTTACTTTCAACAGTCAGGGGCCCGCAGCTAGTGCGCGAGTTAGAATTTGAGGCGGCAACAGTCGCGGCTACATACTTAAAGGTGGCAGGGGCCGCAGGCATCGGTGGTGGCGAAGCGAATAACCGTTGATAACCATTGAGAAAGAGGGGTCGGCGGTGGCAAGGAGCCCCGGAGTGGCACTGAGTTAATCAGCTTCATCGAAATAAAAGCAGCTCGGCGGTTGAGACATACACTGCTTCGCAGTAAATACTGGCGAAGCTTGGAGTAAGCCGTGCAAAGCTTGAACCTTAGCGAAGCTGGAGGACGACTTTTTTTGTCTGCAATGAAAGACCGACCACTACACAATGAATTGGGTTTGCAATTGTTGATATACATGCTCTGTAGTCGCTTTTCACTGTGGAAGAAGTCGTCGTCGACGTCGTCGTCCTTATCATAATCATGATAATCATGATCAGCAGCAGCAGCAGCAGCAGCAGCAACAGCATCAGCCTGTCTAGGCCCAGTGCAGGGCAAAGGCATCTCCCATAAATCTCCAATTACCCCTGTCTTCGGCTGCTGTAAGTACCACTGTGATGTTATCGACAAGATCTTTGGACCTTCAGTGTGTCATGAGATCTTCCAAATGAAGCGGAGCATGGCGGTACGTGTCAAATGGGTATACAACACAAAATGAATAAAGAGGAAAGCAAAACTCTCACAGTTACGGCTTAAGGGCCCGGACTTCACGCGTGATGGCAGCGGCGACCGAGATCAGGCTGCGAAACTGCGGCGGAACAGCAGCAGCGGGCGACAGCGACGGTGCTGCAGCCGCACCTGACGTGCAGACGCGTAGGACTACGTTGATGATGCCTTTAAAAGGGCTGGACTTGATGGCTGGCAGTGGCGTCGGCGTTTGGCACTGGCAGTCCGGTCGAGTGCCGCAGTGTTCTAGTCCCTCGAACCGACCACAGAACAGGGAGGATTTTAGAGAAGCAAAGGTCTAGCTTTGCCTGTAGTGCCAGAAAAATCGTAGCGGCGGCGTCGTGAACTGCCCAGGGAGCCCGCTTGGTGCCGCTGAAACAAGGCTTTGTAAACATGGCGGATGTTTTTTGCACAGGCCGCTTGAGCTCCTTAATAACATGGCTGCTCTTGAACGGCAGCCGCCGGCTCGCTGCTCCTGCTGGTTGCTGGCTGGCACGCTGGCAGCGTGTTTACTTGCGCCGCGCTAGTGAAGTGATGTTACGCCAGGTGACCAGATGGCCTCGACTGGCACAGACCACAGTGAGCAGCAAGTGAGAACAAATCGTTTATTGACATCCGCAAGTTTACAGGGCCCAGGTCATCATTTCATTTCGATCGCTGCAATTGTACGTCGCTTTCGTGACATTTTTTTTGCCATAACAACTCGTTCACTTGCGCTAAGATTTCGAACCAAGGGCACACAACCAGCACTCAGTCGACGATGAAAGGCGGCGGTATACAGCGAGCGTCATCAGTTCGCACGTGCGATGTGCCCACCTTCCGCATCCATCACATTAGAGAGCGGCGACGTTGTCATACACAACCTTTTCGCAGCGGCTGCAAGTAGGACGTGACGACGTGCGCTTGGGGCCGGGATTGATCGCAATGTCTCTAGCGAGCAAGAGGCACAACGTGACTGTCGGGCGGCCAGGAAGGGGTGCGCACATGTGGCGGCATACCTTGGGGCGATGCTTCAGCGAGGTGGTGGGAACCAACTCCGTGCACAGCGCGCGAGACAGACTTGTAGTGGCGAGCACGCTCAGACGGGTGCATCCGTCGCGAGGAGCAACACGTACGTTTGGCGAGGTCTGGACCGAGGCGAGTCCGTAAAACGAAGAGTGATGCCAATAGCAAGAGGAGTCGCAGCCTGGCTATAGGCCTAGATGCGCCATCACAACAAGTCGATGCGGCGGTACAGCGGCCCCGCTAACACGGGCTCCAACAGGCTCACGCGGGTCGCTGAGCCTTCCGGTGGCACGTGTCACACGTACTGCATGTTCACAGCGCAGAAATACTCAAGAAAACTAGATTTGACAAGACCACAGAGAATAAGTTAACCGCAATCCAGCTTGGCTTCGCTTGCCTTTGTGGTTGCGAATTGGAAGCTTTGTGGTTGCGAATTCACAAGCGAGGTGGTGCACCAGTCGGCTGTTCGTAAAAAGTTGCGTACATTTTGCTCAACAGATGTTTGATGCGGAACTCGTTAATAATCTTTTTAAACAACACATTGTAAGCGAACTTCGTTAGCTCTCTGAGTCACGGAATGAATGTTTTGTATTCTCTACCAAAAGTAACCTCTCGGTTCGAAAACTGCCGCTGTAGGTTGGTGTCGATTTTTACGCCGCCTATAGGGAAACCAAGGAACGTCCAAGCTTGAGAGGCCTGACCAGGCGTCCAACGGGGACGCAATTCCGAGAAGCGATCTCTTCTTTTTTCCTCTTCAGCGCCTTTTCCTATGCGCTATGAAACCCGACGTTGGAGATTGTCCATGTTCGGTCATCTAATGACGAACACATTTATCCCAGCAAACGTCTTGTTCTCATCTGCCCATCTAACGTTCTGGCACTCCCTGCCACGCTTGTCTTCTCTAGAGTTCCACTCTGTCATCCTTAATGACATGAGGTTATCTTGCCTTCGCATTACAAGCTATGCGCACACCCATTTCCTCTTCTTCATTTCTAATAACCTGCCCATAACACGCGTTTGTTTCCTGACCCACTCCGCTGTCTTCTTGAAGGCTCACTAAGAGGGTTTAACTTAAATTTAGGACCACTCAACGAGCAGTGGAACTGAAGATAACAGGTTTAACGCGACATTAGTAGTCATCGTCATATCCATCTATATTGTCGTCTTCCTCATGCAGGACTGGCGGGCCCGGATCGTTTAGTCTGCAACCTTTCACCTTTCTCCCAAAGTGGAACGCGTCAGAACGCTCTAAAAGCGGTGGTAACCGGTTTTGCGAACTCTGCGTCTGTAGCGCGAGCTGTCATGTGCTCCCTCCTTGAGACAGACAGACAGGCATTGAACTTTATTAAGTCCGGAAGGTCTAACCTAGCGGCCCAGACGACCGTCTAGAGTAGACGCGGGCCGCACCTGCGCGGGTGGCGGGAGGTTTAGGACCTCCGCGCTAACGCAGGCCTTCTGGACAGCCCGGAGCTGAGTGTAGTAGTCTTCGCTGTAGAGCGCTATGGTCCATTCTTCCTCTGTGATCAGTTCGGCGTCCTCTTGTAACGCTGGGCACTGCCATAGCACATGGTTTAAGTTACAGTAAGCTGCGTCGCAGAGAGGACAGTGAGGGTCAATGTCCGGGTGAAATAAGCTAAACCGGCTCCTGGTTGGGAAGGAACCGGTCTGAAGCATTCTGAACGCTGCTGACTGTGGGTGTGTGAGAGCAGGGTGGGCCAGCGGGAGTGTTCTTCGCGTAAGTTGGTAGTGTGTGACTACCTCGTTGAACGTGAGTAACGCGTCTCGAAACTCTCTAGGGGCCTCGGGAGCTCGGCCTGTTCGATCGCCGCGGCTGACGGTTTCTCGCGCGCGATCGTGAGCGAGCTCGTTGGCGTTGGGGAGGGTGTCGTGGACTCCGTGGCCCATGTGGGCCGGGCACCATGTCATGTTATGGAACGTCTCTTGTTTTCTTTCCTGTAAAATCATGGCTGCCTCTTTGGCAATACTTCCTTTGAGGAAGGCTCTTGTCGCCGAGCGGGAGTCCGTGTAGATTCGCTTGAACCGGGTTTCCGTCATGGCAATAGATAAGGCGATTATTTCGGCCGTAGTGGCCTTTGGTGCATAGAAGGACGCCGAGGTGACGAGGTTTCCTTTGACATCCACCGCTGCCATGCCAAACCTGCCCGAGCGGCCGTACTGGGCGACATCCACGAACAGAGCTTTGGCCGATACTGTATTTGCGAGCTGTAAGATGGTTCTGGCCCTGGCTCGCTTTCTCCCGTCGTTATATTGGGGATGTATATTCGTCGGTAACAGGTCTACCTGGAACGTTTCCCTCACCGTTCCGGGGACCTGTGCAGTGTGATCCACAAAATCTTCGTTCATGTAGCCGATGTCTCCAAGAATCTTCCTGCCGGCCTTGGTGGAAAGCAGCCACTGTTCTTGCGCGGTTCTTTGCGTTTCTGCGATTTCGACCAGTGAATTGTGGATGCCCAGTTCCAACTTTTCCGTACTTGCGGATAGGGGATACCGAGCACCCTCTTTATGCTCTTCCTCATGAGTGTTGTGACTTTATTCTCTTCCGTGCGGGACCAGTCGAGGGCACTCGCCACGTAGTTAATGTGGCTCATTAAGAAGGCGTTGTACAGTCGCAGGAGGTTGCACTCGGAAAGGCCACCCCTGCGGTTGGAGACGCGCATCATGAGTCGGATCGTCGCTCCCGTTTTACCAGTCAGGTTCTCGATGGTCTTGGTGTTGTTCCCTCGACTTTGAATGAGCATACCGAGTATCCTGATGACATCAACCTTCGGTATGACGGAGCCATTTCTCGTGCGCAGCTCGACGGCTGCTTGATTGGGGTGCGGTTGCCCCGCTCTACCTTTACGGTGGTACCGGTATAGCAGGAGTTCCGACTTGCCCGGCGACAGTTTTAGTCCCGTGTCCTGAAGGTACTCTACTGTGATGTCTAGCGCCGTTTGTAGGGCTTCTTCCGTCTGAGCTTCCGAACCACCACGGCTCCAGACCGTGATGTCATCCGCATACAGAGCGTGATTGATTCCCAGGATATATTCCAGCTCGAGGGACAGTTCCCGCATAACGAGATTGAAGAGCAGCGGAGACAGTATTGCTCCCTGCGGGGTGCCCTTCACACCGAGTCTGTACTCCTTCGACCGCACCTGGCCAAATTTGAAGAAGGCCGTCCGGTACCTGAGGAAGTATGACTGAAAGTTTCTGCCGAGGTTGAGTTTCGATATCTTCTTCAGCACGTATTGGTGACGAATCGTGTCGAAGGCTTTTGTGAGGTCGAGGGCTAGGATGCCCCTGACATCTCTCGAATACACTTCCGGGACTTCATTCTTGAGAAGCAACATGACGTCTTGCGTGGACAGTCCGGGTGTAAAGCCAACCATGTTGTCCGGGAAGATCTCTTCTTGCTCGATGTGACGTGAGATCCTTGCGTTGACCACGTGTTGAACGACTTTGCCGACACAAGACGTCAGCGAGATCGGTCTCATGTTCTCAGGCGCTAGGGGCTTACCCGGTTTGGGAATCATGACGACCGTTGCTTCTTTCCAGCTTTTGGGAACTTGGCCAGTTGTCCAGACCTTGTTCCCTTCTTCCGTGAGGATATTGACCGATTTGGCATCGAGGTTAAGCAGCATGCGGTTCGTGACACCGTCAGGCCCCGGGGCAGAACGGCTGTTCAGCTCCTGCAGAGCCGCCCAGACGTCCTGCTCCGTGATTGGGCCGTCAAGAACCTTGTTCTCTTCTCCTTGGTATTCGGGGTAGTCTTGGTCTGAGGTGTGACCCACAGAGAGGTAGGTGCTGGGAAATTTATCGAAAATATTTTTGTCCGTCATGCCAGATGTTCGCAGGTTGTGCATGAGTTTGTCGAGTGGGAGTTTTTGATTGCCTTTCGACTGTTTGTCGTCGATGAGCTTCTTGATTAGATTTCACTTTCCACCCATACGCATGCGACCGTCTGTGAGGGCGCAGATCTCGTCCCATTTCTGATTGTTCAGTGTGAGTGCGTGTTCCTCTATCTTGCGGTTGAGTTCCGCAGACTTCTTCCTCAGTCGTCTATTGAGTCGTTGCTTGCGCCATCTTGCTTGAATTGAATTTCTTGCCTCATGCAGATCCGCGAGTTTGGCGTCCATCTGCGAGATATTTGGTGGGGCTTCGATGGTTTTGGTCGCGGCCGCGACATCCGTCTTACGCCTGTCGAGATGATCCTGCATTGAGGCGCGAACGCACGTGAACTGATTTCTGAGTATTTTTTTTGCAAGTGACTTACGCAAGGTGGCGCCCTGCTGATTTGCGCGGCAACGGCGGGTGTAACTATAACCTAGTTTTCTGACGGCGTCGCACACCGTATAGTATATGGCCAACAACAGCAGCTTTGCTGTTAAAATAGCGACAATTGAGAGCAGCGGGACGCCCTGCTGTTCCATAAATATGCAGATGTGGCGGAAGTAATATCTTTAATCGTTATCGTTGCATAAATGGAGACGATCGTATGACAAACTTGATAAACCGAAAATACAAAAACAACATTTGCAGAAAATGTTCCCCCCCCAAACAAAATGTATATATCTTATACACCTACAACAAATACCGAAAACTGAACAACACAGTCCGCTGAAGAACGCAGGAAATAAGGGTAAAAAAATTACACCATCTTCCCGTGGGGAACCCTGATGAGGATGCGAAGCATCGTGGCGGTTCCGTGTGGTTCCATTGTGTTGCCGTTATGTTGAGTGATCTGGTTTTTGCTAGCGCCAGAGGGAATTCCGCGTCCTGGTCCACACCGGTGGCAAAGGCACGAAGGTGCTGTTGTGTTACGGTGAGTAGGCGGTGGTTCTCGAGGCGCCGAAACTCGTCCATCATGTTCTCGTCGATGTTGTCTCTGTGATAGAATCGGTAGTCTCCGTCAGCTTTAGTGAGGTAAAGGTTGTTGACATTGCAACGGCTGAGAGCAATGTACACGCCTTCCTCTTCGCAGCTTTGTCTTCTCGTTCTTCTTCTTCGGCGGTTCCCCTACGGGAAGATGACGACGGTGGTTGAACGCGAACCTATCTCGTGATGGATTCTTTGGTTGGCCAATCCCTAGGGGCATCCTGCCACAATAGCATCAGAGGCGCTGCGGACGGGGCTGGTTGAGCTGCAAGGCGCGTGGCGCTTCCCGCCACAGCTTTCCCACGGGAAATTCAGCATCCCCCTCTAAAGTTTTCAGTTCGTCGTTTCCGTTGACGTTCAGCTTCGCGTGCCTTCGTTGTATCAGTAGCTTCTTGACGTAGTTTGAATGAGTCAAGGACATAAGGTGCGCTCGTAGCAGTTCCTCCTGTCCCTGATTTGTAGCGTAGTGGGAAGAGCACCGCGTACCTCCCGTTGCGGCCAGGGAGTCGTGGGATCGAAACCGGGTGCCGCTATTTCTTTTTTTATAGTGTAGTATTGCGGAGCTGTGGGTGTGAGGAGGAGAGTTGCGCATGCGCAGTGTGAGTGTGGACGGCGCCACCATCAACGACGGAGGACAAGGCGAGCCTTAGAAATGCTCCGCATTTAAAAGGGAGCAGAAGTACCAACCCTGCAGAACTCCTTGCATATCCTGAGAAACCCATAGTAAAGCGGAAGCCTTTTCGTCATGGTCATCATCATAAGCCTACTCAGGTCCACTGCAGGACGAGGGCCTCTCCCGTTGATCTCCGATTCAGCGTCTAAAGGTCCAACGAGACGAAAGATCCAACGAGACGAAAGGTCCAACAGTGGATATTCTGTCTTCTTGGATCTTTCGTCTCTTTGGACATTCAGGCTCGATTGTACCTTCAGACTCGGTGGATCTTTGGTCTCGTTGGACATTCAGGCTCTATTGGACCTTTCGTCTTGTTGGATCTTTCGTCTCATTGAACCTTCCGTCTCGGTGGATCTTTCGCCTCGTTGGACATTCAGGCTCCTCCGTATTATATGAACGTCTGAAGCACTCTACAATCACCGTCACTACCCAATTGACCAAATTAATAGCGATAACGTGTGCGTTTCAGGTGCGAGTATACAACTTCACTTAGGTACACGATAATATAAATTTTCATATACTCCCACCGTTGGCCTTTCCACGTGGTCAGGAACGTTATTTCCAAATAACAGCTTCACGAAGATGAAATGACTAGTTTACGAGGTACATGCTATCACTGTCATATCGACTGAAGAGCGCCACAACAAACATTTTTGCGAATGCGATGGATTCTAATTTATGAGAATGCAGGTGTGCGAGATTTATTAAATTCCCCTTAGGAAGGAAGCGCGAATTGCCTATCTAAAAATAATATCTTCCTACGAACGAACTCAAGATCCCTCCCTCCGCATTGACACTTGCAGCACTAAATTTCTCGCTTTCGATTGTTATGCTGTAAAGAATGCCTTTTGTGGCCCAGTAATTACATAAATCGCACCAAAAGGGGTAAGCCACCAGCGTAGAATTATAAGGAATTTAATCCAAACAGTTTCCAGTTCCATCTTCGCGCGCCAAACGGCCGTTCAAATGCAGAACGGAGAATGCGACGTCACGGTTTCCGTGACGTGAAATTTCTTGGCGGAATATTACCCGCTAAGTCATACGTCCTTCGATTGTGGCATGACCAACGCCAGGTGCGATCACGCACTGCCTGCTGTTTCACCGAATACAGCTACCACAGAACAAGAAAGATTTTGGCTTCCACGTAGCTCGTTAATGCATAGTGAAGAAAGCAACTTCCCTAAACCGCTTAAGAATCCAATTGTCATGCTAAGCCCAAGCCAAGAAGAGGGTCTTCCCATAAACCCCCACGATAACATGGATTACCAGGTGCAGTTTCCTCTGTAGTATACTTGCTAAGAAACACTATTCCCAGCACTGCCGGCACCGCGGTGGTGCTGGGAAAGGTGGCACCGAAACAAGCGGCCGAAAGATGGCGCCGCATGCGCGGTAGAAAGTCGGGGTGGCGTTGAGGGCGCAGAGCCAGAGACTCTTTCTGCACTCTTCCTGGACCTCTGTGTAGTTGTGAATTTTGTTTTCTTGTTTTTCTTTTTTTGCCAGGGTATTACTGTAACGGCCACCCGTTTCAAAGGGAAAGGCACCACTGCATCATCATCATCATTCTAAACAGGCCACGGTAGATGTCTTGGTCACCGATTGCTCAAACGGCAATTATCGCCAAAATAAAGCTCCACATGCGAAAAAGGGGATGATAGTGTGCTGAAAAGTTGTGTAAGGAATGGTCATTCGCAGTTGTACTGATAGCGGCGATCAAAGGTTCGCCACGATACTAAGCCTAAAGTTCCCAATACCCAAGCTGACCCCAGCGCCCCAGCTACGCCGAGGCCGCTTGCTTGGGCGACAGTTCTTGCGGCCGCCACCGAGCATGCACTCAGCCTACGTTTCCCGCTGTATGTCGTGGCGTGGAAAATAATGCATCTTGGCGTCGTCGTCGATTTGGTCGGACAGGTTTCCACTGAGCAGTACTTCGCATTCCGCGAGCTTGCCATAGCACAACTTTGGCGAGCTCTGCGACGTGCACAGGCCGCTCAGATAAGACAGTATTGACTCTATGGATAAGACACCGCGCAGTTTTTGGCACCAATGCAAGGAAACACCATGCGCCGGCCACTAACTGAAGAGCAAAGACGTCGAACTCGCAAAGAGCGCAAAGTGTACAAGCCTTGCCCACAGAGGTACACCCACGTCTCCTGCCAAACGAAGACCACCGACAACAGCAGCGCAGGCTATCGTTTCCGGTTCTGAAAACGACTATATGGCGTAACCCTGAACCAGCCAGACACGCCGGCTAATGTGTCGTCACGCCGATAGCGATTTCGCTGGCCCTGCCAATTTGTGGAAGCTCCAGGCCGGGACAATCAAAATTGATTTTCGATGTGATTCCGGCCTCGGATCGCTGCAAAAATTTCTCTAAGACATCTGTACAAAGCACTTAAGCCAATTGTATCATTTTTAGGCGTCAAAATGTGGTGTCAGTACTCCTTTAAGCAAGCCTACCTGAAATCTGCGAAAATTCAGTTTCTCAATTGTGAACTTTGCTATTTTCATTTATAATTTAGATGGGTTCGCGGGAGTGCACAAGCCCCCTTTATATCATTCAAATAACTTCACTCTTTCTACCTGAAAGCCTAACTATTTATAAATGTCTAAAATTGGCCCATTTTACTGCGCTGCCTTTCGATCCTGCGCAAGACTGTGCGCAATACTGGCCTCACCACAGTGAATGGATAAAGCCGAAGGGCTATGTTTGGTTCATCTGTGTATATTCAACTGTTTTAAGGAACTGAGTGAGCGAAATAACGGCGGGATATTGACCCTCAAGGGCGACAGTGCAGTGTATTTACGCCACCCTTCTACAAAAGTGTTGTTCCCGAGCCTCAATTTCCCAGCGACCGACATTCCGCGGTTGGGACGCGGTTCGGTGAAAGCCTATCGAGTTCTTTGTTGTAGCTACAAGACGAAGCTTGGCGATTCATTTTTGTGCACTTCTTGTGCAGAAGGTACATATTTGTTTTTAGAAACGCAGTGTCTGGAGTGCCGTCCGACGGCTCTTTAGGTGGGCCTTGCAGTGCCGTCCGGCGGCGCAGCAAGCGTATGCTCCCGTGCCGTCCGGTCGGTCCGGCGCTTGAGCGGCTCCTGTACGGAGCTTTGAGCACACGGCCTTCGCGAAAGAAAAGAAGTTACTTATGACGCATCAGCTAGCTCAACATCGGACGCTCGCGGGTGCTTATATAATGCGTTGTTGTAGTGTATCCCTGTGAGCAAGCGAGCCGAAACCATGGTGCAATGTTGGCGACCTAATTAGCACGCCGTGCCACGTAGCAAAGCAATGAGGCGGCCTTCGCTTGTCGTTTTGCCATGGCGGAGCCGATCACTCATCAGTCGAGCGCGACCACACCGCACAACCGTATAGTTAATCACCGCTGCTGAGACACCTGACGTAGCCGGTAACGAAACTTTTGCTTGCATCCGCAATGCCAAACGGCGGTGAGCTGACGCCCGGTAAAAGTTGGTCCGCCCCGCCAAGGCACGGGCCCGCTGGGCCGGTAAGCACCGTCCCGTGCTCACCGGCTCTTTGGTCAGTGGCTTCAGCGTACACATGTACCAATCGACAAACAGAGTGTGACTCATCATATCGGAGAAACTACTTTGACTTGTCAAAACAAGTCACAGCTGAATAGCGGGACGGTAGGCTGAATTCCAGCCTTGTCGTACCTCTATCGGCGAGTAGTAAAACCCATTTTCAACGTGGAGTTCGAAGGTGCCAGAACTTCTGCATCTGTGAAAAGCAGCGAACTTTGCGGTCTGGGATACAGGTGTTGTGGCGTGAAAGCAAACGTGTGTATTTTTTCCTAGAATAGAAGATGTTGAAAAGTGTCTGCTAGAGTTCGTTATTTTCGACTCTTCCCGCGACCCGCAATGCTTTCGGTACTATTCCAGGTTAGTACCATGTGTTTTAAAGTGATTTCTACCTGTTTTCGTCGCGTCTGTGTAACATGAATTTCTTTGACTGCAAATGGCCGAAGCACCAAGGACGTCGTACAACGGTACAACTGTGGTCGCAAGTGCGAAAACCGCCTCATCGCACGACGTGCGTCGTGCCGCCGACATGCCCGAGTCACTGGGTGAGCGCACATTGCACCTTGGTTTCGGCTCGCTTGCTCACGGGGATACATTTACACAACGTCTTATATAACCACCAGTGAGCGTCCGATCTAAAGTTGGCTAGTGCGTCGTAAGAAACAGCTCGAAGGCGCGGTGCTGGCCGTGTGCTGAAAGCTCCGCCGCTCAAGCGCCGGACTGGCCGGGCGGACGGCACGGGAGCATTAAGATCCCTAAAATTACTAAGCTAGCGCCAACTGCTCCCTCCTTCTCCGCTGCCCTTCTGTTTTTTCTCTCCCCTCACCCGCGGCGCCGCGGTCCCTTTAACTCCGCGGCGGAGCCGCCATTTTTGTTGGCTTCCTCAGAGCAGACGCCCTCGCAACGCTTCGGGCCGCTCGCTGCAGTTTTTCGTGCAGTTTGCTTTTGTTTTCGCGCCGCAATCGCTCTTTGGTAGCAATAATAGTATTTCTAGAGCACCGTTTTACCAACACGCATTAAGTGGGGCTGTTTTGTTGTATATTTTTGTCTAGAAGGGGATATATGCGGGGTGGATGCCGCGCGCGCATACGGACAGCGCGGTGTTTGTTTACGTGTGCGGCATGCTCAGGATAGTTCGTGAACGCGAAAGGATCGAACGTGGACGTTTCAAATTGCTTGGTTACAGTAATTCCGTGCTTGTATTTGCGTGATTAAGTTGTGGTTGTGTGGTTGTGCAAGCGCTGCACAGAGGGCTTGCGCATGGTTCGCGGTGACCTTGGTTCGCGGCAGTTCGAGCGCTGCGCTGGGTTTTTTGCGTTCGCGTTTTTTTCGTTAGTTGTAGATCATTAGGCACCGCTCCGTATGTGTCCCGCATTAGCTACTGACATTCATGCCTTCTTTATTCCGTGCACTTTCCGGTGATTTGACGCTGTTGCAAAATATATGACACCTTCACGTCGTTATCGGCTGCTGTCAGGGTCAATGTTCTCGCGTCTCCTCGTTGGCCTCGCCCATGACGGCTGTACTTTTGGCAGTGCGTCCGTGGCATGCAATGTTCGTGCGATTGGCGTTCACAATTACTTCGAATAAGGCCCTGTCGGGCATATCTGGAAAAGGCTTGCACAAAGAACGCGCAGTGAAAGAATCCGCTCAGTTTACAATTAGCTGTAGTGCCCAGTTCTATAATACTACCGTATTCAAAGGCCAGAAGCGCGCTAACAAGCGCAATTGTGAATCTTCTAAATGCGAATGCATTTCTTAGTCGAGCCATGTCAGGCGCCTTGCGGCGTCCACGCGCCCGCAGGTGTTATCTCTCCGCTCTCACCCCCTCTCCCATAGCAACAGATGCGAGCGCGCGCGCTCCTCGTCTCCCCTAGCAACCGGAGCAGGTGGTGCGGGCGGATCAGCGGCGAATGAGTGGAGAGGAGGAGCGCGCTCGGGCGTGTGAGGGCGCTCGCATCGCGGGAGCTCGCCGGAGCTCCTGCGTGTGTGGGAGAGTGTAGGCGAGGGTAGGCGCGGTGTTTCGGTGCTTCTCCTCTCGACGCTCGCCCCACTTTCCCACGCCCGCATGCTTCTCAAAGACCCTTTGACTGTGCACTTTACCGACCACAAGGCAGTGACCGTGGTCGTCAAGTACAACGACGACACAAACAGGTGTTAAATAAATGGTTACGCTACAAATCACCGTCTCCTCATTAATTATAAATTCCGCGCACTCTCGCGCAAAAGAAATGCATCATTTCCTCACGATTCCCATCGGGGAGGTGGGGTGAATTTTTTTTTATGCTGTACAGCTAACATTGATCATGTGTGGGCTTTGATAAATTACAGCTTGCTACAGCCGAGCTGGCCGTGACTGCACTGACCTTATTCGAGCAGCCGAAAGCACTCGGCATCGCGGAGCTACATAAAGTGACGTCGACGCAACACTTGTTTGAAACGAGCAGCTAACTCTTCGGTTGTTATCGGTTGTTATAGGCTGGCGGCTTAATTCGATAAGGTCTGCTCCGAGGCAGCTGAGCCTAAAATGGCGAATTTAAATAGTGGCGGTGAAGAGAAGAAAAAAACAAACAAAGCGGGGACGAGGTAATACGTCACTGGCCGTTGGCCAATGGCGGGGAGGCGTTCGCCGGCGAAAAAGAAAATGGCAAAAAACGAAGGAGGAAAGGAGCACGGGCGAGGGCGAAAGGCGGCGAGATCTAAAGATGGCGCTACCTTAGTAATTTCAGGGACCTTAGGTAGCATACGGAGCGCCGCCCGACGGCACTGCAAGGCCCCGCTAAAGAGCCGTCGGACGGCACTCTAGACACTGCGTTTTAGAAATGCGGCGGCACGCTTTAAGCGGTATGTGGGACGTCTCAGCACGTATTTGACGGTTTAGCGGACGACAAGGCCTGCGCGATTTCTGTTGGCCATAGTGTCTATAGGGTTGAGAAAGCCCGCCAAATTCTTTAAGCATTTAAATGTGACTAACTGAATTAAAATAAGCGCGAAAATACGGTACAAGAAACGAACACACACGGCGGTGTTTTTTTGCACGTCTTTTTGCATTGTTACAAATTCAGCTACTATGCACCAAATAGCCCTAGCCACCGTTCGAACGCAGTTCAAATATGACGGAGAATGGATTTTGTTTCGGAAAGCAGAAATATGCACCCTTAACCACACGAATGACCACGAACACATGCGGACCACCTGTGACGTTGTTCTATACACATCCAACTTGTGTATGGAAATCTAATCACCCAAAGGTGACGGTGAAGTGATTTCTAAGCATGGCGGGCTTACTTGTGGAGATTATAGTCAGCTGGATGCCATAGACTAGGTTAAGACCACTCTGGTGCGTTTACACGACTTCCTTAGTAGAAAAATTACATTTAAAGTGTTGTCATAATCTTTGCATCCTCCTTGCCAATTTTCTATGACGTTTCGTATGACGTTTCTCTTGTAGGCTCAGATTGACTGCGCCAACTGCGGCTCGCCAACCCTAGGCCGGCCGCCTGCGGGTCGTCTCAGTTCATTCCTTAAGTTAAGACTAAGCCATGACAATAATTGCGTCCGATAGAATGTGGCTTTAATCTGCTAGTTCACAAAAAGTCCAAGTCAATAGGGAGTTTTAGAACAGGAGGCCCCAACGCTCTGGGGCCCCCAAGCGTCTTGGGGCGTCGCACTGCGCATGCGCAGAACCCAAGCCGTCATTGGGGTTTTGGGTTTGCGTTAGCGCGCACGCTATTTTGCAAAAATAGCGGGCGCCCCACAGCTGGAGTTTGCGTTCTTGCGTCGCTCTCGCAGCCAGCGAGATTGCGTGTAACCATGGCTAAAGCGAAACCGGCGGCTCGTTCCTCGACTCACCCGATCAACTACGACAATCGCTGAGCTGAATTTGTAGATTCCGCCCGTCGTTCGCACGACATTTATAAAGCAGGCAATCGTGAAGCGTTTTCTGCCTTCGGAAACAGTCCGCGCACACGGCGGCCGCGCCTGCCAGCTCGGCACACTCAGCGGCTCGAACCGGCGCAGACCACGGTAGCAACAGCTTCTCGCTGCTCTTCCGAATCAATGTGATCGCTAAAAAGAAGTTCCACATGCGAGAAATTAGGTGTTAGTGTGGTAAAAACTTGCGCTAGGGATTGTTATCAGGGCTTATTTTAAAAGCGGCGGTCAGATATCTGCCGCGATGCTAAGCCTACGCTGACCGGAAGCGGAGGTTCGGTGGTCCGCCCAGTCGCCGCGGCGCGCGGTGCGTCGAGCGGCCGAGAGATGGCGGAGAGATGGGCGGAGTGCTCCGGGGCCCTCACGGAGCTACAGAATGGCTCCCGATCCAATCGCCGCCTCGAAGACAATCTGTTCACCTTGAGCCAGACAATTGAACTGGCACGGAAGGACTCGCGTAGTCTCTTCGCGTGCTTCCTCGACGTCGCGAAGGCGTACGACAGCGTCCCTCACGAGCCGATGCTCAGCCGATCGTCGGCCCTGAGTATGCCACAAACACTGGTGGACATCGTACGCCGGCTGTACGAGAACACCGTTGTGGCCTGCTTAGGTGACTCCCAATCGCAGTCGGTACCAGTACGTCGTTGTCTAAAATTAGGATGTCCACTCTCCTCCGTGCACTACATGTTGTATGTATCGGGATGGAGTGAAGTCTGATCGACTCAGGACTAGGATTCCCGTTCCAGTTCCTGTACGAGGCACTGCCACATACTTGGGTGCTACCGGGGACTGGCCTTCGCGGATGATCTGGTGCTTCTGGCGGAAACCATCCCTGACATTCAGAGCCTCATCAGCCTGAGTGCCACACATCTCTCCCTGCTTGCCTCTCCTTCAACCCCAAGAAATCCGCTGTGCTCCAGAAGTCCAGGAGTGAGCACCGTGCTCTTGCCAAACAACGGCACCATCCCCTGGGCGACCGACTACGGGTACCTTGGCGTGATACTCTCCTCTTCGTCGGATCTCCTGGGGGCTCACGAAGAACACCTCAGGCAGGCCTGCCGAAGAGCCAGTGCTGTGCTCCGCCGGAGGTCAATGTTGGGGTGCAACAGATACACCCTCGTTCGTGAGCTGTGGAAAGCGGTCCATGTCGTAGCACTGACCTTCGCCAACGCAGTGGTGTGCGTTTCACCCAGCCCCGAACGTGGCTGGAGCGTGGCCAGCGTGAGGTGGGACGCGTGGCGCTCGGCTGCCATGGTCGCGTGGCCGTTGAGGCCATCCAGGGTGACCTAGGATGGTCATCTTTCGAGGCTCGAGAGGCAAGCATTAAGCTGGCCTTCGAAGCTCGACTTCGGCGCATGGACGATCAGCGGTGGGCGCGACGTGTCTTCCAGTACATGGGCTTGAAGGGCACCCAGACCATGTGGACCTGGCGAGTACACACGCTGAGTCTCAAGTTCGGCTTTCTTGCAGAGCCGCGACAGACATCAGGCGCCCAGAAGTTGATCCACGTGGCGCGGAAGCGGGTACGCGAGGTAGAAACAGGCCAGTGGTGCTTGGCCATGCTTCCCAAGTCCACCCTGGAGCTGTATCTCTCTTACAAGTTCACCCCAGCAGCGGAATTGTTCTACGACAACGACACTGGGAGTGCACTGCTCTTCGAGGCACGCGCGGGAGCACTCCGCACCCTTCTCTACCGTCAGCGCTTTGACTCATCCCCAGCAGTGCAAAGTGCCATCTGCCGAGCCTGCGGGGAAGCACAAGAGAGTGCGGAGCACATGATCACCCAGTTTGCTGTGTTGTCACCAACCCACCCAGAGGGCACCACTCTACCGCGAGCGTTGGGACTAGAGGCCTGCGACAGCGACACCACATCCACGTTGGTAACGACGCCGAAAGAGAGACTGCGCCAGTGGTGGTGGCGGACCCGGAAACCAGGGCCCAGAGACAAAGTTGCTGCACACGGTGACACTGACTCATAGGGAACCTCGTGATTCGTGCAGACAGTGCCTGCCCTATCCATGCCCTTCCTTCCCTCTGATAATCTCCTTCCTCTAGATATAGTTTGAAGTAACGGCTAGGGTGCCAAAATTGTGCCCACCCGATACAAAGGGGATAGCTACATCATCATCATCATCATGATCATCATCACCACCTAGAAACAGGCCACGCAGGTCTATGACGCAGATGTCTTGGTCACCGATCGCTAAAGCGGCAGTTCTAGCTCAAAACAGGTTCCACATGCGAGAAAGGGGGTGATAGTGTGGTGAAAAGTTGTATTAGGGATTGTCATTCGCAGTTGCACAGAGAGCGCCGATCAAATACCCGCCAGGATGCTAAGCCTAAAGTTCCCATCACCCGAGCTGACCCGAGCAATGCAAGCCGGTTGCGGGCTGTTGGGGACGCCCCTCTTCTAAAACTCGCTGCGCACGAGCGCAATGCGTTTGGGTTGCCCTAATTTCTTGGGGGCCCCCCGACGACGGCTTCTAAAAGTACGCTAGCGCACATGCATACGTATGTTGGCTTACGACGCTTCACTGAGTTCGCTTCACGGGAGCTGTAAGCTGCATTGGCTCGCGCAACTGGTGCGCTACTAGAAAATCTAAGGCCAAGAAAAAGTCGGAGAAGATTCAGCGAATGTAATGTGAGTAATAACCCAAAAAAACGTCCAATATTCTTTGTAAAGCGTAAATCCAAGGTACGTGTTACATAGCCGGCGCACACATGGTGCGTGGACGAGAGACGAGACAGCGCTGGGGACTGAACCATTTATTCGTCCGTGAACACAGTATTTAACGCATAGCAAGGGAGAGGGAGTTGGGAAGGAAGAAAGGGCGAGGAAAGACATGACGCTGAGTTGTTCATACGTCACACGCCTGGCTCAGGCGGCGGGAGTTGTTGATACGTCATGACGCTGAGTTGTTGATACGTCACACGCCTGGCTCAGGCGGCGGGAGATAACAAAGCAAGCCGATTTACAACATTTCTCCTCCCTTAGTATAAAAACGCTGTACAGGCTTTCTTTCCCGAGTAGAGCGTCGCAAAACTTGCGGTGGTTCCTGCGCCTTCTGGATAGGCGGTGACGGTTTTGCGGGTGCCACCAGGTCTGCAGGCTGCTCGTTCAAATCGCCTTCGTTGTCGGTTGGTGTGGGCACAGCTGCAGCCGAAGGGCTTCCCTCGTCTTGGTCTCGGTGAACGCGCTCTGAGCGGATGCCGGGCTCGGCCTGGAACGCACTTGGTCTATGTGACGTCGAACCACCCCAGCGGGCGTTTGTATGATGACCATGCGAGACCCTGTTGTGGACTGAACTTTCCCTGGTGTGCATTTCTCCCCCTGGCCGTAGTTACGGGCGTACACGGCTGTGTCGGGTGGCAGTGTCCACTCTTCCGTCTCCCGGGTTGACCCTGGAAAAGGTGGGAAACACGAGTCCAAACGAGAGCGGATCAGGTAGCCGAATAGAAGTTCGGAAGGGGATTTTTCCTCGTGGCACGGCGTTCTCCTGTAGTTGAAAAGAACTTTCACTAATTTCTCTTCCAATGTGCCTTCGCTTATCTTCTTTAAAGCTTCCTTAATCGTCCGAACAGCTCCTTCAGCGAGCCCGTTAGATTGTGGGTGATATACAGCCGTACGGAGGTGTGCGATGTTATTTTGCTTCGAAAAAGTGGCGAATTCTTCACTAGTGAACTGCGTGCCATTGTCCATAACTATTGTGCGTGGAACACCGAATCAAGCAAAAATGCTGCGTAAGTTGGCAATTGTGGACTGCGTGCTTGCGTGCCTCATGGGCACGGCTTCAATCCACTTAGTGGCCGCATCCACGACCACCAATATCATGCTGCCTGCGACC
Organism: Haemaphysalis longicornis; assembly: GCA_013339765.2. Taxonomy (NCBI): domain Eukaryota; kingdom Metazoa; phylum Arthropoda; class Arachnida; order Ixodida; family Ixodidae; genus Haemaphysalis; species Haemaphysalis longicornis. The sequence goes on from CM023458.1 coordinate 98,087,340, forward strand.
GGCCCGGCGAAATCGGCATGCAGCCTCGACCATTTTTCCTTAACGGCTGGCCAACTCATTGGTTGAGCAGAGGCTGGCATAGACAGGTTTTGCACGCAGTTGTGGCACGACGCTGAGAGGTGTTCTATCTCTCGGTCTAGTCCCGGCCACCAAAATGCCGATCTGGCGACAGCCTTCATTGCCGACGACCCTTGATGTGTCTCATGCAGCATATGTAGCACCCGTTCTCGTGCTTGTGTGGGAACAACAACTCGATGACCCTAGTATAACAACCCATGAGCCACGGATAGTTCTAACCGGTGGTCCGAGAATGGCATCAGCTCTGTGTCCTTTACATGTTTCGGCCAGCCATTCTTTGTGAACTCAACGACCTTCACTAGTAAAAGGTCCCGCGCAGTTAGCTCTTTGAGTTCTTCGACAGACACAGTACCATGATCGAAACCTGCTAGAGCGTAAACATACTCTGGGGGTTCGCTTCTCGCTGGTGGTGCTGGAGACTGCAGCGGTAGCCGGCTAAGGGTGTCGGCGTTAGTAGCAGCTTACCGGGCGAATACTGAAGCTTGTAGCGAAATCCCGCCGAGGTAGAGAGCCCAGCGCTGTATTCGAGCTGCGGCCAACGCTGGCGTCGGCTTCTCCGCTTTCAGCAGGCCCAGAAGCGGCTGGTGATCTGTGACCAATGGTAAAATCTCTGTTGAGGAGATAGTCGCGAAATTTCGACACCCCAAAAACAAAGGACAAGGCCTCACGTTCTAGCTGAGAGTAATTCCGCTCAGCAGTGGTCAGCGTTTCGCAAACGGAAGCCTATGGGACGGTTCACTTTTCCATCTGTATGAAACAGCACGGCACCAATGCCATGCGGAGAAGCGTCGCACTCCAGTTTTAATGGCTTTGCGGGGTTGTAGTGACGAGCACCCCTGCCGCAAGTAGGCACTGCTTTGTGTTGGCAAAGGCGGTTTGTCTTGAGCTTCTCCCCAGACCCCAACGCGCATTATTTTGCCAAGCAACTGGTACAAAGGTGCAAGCAAAGATGACATATCGGAAGGAACTTGGAGTAATCCGACAGCATGCCCAGAAATGAGCGTAGTTTCTGCACATTTGTCGGGCTAGGAGCCTGGCGATTGCTTCCACGTGTTTCTCAGTGGGGTTGTAGGCCGTTTTTGTCGATTGGTGCCCTAAGTACGTGAGTGAAGGCTGACTAAATTTGCATTTGTCTAGACGGAGTTCTACACCATGCTCGCGGAAACGCTGCAGTACCGCTCGCAGGGTCTCGCTGCTTCCCTGTCGCTCCGCAACCAACACATCATCGAGGTAAGCTTGCACGCCTGGTAGCCCTGCAGGACTGTTTCGATTTTTCGTTGGAAGATGGCTGGAGCAGACGCTATGCCAAAAGGCAGCCTCTTGAAGCAAAATAGCCCTCTATGCGTGTTAATTACGCATAGCTTCTGCGATTCTTCGTCAAGCGGTACTTGATTATACGCGTCACGCAGGTCGAGAGTGCTGAAGTACTCTCCCCCGTTTAGGCACGCAAACATGTCGTCAATCACCGGCAATGGTTACTGCTCCAGTTCGCATACAGGATTTAACGTGATCTTGAAATCGACGCAAATCCGAACGGTTCCATCTTTCTTTAAGACGGGCACAATGGGCGTAGCCCACTCCGCATGCGCTACCGGTGATAACACCCCAATTGCTACGAGTCTGTCAAGTTCTTGAGAAACCTTATCCTGGAGAGCGAAAGGAATGGATCGTGCCTTACAAAACTTGGGTGTAGCTCCTTCCTTGAGTTGAAGGTGCACAGGGGGACCGCTGATGCAGCCGAGTTCCGGGCTGAAAAAGTCTTGAAACTCGCTGACGATGTCGTCTACGGCCGGCAGACTCGTTGGCGCAGTCAAGTTAGGGACAGGTGACCCAGCATTGCTCAGCTGAAAAATTAGGTCCCGCCCGCATAGACTAGGACGGGGGCAATTTAATACTACCAAGGAGCAGTCTACTACGGCACCCTTGTAGGCTACCTTCATGTCCAATTGTCCTAGGATGGGGAGCTTGCCAAGATAACAGGAAAGCTTGATAGATGAAGGTTGCAATGCCGGCCATCTCTCCCGGTTCTTTTCATAAATTTCGCGTGGCACAACGCAGACGGGCGACCCCGTGTCTATCAGCATTGGCATGTCAACGCCGCACCAAGTGAATGTCCTGTGAATTGGGGGCTCTAATTGCCACTTCGGAGATGAAGTCAAAGTCCAGAGGTGCATAGCTTCGTCTACGTTCCCCTCCGCACAGTCTTCCGCCACCGCCAGTGCTCATCCCCGCATGCCTTGCGTCTGCACGGTTTCGCATTTCCTCGGAGCGTCGCTCGAACACATTTTCGCAAGATGACCCGGCCTACCACAGGGATAGCACCTACTCTTGGCCCAGCCGCACGCGTGGCTGTTATGCTTCTTACTTCCGCAGCGTCCGCATTTTGAGTAGGCTCTTTCGTCAACACGCGCTGCGCGTCAACCTTCAGTACGGTAGTTGTATCGCCCGATATCTTATTTGCGTCATCTTCTGCCGTTTCGGCTGATAATGCTATCGCTTCGGCCTCTTCCAAAGTCAAGTTAGCTTTTGCCAAAAGCTGGTTTTGCAAAGGCTTTGATCTGACACCACAGACTATACGGTCGCGGAGCATTCGTTCCAGCATGCTGCCGAAATTGCTGTTGTCTGCAACGCGCCGGATGTCGACAAGGAAATGTTGCAAAGGCTCACCTTCATGCTGACATCGATTGAAGAACCGGAAGCTTTCCGTTATCTCGTGGCGCTTCGGGTCAAAATATTCATCCAGCGCTGCAACGACTTCTTCGTAGGTTAGGTTGTTCGGTTTCTTCGGAGCGACTCGTCCAGCCAGAATCTGCACAGTCCTCGTGTTTAACGCTGCTACGAGCAACGCCCTTTTTTTCGCTGTGTCGGTAACCCCCGTTGCCTCGAAATAAGCTTCTGCCTTGATTACGTACGCTTTAAAATTGTCCCTCTCGCCGTCATACTCGGGAAGATGGTTGTGAGCCATGGCTGCCGTTGTCATTGCTGCAGGTTCTTGAAGGACCGTACCGTGGTTTTGCTCGCCGTGCTCTTCTTTTACTCCTTGGGTTCCTTTTTTGCTCGTCGCCACTGTTACATAGCCGGCGCACACACGGTGCGTGGACGAGAGACGAGACAGCGCTGGGGACTAAACTATTAAATGCAGAGCATTTTAGTAACTCACGATGTCACCTGCGTTGGCGTCCGTAGTCCGCATCATTACGTAGTCCGCACCCTACACTATATAAAGAAATAATACCTTCCGGCGCCAGGTTTCGATCCCACGACTCTGCGGGCGGAGCGCAAGGTACACGGCACTTTACCGACTGCTGCACGGAGCCGACACAGAATCGAAGGTTACGCACGCGCCTTATATCCTTGACTCATTCAACCGTCGGCCACAGGTGCGCCCTCTCCCCCGCGTCCTCCTCGCCTTCTCTCCGCTCGCAACACCCTCTCTCGCCGCGTTCGGTTCGCGTTCATGTGGTGGCGCGATTTCGGCGCTATAACACTCTCCCGCGAAGGGCATTGGATTGGATTCGATTGGATTGGATTGGATTGGATTGGCTTGGCTTGGATTGGATTTGGATTGGGTTGGATTAAAGTGGATTGTGTTGGATTGTGTTGCGTCATAGCCGCGCCACGTTGCGTCGTAGCCTCTCCACGTTGCGTAATAGCCGCGGCAGGGGGTTCACGGCACGTTTCACGTTTCACCATCGACTTCATCGACAATGTCTACGCTGGAAGACAAAAAATTACAACAACAACAACAAATACGTAATCCATAAGACTTGCAGGCACGCCCCCCGCGGAAATGCTCTGCATTGATCGTGCCCCTCGCGAGGGGGATGTTTTGATTTTTTATTCGTCCGTGAACACAGTATTGAAAGCATAGCAAGGGAGAGGGAGTTGGGAAGGAAGAAAGGGCGAGGAAAGACATGACGCTGAGTTGTTGATACGTCACACGCCTGGCTCAGGCGGCGGGAGTTGTTGATACGTCATGACGCTGTTGATATGTTGATATGTCATGACGCTGAGTTGTTGATACGTCACACGCCTGGCTCAGGCGGCGGGAGATAACAAAGCAAGCCGATTTACAACAGTACGGAAACACTGTTTGCGCAGGGTGAGCTAGCACAGAGGTCAGCAGCACGATAGCACGTGTGCAATCTCTTTTTACCCGCCTGAAGAACGCAGTATCTAGTGAAACATATTTGTGGTGATTTGACGGACGCAAAAACATTTCCTTTAGGCTGCTTACATCAAAACGCTTAGTGAATACGTACTTACGCTACAAAGGAATGTCTATCTCTTGCTCCGATAATTGCCACTTATATCAACCAGAAGCCAATAATCGTTGTTTTGTTTTGTGCTGGGATGTGGGGGTTTTTGGGGTATTTTGCAACCAACTGTTAAAAGCAGCATGGACACGTTTACGTGTCCATGTCCTTCACACAATGCGGTTCTTGCCTTCTCTGGACACTACTGGATACTGCCTCTAGACACTACTGGACTACTGCCCTTGATATATTTTTGTGATGGGATTGTATAGCTTGTAAAAGTGCCGCATAACTCACCGGCACGCGGAATTCCCCCGCCCAATGAATTCCGTTTTTTGGGATCTGGCTGCGTTGGTGGAGAACATCTATGCGAAGGAAAGTTACCCACCAGAGTCGCAGCACCTGTTGGACGCGCGTGACTGCTTGCTGAAGTTCTGGCGGCTGAAGTTCTGGTGGTGTTATCCTTCTTAGATAACTGCTAACGTTTGTATTAGCATATTAACCGCAAGTTTTTCATGAATAAAATAAACAAGTGTGGAATGGACGAGTGCTCTGAAGTCCTAGATGCAGTGCATAGTAGCAGGTGGTTAGAATCTCCGGTTGAGTTTGTTTTTAGGGGGGGGGGGGGGCAGTTTATTTCTTTTTGTATAGGTAACGTTTTATCTACTGCATCACCATTTTGCACTGCAATCATCATTGCATTATGAGCGAATGAGCGAGTTTAAAGCCTGTGTGCAGACAGACACTGACGCGCTTGCGAGTTTTCTTTCCGTGGTGTTGACATATCACCGGCAGCCTGGAGGCACAGTGCCGAATCCGCCGACTTTCGGCCTCGGGCCAACGCGCCTCTTAAGACACGGAGACGAGCAAGGCAAGCTGCGAAGTTGAGGGACAAGCTGAGTGGCTCCGATGCTGCGAAGGGCGTGCAGCCACTGCCAACGCGTCATCTGGTACACGTAACGACTTTAAGCGCGTCTGGCATCCTTATCTCACCTATAATGCCGCCGACAACGACATCCAACCAGCGATAACGTTGGGCGCCATGCACGTTGCTGCGGGGAACCAAAACCGAAACTGGTTTGAACAACTCTCCAAAAATAAAGGACAACAACTTCATTCCGATACATGCGCCTGTTGAAAGAAGTAGTAGAGCTACTTCTAAAACAATAACATTGACAAACAATCATCTGCGTATACATCAGTTTAAAATCCTGGGTGTCGTCCAAGCACGCCGCGTGACGTTTCCTGTGAGGCGAACTTGCCTTGAATTACGATTGGACCTTCTGCATACGCAATTGAGCTTTTGTCAGTGGTATTTTTTCTGAGGAAAAACATTAGTGCTATTGGCATGAAGTGAAATTGTAAGAATACAGTTTTGTGGTACATTTCGGGGGAGTTCGAGACAGTTTCGGTTTCGGTTCCGCCGTTCAATACGTATATAATTTCTGACTTTATCTGTAATCGCGCATTGGTCATACTTCAGAAATCGCCATGATCCGCTATTCACATGTTATTGACTGCAGAAATGGGCCGCATAAACCTCCTTGCGCCGCTTCACGCTAACAAATATCGTTTCATGCTGTGAGGCCGAGCCGAAGTGGACGCAGTGGCTGAACCTCAGTGCTCCACTTCATCGGAGATAGTGAACCGCGGGGCGTCTCTCCCGCAGCAACGGGTCTCACCTACACGCCTTTTCTGCGTACTATCCGCCACGTCGTCGGCGGATCGGCCAATTAAACACATTCGGCCAATAAAAAAAGGCCTCTACCCCTAGATTTGAACCCGCACAGTGGATGCCAACGCTTAGTGCTTCATCAAATTACACTTCGGTAGTAAGCAACCAGGCTTACTAATAACAAGTATATATTTCCAGGCTAATCTCCGTCATATCGGACATCTGCTACATCTTTTTAGCGGTAAAAATAGGCGAACACAAGAAAGAGGACAGGACAGGCGCTTCCAACATTACATCGGACATTGCTGTTTACTTGTTGGATTACAGTACTTTGAGCTGCTAAGCTGAGCATTGATTGAATAACGTTTGTGCAGTAGACTTTACCCTAGCCCCCAGAAATATTTGATGAAAACCTATTACGCTTTTTTCTGGCAGGATTATTGAACGGAAAAGTGTGGTCGTGCTGAAGACCGGTGTGGTGTTTCACCCTGCGAAATAGTTTTACGGTTTACGATGAAAAATTTCAGTTCGTTTCATTTTCTTCTTACGTATATTACTTCGCTTTTTATTTGCTCTAGATTTTCCACAGGTGTACCCGTCGCACAGGCACAGGTGTACCCGTCGCACAGCTTACGGCGAAGCGTTGTACGTGAATTATATGAACCAATACTTACTCCCTAGAAATCATCATCTTCTTCATCATGATCATCAACATCATCATCATAAACCTTGTCAGGTCCACTGCACGACAAAGGCCTCTCCCATTCACTTCTACGCCCTCGTGTACCTCGCTGCTCGAGTCCACAGTTTACATACGTATTCCTTTATTTTTTCCGGTTTATCTGGTCCGTCTGTGAAGTCAAAAACCTGTGATTAGTGGGTCATGCTGACTCCTGAAGTATGGCTAATGCTCGATCACAGATATCATTGGAAAATATGGGCGTGTTTCATGGTGAAACCAAAACCGAAACGAGTTCGAACTTTCAGAAAATACATCACAATAACTTTATTCCGACACATGCTTGTTGCGAATCGCACTAAAGTATTTCCTAAAAATTACGCCCATCTTCCCGCGAGGAAACCCTGATGTGATGCGAAGCATCGGGGGGGAGCGTTTGGACTGACGCTGGTATTGGATTGCGTCAGTCCACTCGCTGAAGAGACTGTCGCTTTCATCACGTCTTCATCGGAAGAATCAAGCCAAGCAGGAAGTCGTCAAGCAAGTCACGCGGAGTCGAACGAGAGCGAGCGCTGACTGAACCGCCGCAGCGCGCTACCCGATATATATTCACAGCGCCTCAAGGAGAGGAGACAGCGGAGGAGAGTCGCGCATGCGCGCACTTGCGCGACGGGATTGGAGCGAAGCGAGCGAAGCGCGCGCACGCAGCTGTTTGTGATAATGAGACGGAGTGAGGGTGTTGCGCACGCTGTCGGAGAGAAGAGCGGAGGAGAGTCGCGCATGCGCAGGTGGCGTGCGGACGCCGCCGACGCCGACGCGGGAGGGACATGCCTCAGAGCGAGAGATGCGTCGCATCTAAAAATATTATTTACACAAACGCAGGTGAGTATGCATGACCTTAAAATCTTGGCCGTCGTCCATTACATCGCAAGATGGGTTTGCTTCATTTGGCGTTACTGACGTTGGCGTTGGTGGCCGCCGCGGACCTCGCGGGGTATTTTTTATTCTTTTTAACTTCAAAAATTAAAATAGAAATAAAACGAGAACAAAGCAACAAACGTGAATAAAGAATAGGAAGCCTTATTTTGGAAAGGGGGGTATCCTGGCACAGTAGACGACAGCTGATCTAAAACCAGATAACAACGTACCGCAAGAATACAGTATTGTGATTTGTACTAGCTGCTATGTTCTTATTTGTGGCTATAATGAACTATCGACAAAAGAGGTTTCCTGATCGCCTGCTACCTCATTCGGCTCCTTCTTACCGTGAAACGTCATCACTCATTGCGTTTTGCAAAGCCCAGGTGGCACCACCGATCCAAGCACAGCTTGCCCGTCCATAATGGCCGCCATTTTGCCATAGTAAAAAATCGATATTAGGTATTTGCAGAATAAACAGGTATCTACTGTCGTTGTTCCCAGTGCCAAACAAAATAGAGCACAAAAGGCAACTTTCGTGTAAAGTTTGAGCGCGTACGGTGCCGCGATACGCTGAGGAAATGTTTTTAAAGTGTTCCATTTATCAATGAACACCCTGTGTGTCCTGGTGCTGAGTCTATGCTGCTGAGGGAATCGCCAAATTTCTAGTGTTGCGGACAGATGAGGAAAGTGAATGGATTGAAAGGAGACTGTTCTGGAAAAGTTTCCAGATATGAAAAGTGAATACGATGATCATTCCCAGGCTTGTAAGTTTGAATTTAAGCTTACTCTTGTGACAGCGTGAAGCACAATAACGCCGTTTGTAGAAGTTGGCCCGAAATTTAAATGAAATACCAGACAGGAAGATATTCCAGTTGGATGTTTTATCTCCATAACATATAATTATGTGAAATCCTGGATGACAAATGACACATTAAACTGACGCCTTGATAAGACCAAACTGAGAATATAGAACCCTCATCCGCATCGACCGCCTCTTATGTGCTGCGCGCAGTTGACGGGTGCTCACGCGTGTGCGCGGTGAGTGTCCGGCGAAACAAGAACGAGGAAACGAGGAAACAAGAAAACCCCTTACAGTTTGCACGATTGATAAAACAGGTCCGAATAAAAAACTGAAGTCTTATTTAGGCACTCTCAGCAACGTACTCGCGACCAAGCTTGCTTTCGTCAATAGCGTTATCAGGCAGACTCAAATTTGATGACGGAAATTGGTGGTGCCAGGCTTATATTAACTTCAAATTATCGTGGAAACGTTATTGCATGGGAAAATGCAAAAGGTCGTACAAATATTGCGGTAGAGGGCATTTAAGGTAACTTTAAAGTGCTCCGGGCATTCATTTAAAAGTAAGAGCCCAACTGTAGAACGAGACGAAATATCCACCGAGACAAAAGGTGCAATCGAACCTGAATGTCCAACGAGACGAGAGGTCCAATCGAGCCTCAATGTCCAACGAGACGAAAGATCCACCGAGTCGGGAGGTCCAATCGAGCCTGAATGTCCAATCGAGCCTGAATGTCCATCGAGATGAAATATCCACTGTTGGACCTTTTGTCTCGTTAGATCTCTCGTTTCGGTGGACGTTTAGACGTTGAATACCTTTATCGCTATCATTCATTGACAAAAATAAATCAAATACTTTGGAAAGAACAAACTTTTCCAACGTTTCGCGCAACTGATAGCCATGTTAAGCTGCAGAGAACTCGCACTCTAGACAGGCAGTGTAGGAACTGAAGCATTAGTGGACAATTCTCGGAATGTAGCAGATTTTCTTTCTTGGGAGTGTTGTGTACCTTTCAGTAAAGAGTAGGTATCTTTGGAAAAAGTACGCTGAAATTGTGCGCTAAGACGATTGTAATATGGCGCCGAGTTTCGTTATGCTGGCTACGAGACGTCAAGTTCTTTTTATTTTTGCGATTTATGACGAGTGAACTTCCAAACGTTACAGAATTTGTCAGCTATCAATGCATTCGGGTCTGCGGATGGAATAGGGTTACGAAAAGTCGCCGAAACTCTTATTCTATCGAAAGCACACCGAAACAAAGAACAATAAGTCTTAAGACGGCTGCAACGTTACGCCAAGTTTTACGTACTTTTCGTAATTGCTTAGATTATAGTGAATTTGTTGACATGTGAAACTACCGTCTGCTCTCAATGCATGGTCTTCTGAGGGAGGCAAGCAGACAGCCTGTTTTTGTCCGCTTGAATAAAACAGTAGTCCGTGCAGGTATCATTCAGGTTACTTGGGAATTAGCCATACCTAGGAGGTATGCTCAATTTCTTCTTGCATACAAACGTATATGTTTCGTAAAATGTCTGGGCTGCGCCAAGCACCGCTGATAGTGCTTCTTCCGAGGAATGAACGGCCCCGAAGTTTTTTAAAGACGGTACTAGTGCTACGTAAACGCAAAAGCCTTGGCCGGTATCTCTAAATGTCCCACGACGAGCGGCCTAATCAAAGGTTATTAGAATTTCAGAACGAGACGCTAATGTCGGCAAAACATTTTCAAACCAAAAAATCTGGTAAGACCCGTCGTGCGTGTCAACATGGTTTGTGAAAAGGAAAGATTGGACATATTTGAGGCAAAACCTGAACACACAACACTAGCACAACTCTTTTACCTAAAAATATTTGCTGGCGTTATTTCAGCGATAACACATGAAACGCTTTAAAAACAATATTTTGACCCGAAAATAAACAAAGGGCTCGCGCTGAACACCGCAGCGCGTGGCTTGAACTCCACGCCAAACAGTAATAAAACGTGCGAACCGATGGCGCGCCAGTAGTGTGAACGCTGTAAAATGGAATGCAATTTAACAAACGTCTATGGCGTTTCATTTGAGGACCGAGAAAGGAGGGGAACAGCGCGGGAGTAGTCAAGAGGCAGCTGCCTGGCAGGGGAAGATAGTTGTCTTTCGACGAAATTTGCAGAGAAGCGAGCTGGTACGCGTGGAAATTTTTCTGAACTATTTAACACTGCGAAACGGCACGATAAAGATAAAAAGCTATAAATACGGGCATATTCTAAGTTTAATAAGGTGACGAATTTCATATAAATACAGCATTTACCGGCGCAACAAAACCGAAACATTTTAAGGAGCGGTTCAAAATAGCCGATCTGGTCGCGGAGGAGTTTGCCATAATACGCTCCCAAACCGCCAGTATTACTCCTACGTTTTTTGCCTAAAGCAACATTACATAATATTGCAACAAAGCTGTTTTGCGCCAGGTACTGACGAATTTGCGTGCGTGTATATCCGGTCACGTTGAGAGTCACGCGCTCTATCAACCAAAACATGTGTACGATGCTCTGAAACTCTCAATTTAAATCTTGTAAAAAATTACCCTTAAATTGTTCGTTCAGAGGAGACCATCATTTCACCAAGGTTCATTTACTTGTCCTAGTTTGTTCATTTTGATGTTGTAATAGTCAGACTTCCCTTCGGCGGGCTTACGGGGAGTTTATGGTTACGGATAACGGGCGTAACTCTTGTTTCATAGAAAATATGCCAAACAAATTACATTTTTAATTTTTGAGATTGATTGATTGATCTTTTGTTTGGTTCACTGATTTATTTATTGATTGCTTGATTGATTGGTTGATTGCGCAGATATTCCGGAAGAGTAAATTCGGCCCCCCCGCGCTTGAGCCGGACTGGATATATATGCATACAGCATCCATATACATGCCTTTAAATAGCACGTCGGAGGATCAAAACATCAAAGATATATACGGGTAAGTCGACTGCCATGTGTAACAAAAGTATAATGCCTTAGGTGATAACATTTCACAAGCTGGGAAGCTTGCTCCGCCCTCAAACAACTCATTATAAATGTCACACCCAGTAATTTCGCGTTCACGTTCTTCTAGTTCACACAAAGCGCTCTACGAACATGCAGAAGTAATCCCTCGAATGGTTACTCCAGAAAAGCGAAGCATATACATTGTTTCAATCGTGTATGAGGCAAAGAGTGCGACTCATGGTTAGTGTTTCGTCTTTGATGTTCATGTCTTTTTTCTTATTTGATAACTGTGGCAGCTGCTATGCCGGTCCCGATGTACCACTGGTTCCAACGAACGTGCCCATGGAAACTTGCCTCGGCTACCGAAACAAACGCTGGATCAACTGCCACTAACGCCCTTACAGCGCAGAGAGCACATTAAAATGTTGCGTAGCAGCGCATTGGTTCCATTAGCACGCCCTATGTAATTGTTTTTTTTTTTTCAGTGTAGATGCTCAGAACTTGCTTTGGAACCTATTCCTCAGGATGACATATTGCGACCCTAAAATTGCGTGGTTGCAACGACGCGCGCAATTAGAGGGCTGCTGGTACTAAAACGTTCAGTTGCCCAGAATTGTTTGTTATAAAACAGCATGCAGAACCCTAGGTAATAACTATACTTTTCACATATAAGAAGCAGAGTGATATATATTAGCTACTGTTGTACTGACCGTTGCAATAATTAAACTGTTTGTCGTTGCATATTTTGCACGGGAAACCGATCGTTAGTGTGAAGCTGTCAACTGCACGTAAGCATATAATAATAATGCCAACTCCGCAAATGTACCATCAAACGCGAAAAGTGACTTTCCTTGTCCGTCAACACCAACGGCACCAAAATGGCCGCCGCTGAGGCGACAAAATGAAGAAAACCCATTTCGGGTGTTTGTTGGAACCCCCAGCTTGGCCAGAGCAGGAGCTTGAAAGGTTTATACGGCGCTAACCTGGCCAGAATGAAACAGTAATCGGCCTCATGTGCACCCCGTGAGGACTGAATGTGACGGCACAGGAGTATAACTGGCATAAGAGGAGGCGAGCTGTGGCGGTACGGTTAGCTGCCGCGTCAATGGCGACCACTGCTCCTCTCGGAGTAAATAGCGGCAAAAAACAAATACGGAAGCGAAGTAATGGACGCAGATACACGCCAAAGCGACAGCGGGGTAGAAAAAAAGAACATGCTAGAATAAATTAAAAGGAACGTTTAGAGGCTTTGCGGCAGAAGCGTGCCCTGTTTTTTTTTTTTTCTTTTTTTTTTTCAACGAAGTACTTCCAACGCGGAAAATAGAACGACAGACGAACGGAGGGGATAGGGACAAGCGTTGGAGTAACAAGTTTCCACTACTTCTTTTCCGTGTTCACCCTTAACTATCTCGACGTAAAAATGCAATAAATAGAAAAAACATGGGCAGCTACATGAACTTTTGCTACATCTGTTGAATGACACCGGGGCATTTAATTGCAGCGCCAATGAAGCAAATCGAGGAATCTGGCCATATTTTCATTTTACATAAGCTTTACAGCATGTTCTCTACGAAATAATGATTTTTAAAATGTTTCGGTCTGAACCCAATTCGATAAAAAGCATATATGTTGCTGAAGTGTGCATGTCAGTTATTCAGACGGGAATGCCGCTTCATGATGCGGATCATGCTGCAGTGTAGAGCACTGCTGTGCCCGGGCTGGCCCGAAAGCGGTTTTATCGGCGGGCACGGGCTTAATGCCACAGGCGTGGGGCCGGGCTCGGGCTTGAATTTATGGGCCTGGCTATTAATATTTCCGATGTGAATTGTAGAAAAAAGCATTAGAAGGGATGTTATGAGTTTATTTCAACGCTACTCTTGACGTTAGTTCTATGCACTGTTCTAAAAACGTGTTTTGCAGGTCCGATAGTTCCTGTTTATGTACTGCATCAACATTTTACATGTTGGGGCCTAACATACCGAAGATACGATTACAAGGGAATGCATGTAGCACGGAAGGGATTAATTCCGACAACCTGGAACTCGATCTATGTTCTACTGTGCACGGTTTTTACATGCCGCACCCGATGAAATGCGGCAAGGCCGTGGCCGCGAATCGAACTTGCGGGCTAGGGAAACAAAACCGCTGAGCAACCACTACAGACAAAACATTTCAATGCACTTACATGTGGATTAAAACGCGGCGCCAAAAATGTCAGCATACCAACGTGTGTCCGCGACAACCATAATGTTACGTTGCCAAGAATCTGGTATCAAATGTGATGGTGTCAGATCTGATTTAATTAAGAATACTAGCTATCATTACCCCGATGTGACACGAACTGAAGACAGTGGAATAAAAAGTACATGTATGCGCTATTTAACTCCGGATTTTCGCCTTCAATCCGTGACGTGTTGTACAAACTAGATGCCTAGATGCTCCGTCTGGTTGCCCGCTGCGAAGACACTCAACCAACTGTAATAAATTTTTTTTCAGCGTCTAAGGCCGGGCTTGGTCACGCCCATGCGGGCCATTCTTAGACCCAAAAATAAATTACCGGCCGCGGGCCTGAAATTAAGACGACAGGCTGGGGCCGGGCTCACTTATGGATGCCCGGAATAAGTGTGACGGCCCCGGGTCGGGCTCAGACCGGGACCGGGCCTTAAAAACAGGCCCGTGCAGGGGTGCCATTTCTATTAAGCATATTGCGTTCTTCGATTTGACTGTACGGCCGTGAACGACGCGCAGCGTTTTGCATACTCCTCGAAACTTCAGATTTTTGTGTATTTGACTACATGCTCTCCCCAGAACACCGCGAATAGAAGCGCTATTTTACAGATATACTGCGAATATGCCATTCAGACCAGCCCTGGTATTTTATTAGAGCAATTAACGCTCTTATTCACGGGCTTTGAATAAATATAAAGCTCCTGCAGTCTACCGTAATTAATTATAGTTGGGGTTGCAGATAAAACGAATGACATTGGGAAGACTGCCTCGGCGGAATTAAAGGTCGAAAGCACGAGATTGCTAGCAAATGTCGAAAATGTCAAGATTCGATAAAAACAAGCCTTTTTTCCCCAAACATTGGCACTAGAACGAGACCAACAATTTTGATCATCAACAGCAGTATCCCGTGATACAGAAGAACCACGTCGCGTCAGCAGAACAAGCGCCAGCTGGTCAAAATGTTTGTTCATGGCAATTTGATGCTATGCCACTCGGAACCTATTGCAATCTGTCATGACCCCTGCGAGGGGCGCATCCTCGGTCAATACTGCTACGTCGGGCGTCATCCAAGGCACACCACGGGCGATTCTCACTTCTTTACCATCGATAACGTGCGTGCAGTCACGCTGTATGTAGCAGTACTCGAAGTGCAGCTCACATGCCACGCAGTTTTGTTTCTTAGGTTTATCCGCGAGCTTCATGTCTCAGAACGAAAAGGTGTGACAGGACAGTTTTGCGTCCGGCGCGGCATCCCAGCGCACAAAAGTGGTGAGGGCTATAGGCATGCCGAGGACGGTGAAATTAAACACTAAAGGCTCATCACTCTACAACACTTAACAGAGAAAGATAAGCAGCAGCAGCGGTTCCGGAAAGTTCTAAAACATGTGACTGAAAACGACTGCGGGACCTCCGTTCTGCGGTCGCCCTGTGCCGCCGCTCGCAGTTCGCAACGGAACAACCCAATCCACTGCGACCGCAGCGCCGCCCCGCCAACTTTCCACAAACTGCGCTTCGCGGCGAAGCAGGCGCGGAGCCGGCGGCTCGTCCCACTCAACTCTTCTAGTACACTCTACTCTAGGTGTATGAGCCAAGCGTAGATGTTGCCTCGCCGGAGAACGGCACACCGGTTATAGGCGCACCGCGCCCGAAGGAGAGGAAACCGCGGAAGAGAGAGTACTGCACATGCGCCGGCCCCAGCACGTCTGCCGCGGCTATGACGCAACACAATCCACTTTAATCCAATCCAATCGAAATCCAATCCAATCCAAGCCAATCCAGTCCAATCCATCCAAGCCAATCGAATCCAATCCAATGCCCCTCGCGAGAGAGTGTTCGCTATCGGAGAGGAGAGGGGGTGAGCGGCGGAGAGCGCAGCTGGCGCGGCGAGGAGAATGGGGAGGGGTGGACAATGCCGCCGCCGACGACGACGCCGGAGGGACAAGGCGAGTGAATCAGATGCTCTGCATCTAAAAACAGGTCGTGCTGTTGGCATCTCACCCCGTGAACGCAATTCTTATCGTCAATAGAACTGGGACAGACGCAGCGTTTGCTACGGTGCAGACTTCAGCCACGTCCCGCTCATTCTCTCACGCAGAGACGCAGACATCGTGGGCATCAGCACACACAACAGCAGCGACGAGCCCAACGCGCTGCTCGCATCAGGTGACAGCTACTGCGTCAACAAGCGCGCTTCAGTGCCCAATCCTATAATACCCGCCCGTAAAGGCCTCCGAGGGATGGTGAGAATTCTTGCCTTATTCACGCATGGTCACTGTAAGGGATCCAGGTGCCAGCGACGTGGAATCTGTCGAACGCGGAGGGAGTGGCAGGCCCGGGAAGTGGGAATTAATGACTTTATGGCAGCCAGCCTGTTAACAGCAAGCGGTCTCTGGGTCATGCCGTTCGCGGAAGGGCACATTGTCTGGGGTCGCAGCTGCGCTGTCGCGTTGTTTTGGCCGAAGTGCGTGGTGTAGCCGTGGGAAAACATTGGTAGCCTGGCCTGGCGACTCAAATGGAACTCCGGGGGCATGGCGGCCGCTGGCTCGGGGCTCACCGCGGTTTCCATTAGCAGGTTGTAAAACCATTTGGTCTGTTGAGCGGCTGGAGACGGGGAGCGTGGAGCTGTCAACTGTGGTTAGACAGTGGCCGATTTACGGCGATAGCTTTCCTTTTGTTGGCCACTGCGCGGCTGAGCGGAGGCTTGAGAGGGAGCGCGCGATGCGGCCCGGGATGGGCGCGGCAGTGGCGACGCCTGAGCCGGCCGCCGCGTCCTTTTGTCCCTACGCGCTGTTTCTGGCCCACGGTCCAATTAACAGGGCATCGCCTGTCAACGGCGGAGAATCTTGGGGACGCGCCGGGTCGTTAAGGCGGATGTTTCTGGGTTTCAGCTGGCTTGAGTAGCTGTCCTGTCTCGGACGAGATGCGTGAGAACAGGCATGCAGACCACGTTCGTGGGAGCGTGTCCCTGGCGCTTGCACCTGTTTTCGCGGGTTTTTGAGTGTTTGCTGTGTTTGTTTGGTTTGCTTTTAATATTTTCCTTCTTCCTGTTGTGAGAGAGGGTGACCGATGCCTCAGGGTTACGGGGGACGTTGCCCACCGCGGTTTAAACCCGGATGTGGTAACCCGCCCAATCAGATCGCCAAGGGATGCTGATTGGCCTGCGCATCGGGGGTGGGGCCTAAGTAACCCATTAAAACCACGAGACACGAGGTCTCGGGGTCGAATCCTCAAGGTTTTAATGTGCTATGCACGGCCGGCTAGCCAGGTCAGGCTAGGGAGGATCTCACCACTTGGGTAGTCTTAGGTCAGGGTCCGTCGCTGACGGGGGTGCCGCGTGCACAAAGTTGTAGCTGACTTAAGACTCTCATTTTATTTCTTACTCTGTCAACTTCAGTTTGTCAATATTCTGTATATATCTTCTGTGGAAATATACAGTTTTGAAAAACCCTCCATCAACCATCGTCGTCGTGTCATCAGTGCCGCAACCATTAGGCACCAACGCAGATCATCATCATCATCTTCAAGGAACAACATCGAACCTGACATTTACTGTCACCTTGCGTAGACCACACTACCCGAGTCGCAAAATACGGATCTCATCCTGAAATGCCGCTCTTACAGTCACAGCGAAATAATCGGACAATGCGAGGTTACTCCGGGAATCAACGGTTCGGATTCTGAACAGGGAAAAGGGCAAACTTAAGTTAGCGGATAGGCCGCTAGCAGGGACATTGTCCAGGAGATTATGTACGGTAGTGTTAATGTTACTGCGTGGCATTCTTTGCCGAGTACGCCAAAGCCAGGATTTTGGGAAGCCCTGCAATTACGCAAATATAATTGGCAGAATAAACACATTCAGTGGGAATAATTCGTTAAAAAAGTGTTTAAAAACAGAAAAAAATAAACAAGAAAAAAAGGTCTATGATACAACTACTTCAAAAAGAAAAAAGATACTAAAAAGAGCGGTAAAAAGAATAAAAGCAAATGAGAATAAACAAATCGCGCGAACACACCAACCCTGGACAACGCTTCGCTTCTGCGGAAAAATACATAACTCGCCAACAAAGTGCCCTTAACCACTATAATGGCCTACGTTTACAACAATTCTTAAAATTATCAAAAACAGAATATCCCTACGTATTTCGCTATTTATAGCAAAAATGGGCTGTAAACAACCCACAAAACTAGACAAGCGGCGTAAGAAAGCGACGAATTAGTAGACAATTCTTTAAATTTTTGAAACTTTTATGGCACACCTTTTTTTTTCGAGCGCAATGAACGGACAATGTTGTGTAAGGGGGGAGGGCCATGATTAAATTAAGAAAAAAATAAGCGCCCTTTCAGACTGTGAAAACGGATGACCAGCGACGCTGGACGCCCTCCACGCAGTGCACGAAACAAAACGTGTTTTTGTAATTCATGACTAAGCATTGCTCCTCGCAAATCATCCGAATGAAATTTGGAAATGCCAGAACATCATCCTAGCAGAAAAACCTAGACCTGTCTCTCTCCCTCCTGCGTCGTAGGCATCTTACTGATTGTTACCCGCCAATCCAATCCACTCTACTGCTGAGGACCCCGGACCGGCGGCATTGAGTTGTTTGAAGGCTACGTTTAATCCTCACGCCAACGCAACGGACATGCCATCAGGAAGGGCATGATACTTGTAGCTTGACGCGCCCGCCCCCCCTTCCCCCTTCCGTTCCCGCCCAAACCATGCACGAATAGACCGGCAAGCGGTAATGAGCGGGTTCTTAGAAGGGCAAGACAGTGTCGAACATGTCGCTCTGAAAGCCCTTTGAGATGAACACGAGATATGCCCATGTCGGCGTTCCAAGCGGTTCAGGTGCTATTCATCCGGGAGGGATAAGCAGCTAGGCGTGCATGATATACTTAGGCGTGATATGCGCCCACGAAGGGTGAGAGAGGACATTATATGCGACCAGATTAAGACCTTATATTATTCTCCTGGAGGAAGACTATGACTACATGGTCAACGAGAGCCGCCAACGCGACAATATCGCTTGGAAAAGATTTCCAGGTAAAGATGATTTACGTTCTCACGCCGGCGTTCCTGCGGCAAGTGCGTGAGGTGCAATTTGAGGTGGCAACGGTCGCGGCCACATTCTTGGCGGTGGCGGTGGCGGCGTCTTTCGGGCGGTTTTACACCATGTGCACTTCGCGCTGGTGTTGGTCACGGCAATCATTTGGTAACGGCGCTACGGCCGCTTTCTGACGAATGCGCAACTTGTGAAAGAAACATCGGTTTTGTTGGCGGGACTAACCGTTATGATAACGGTTTTGAAAGGGGGGCGGCGGTGGCGAGGAGCCGAGGAGTGGCACCGAGTTAATCAGCTTCGCCGGAATGAAAACTGGGGGCGTGAGACATACACTGCTTCACAGTAATAAAAGCGTAAACTTACTGTATTGTTCATAATTGCGCTGATCGAGTTCGAATACGTGATTCGGCAATATCAGTTACGCCATAAGCAGGCGTAACGTTTCTTTTTTATTCTCCTCCGCAGGCTTTCGCTGCCCTTACCCCTTACCTCAACCGATAATAACGGCCTTCATTTCCTGTGGTCACGGCATAACTCTTGTGACGCAGCACCATACAATAGCGGGACTCCGGGTACATCGGGGCGAGGGAAAACGCTCAACGAGTTTGCAAGTAAAAATCAAATCAAATCAAATCAATCAGTTTATTCCAACACAAAGTGCTGAGGACCGTGAACAAAAAGCCTTAGAAAGGGCTTGACAGGGTCGACGGCCCCTGTTTAAAGCAGGTGCAACCAGAACAGACATAAAATTTGCAATATTGTAACACCTGGTTGATTAGCAGTCATGATACTTCATAAAATTCACCCATTCAACATATCATAAAATTCACACACACGGTACATCATTAAATTCACATACATAAAACGGATGATACATGAACAGTCTTATATACATGGTCATTGTTCAAATGAAATGGCAACTGATAACGTAGCATTTGTTCACCGTGATTCGTTCGGTTCTTCGGTATTTGCCAGCGGTCAACTCGGCAAATATTCCGCGAGTACATTTTATTTCGAAGTTTGGAAATACTGCATAGTACGTTGTTATTTCTTTTTACATTGGTTTGGTAGCGTTGGAGCCGCAAGGATTTATTGAAATGGGTTCTGGCAATAAGTTCAAATCTTCCAAAAAAGGAGGATGTTTGATTATGGTATGCTGCATTCATGATAATGCGAACTGCCTTTTTTGTACTTCGGAAAGTTTAGTAACATTCGCTTGAGTTGTGGTGCCCCATACCAAGTGACAATACTGCAAATGCGATAAAAAACATGGCCCAATATAGTCCAAGCTACACAATTCTGGGAAACAAAACCTAAGTTTAGAACGAACACCAGTAATTTCATCCGTGTTGGAGCATGTCCTTGACCTTCTTTTTACTGCCAGTACTTTTTCTAAAAAACTTCAAATGGCTAAAGTTATCGTTTTGCACAAGGGAGGCGACAAAAACGAATTCACAAATGATAGGCCGATCGTGATACTTCTTATATTTTCTAAAGGCTTAGAGAAGTTTAAACACACTCGCATGATTTCATTCCTTGATAGGCACGAAATAATAACCATTGCACAATATGGATTCCTTAAAGGCCTTTCCACTGAGACTGCCCTTCTAGCGCAAGAAGAGGCAATTCTTAACTCCTTTGAGCAACAGTTGTACACATTAGGAATATTCATCGATTACTCAAAGGCGTTTGACTGCATTGATCATGTCACTTTGCTAAAAAGGCTCAGCCACTACAGCTTTCGTGGCACCATTTTTGCAGTTACTAACCTCCTACCTTAGCAATCGCCAGCAGAAAGTGATAATTAATAATCATAGTTCCTGTTGCAAGTCTATTTCTGCAGGATTACCGCAAGGAAGCATCTTAGAACGCCTGTCATTTTGCATATATATTAATGATTTGGTCAATATTGATAGCCCTGGTAATATTATAATGTATGCCGATGACACGACCATGCTTCTTAGCGCGAAAACCCAAAGTGATGTGTTTCGCATGTCCAATGAACTGCTTGATAAACTGTCGCGCTGGAGCCGACCCCATACCAAGTGACAATACAGCAAATGCGATAAAAAACATGTCCAATATAGTACAAGCTACATAATTTTGGGCAAACAAAACCTAAGTTTAGAACGAACACCAGTAATGCGAGAAAGTTTTGATAACACGAGGTCAACATGAGCATTCCACGAAATGTGTTGCTGAAACACCACTTTAAGATATTTCACCATAGGTACAATTTCAATTTCAGAATTACCTAGTTTTAGCGTGTGCTGGCAGTGAACTGTACGGTTTCTTGGTCTAAACAGGACTGCTTTAGTTTCATTTGCATTCATTGTCAATGACTTCACTCGGCTCCAGCGCGACAGTTTATCAAGCAGTTCATTGGACATGCGAAACACATCACTTTCGGTTTTCGCGCTAAGAAGCATGGTCGTGTCATCGGCATACATTATAATATTAGCAGAGCTATCAATATTGACCAAATCATTAATATATATGCAAAATGACAAGCGTCCTAAGATGCCTCCTTGCGGTAATCCTGCAGAAATAGACTTGAAACAGGAACTTTGATTATTAATTATCACTTTCTGCTGGCGATTGCTAAGGTAGGAGGTTAGTAACTGCAAAAATGGTGCCACGAAAGCTGTAGTGGCTGAGCCTTTTTAGCAAAGTGACATGATCAATGCAGTCAAACGCCTTTGAGTAATCGATGAATATTCTTAATGTGTACAACTGTTGCTCGAAGCAGCTAAGAATTGCCTCTTTTTACGCTAGAGGGGCAGTCTCAGTGGAAAGGCCTTTAAGGAATCCATATTGTGCAATGGTTATTATTTTGTGCCTATCAAGGAATGAAATCATGCGAGTGTGTTTAAACTTCTCTAAGCCTTTAGAAAATATAGGAAGTATCACGATCGGCCTATAATTTGTGAATTCGTTTTGTCGCCTCCCTTGTGAAAAACGATAACTTTAGCCATTCGAAGTTTTTTAGGAAAAGTACTGGCAGTAAAAAGAAGGTCAAGGACCTGCTCCAACACCGATGAAATAAGGTCTAGAATATACTTAATCGGTCGGATTTCTGCCCTCAACGTCAGGGCGACCAGTATTCTTCATAGAAAGAAAAGCGCTCATAATTTCATTTAAAGTGACGGAGGCAAAGAAGGCTGAATCACAGGTGCTTTTATTCATAAAGTTTCATAATCGGGGTTGTCAGCACTCTTGCATACTGATATGAAGTAATCGTTAAAGGCGTTTGCTAGCTCGACTATTGCTAAGATTTCATTGTTCCGGATAACCTCGTGTATCGTGTCATGGCTATTTGCATTACGATTCAAAACATAGTAAATATTCTTCCAAGCAATATCTCATGTTTGCATTACACCAGGACTGAATCAATTGTGCATGTATCGTCTTTTTTTCGTAACGCAGGAGGTTATTAAGTTTATTTCTATGTGCTTTGAACTGTTTAAACTTTTCGTTGTCTTTGGTTTGAATAAATGCCTTGTACGATCTATTTTTTTATGCGGATTTCCTTCACACTTTTTTGTAATCCATGGTTTCTTGCCTTTGCATACGCAGTTGAAAGATTTGTACTGGAAGCAATTATAGTATACCATTTCGAACTTTTCGTGAAAACAATCGTAAGCCGTATCAGGGTCCGTGGTGTGTATGATATCTGACCACTCGACTAGAGATAACGCGTCACGAAACCTGTCAAGTTTGAGCTGCTAATGTCACGAGTAATCACGCGACCATCTGGAAGTTTATGTATAGAAGGAGGGGTAGATAGCAAAATAAAAATAGGGAGATGGTCACTAATATGTACGTTAAGAACACTAGAAAAAGAAATACATTCTTTATTATTGGTTATAAAAACATCAAGTAAGGTCTAGGAGCTGTTTTGGATGCGTGTAGGCGTTTGAATAGCATTAGCAAATCCATTCGATGCCAAACAGACGTGGACCTCCACGTCGTTGCGTATTAGAAATTTTGAGGAAATCGATATTCAAGTATCCGCCTCAGATTAGTTTGAAACAATTTTTGTTCACCCCACTTAAGTAGCTATCGAAAAAAGACAGAAAATTTGACACATTGCTTCCCGGTGGTCGGTGCAAAACGCAAAAGAGAGTGTCGCTAGATTTTACAGTAAGCACTTCGTAATCGCAAGTGACAATAAGATTGCGACGCAACTAACGGGCAACGCGAGTTGTTTTTTGCCATTTACAGTACACCGCCCCCTCTTTTAGAAGATCGATTGATGAAATAGGTTGTGTAAGCGGGAGGCCTCAGTACATCGAGATCGGTTTCGTACCACGTTTCAGTTATCATAATAATGCTCGAAAGCAAAGGTGGCAAGCAGTGCAAGAATTTCATCCTCTTTATTTCTTGCGGATTGTGCGTTAATATGAATAAAAGACATCGTGTTTTGATTTTGTGCATGTAAACTGCCCACTTCGCGTGGCGTCAGATAAGCGGCTGCCATGACGAGCCGTCGTAGTTTCAGATAGAATGATTACAATCATTCCATTTTTTGGAGGTCGCTGACACGTGTCACCTTCAACGTGCGCGAGGATTCAGTTTTTCTTGCAAAGATTTTGCCACCTTTGGTCCATACATAGCGCCAGCCCTTTTCCTTCTTTTTTGCCACAGTCATACCGAGCAGCCTTTTCAGGTCGGGATAAAGGTGCTCATTCAGAAACACTAGAGAAGGGTACGTAAAATCGAGATCAGCTGTCCAAACCCGATTTTTCCTTGCTTTTTTGAAAACGATGTCTCGCTTGAACCTACTCCGGAACTGAACCACTATGTTGCTGACTGTGTTGTCTTTCGTTGGTACGCGGTGGCAGGCATCTATATCGGTTTCTACGATCGGCTCGCCTAAGGCTGATACCACCTTATGCAGGAGGGCAGGTAGGCTTTCTCCTTCAATGAATGGTACACTTTGATCTCGATGTTTTTGCATCTAGAGTGCTGCTCCAGCTGCACAATGTTATGCTCATTTTCGAGCACCTGACTGTGAAGCGTGGAGTACTCCGCGGTGAGAGCGGCATTTTGGGCCTTGATTTCAGCGTTTTCATCCTCGGCCACCTTTAATGCTGCCTTCATTTCTTCCAGCGACTTGTTGAAGAAGTCCATGCTATTTTTCAGTTCCCTGTACTCTTTTCTGAACTACCTTTCTATGTCCTGCCTGCTTCCTTTCAACAACTGGACCACGTCGGTACTCATAGCACAAACACAGTGGCAGCAGCAGCAGCAACAAAAGCAGACGTAAAAGAACAATACAATAGCTTTGCCTCCAACCTGCAAGTGTCGGACAAGGAGCGTCAGATGTGTGACCCCGTTGCTGCCGCAGCTGCCACGTGACGGAGCCGGGATGCCGCGTCTCTTTTAGCCCGTTCACCTCTGGCGGTGGCCAGCAGGAACGGCTGATATGGACGGTGACGTGCAGTTGGATGGGGGAGAGGGGTGGGGCGCTGTTGGCCGGTCACGGAGCTGACGACGGCCAGAAATCCCATTATCTGCAAGTGTCGGATGTGTGGCCCCGTTGCTGCCGCAGCTGCCAAGTGCCAAACGAAACAGAGCTCAATGATTCTATTACAAGCAAATAAAAGAAACATAAACACCGGTTAAATGTTTATGTGATATTATTCTGTTAATGGGCATACCATATCCCAATTTTATGGGACTTGGTAATGCATGGTACACGGACGTTAAAGGCGTCCTGCTGGGATACTGAAAGTTT
The DNA here is from genome assembly GCA_013339765.2 of Haemaphysalis longicornis. Lineage (NCBI taxonomy): Eukaryota > Metazoa > Arthropoda > Arachnida > Ixodida > Ixodidae > Haemaphysalis > Haemaphysalis longicornis. The sequence continues at coordinate 98,111,739 of CM023458.1, forward strand.
TAAAGTTCCACGAAAATGTTCACTCTTCTCTACTGAAATAAAAACATAGAACACTCGCTTGCTATACAGCAGGCGCCATAGAGTTTAATCTAGTGAAATAGAATATGTATTTTTATTTTTATTCAGGACAGAATTGTACAAGTAAGTATAGCCGGACGGTACGCTGCGAAATCTCGATAGAATAGAAACCTTCAAGAAATACAATGCGCATAGTTTGGCTTACGCTTGTGATAGGTAGGTTCAAATGTGCTAAACTGGAACCAGTGGATGTTTTCTTTGTGAAGACCGCCAACCGCGTGCTTTTTTAGTGATGAAGCGTAAAGAAGAAATAATGAAGTGAACCATAACGAGTAACGCGCGAAACCCATTCGCAAAAGCTAACACGATCGTGTCGCACGTAGTGCGAGAAAAAGCTTGCGTGCTTGCGAATACGCCAACACGCACATGCGCGCCGCGCCGATCTTGACTGTAGGGGCAATTACCGGCGCTTGCATCCACAGTGCGGTGCAGCTGCTTCGACCCAGTGCTCGCGTAATGGGAAAACTGTCTCCACCTGCACTGCCAACATACATTCCTATTATACGAACAACTCAGCGAGCAGATTTCTGCTCATACAGCGCATCCGACTCACTGGCTGCGTATGCGCAAAAGTAACGTGGTACGGGCGTTTGTGTACAACGTTGCGTTAAAAGCCGACTTGTTCTGTGTGTGAGCTTTTTGATTTCGCCGATTCCCGCATTTGGCAGCAGTTCGCGCTGCTGCTTTGAAGTCTCGTCGGCGCGTAGGGGGATAACAGCGCCCTAACAGCACTGCATTTTGTGATTTGTTAAATGCGGGTGGACAGACCTACTTAGAAAATTGCGGTTCCAAGTAAGTGGCAATCGACGCAAACCGAAGCTTTGCACTCGTTTTTGCACCATGACATCGCTCCTGGATAATTTTGCGGTGTTAGTAGATTTCCTCGTGGTCGGAAACGTCGAAACTAAGCGTCAAAACTTCTTGTCCAGCTATTCTGTCATGTTTACATTCTCAATTAGCCCAGCGGAAACGATCGTGCGTCAAGCCGGATGTTTAATCCCCAGAAGCGAAAAGCTCAGAGAACATGATATAGCAGGAACTGGGATTTTCCCACATTCAGCCTCTACCGAGACTCGTGGGTTATTCCGTCTGACCTCCACGGGCACCCTCAGCCTCGAAAAGTCGCCTCGCCGACTCAGCAGACAGAATACCGGAATTGAAGAGTTTTCTAGAGTAAGATAAAACCCGGTGGTCTTCCTTTCAAGAACGCCGCAGAAGCAGTCCCCGGAAAATCGCGAAGAGTTTCCCCGAAACGTCCCCAAGTTCGCCTCTACGAGCGACACTACCCGGATTGTCTCGTTTTAACGGCGAAGTTGCGTAATGGTAGCGGGAACGTAAGCCGAACACGGCGGGGCCCACATGACAATGCCTACCCGCAAATGATTATCTTTGGCGACCAAGGTTGTACGCGGTCTTTCGCGGCTCATTCCTGCTGTGGGCAGGTGACCTGTCGATAGGACAATTTTTATCATCGATAGTATGACAGCTGGCATAAATAGAGTAAAAGCTTGTTAATTCGAACTCGGTTAATTCAAGCTAACGGTTAATTCCAACTGACGCCCTGGTCCCGGCACTGCCCTGTATATTTCAATGAGGGAAAACTCCCGATACTTTGAACGCGTCGATATTCAGAACGGTTAATTCGTACTGGGATCCCCTGCTTTCCATGGCTACTCGCCGAAGAAGTCGGCCCAGAGTGATTACAATGTGTTGCAAATCCAAACCAAACAAAATTTACTAGAGATGCGTGCAAATCAGCGTTGAGACTGGATGTTGCACTATGTTAGTTCTCAGTAGATGAGAATTCTGGCGCTGCCCTGAAACTATTCGGCAAGTTCTAAGAGATGCTCATGGAGTCGTGACGGAAGAAACGAAAGAAAATGCACATTACTGATTACCTGACCCTTCCTAGTGAATAAATTTGTTTTCGCGCATAGACGGCGCCATTATTTCGACATTACGCTTCACTGCTCACATGAATGCAATGTCAGTGTCTGTTTCAGGCGTATAACTGACTGATCGATTAATTTCGTTGGCTGTTCGACCTCCACGAGTATTATTTAAAAAATCACCTGCCACAAACGTGCAGTTGCGCCTAATCCGCGATAACGAGTTCAGAGGTGGCTTCTTTGTGTTCTGCCCGCGCAGTGTAGCGCGATGTCCATTCATTCTAGCGCCCGCCCGACAATTCCCACTCCGCTTGATTCGAACAATTTTATGGTTTCATGTAGGTTGGAACTACCGAGCTTTTACTGCATAACTTATTTACAGGATATGCTTTTTCCTTCTGAGGGAGACAACAAGGAAGCGGTGGTGGGGTCCTCAGAGGCACCACTGGAAGCCGGGGGTAAGAGATCTTGCAGGATCTTGCAGAAGTCGACACTCTCAAGTGTCGACTTCTGGTGGAGTCCAGTGAAGGACACGCCAATAATTGATGATCTGCATCAGGTTATTCGCTAAGAGCTGTGCAGAAGAGGCAGGTGCCATTGAACGGGGCATGGTAGCGTGGTACCACGCCCGGGTCGCTGCAGCCGGAAGAGCCACTCCAATTCGAAGTCGGCGCAGCAAAACCTCTTCCCAGCGAACAGGTCTACTGAGAGGTCCGTTTCACACGGTGAAACTAGGGAACGGGTGGCGCGAAACAGAGAATCCTTTCGTCGGAGAAAGTTTCTTATTGGTCTGATTGTCAGCACTAGCTGTCGCTAGTATTCGCTGCGTGCTGTCAAAGTCGCGATTTTTGTTGTTCGTACTTGAATATTGTGATAGTAGATGACAGATGAGGCCATCAGGACTGCATATGAAGGGGTGAAGCTGCTTTGAAACACGCATTAAATTTTTCTGACTGTTCGCAGTGCCATTCTTGCGGCTTCATTTCTCCTCCTTTGTCTCTCAGCTGGACATGTTGAAAGACATTCCTCGCTTGAAGAGGTTGTTAGGCGAAGAACGCCCCGTGTGCGTGTCGGTGACGTCAGCCATCAACTTCGCCACAAGCAAAGCCCGTGAAATTGATTTCATAGACGAAATCGGTGGACTCCCCGAGGCAGTTCAACGCTACACACGGCATCGGGTGAGTGCGGCGACAATCTTGTACCGGTGTTGACATTTGATTTGATTTGATTTGATTTTTATTCTTGCGCGAAAAAACAACAAACAAATCACTTTCGCGCGAAGGGAGCCGGGAAAAAAGCTGTAATAACAGCTAATAGGAAACGATAACGCACCATCGTTAAATCAACATGGATTTACCAAGGGAGATCAGCCAAAAACAGCTCATATATAAATATATATATATATATATATATATATATTATATATATATATATATATATATATATATATATTATAATATATATATATATATATATAGCGAATGAGAAAATGGGAAATGAGGGGCTCGGTAAAGACAGAAAATAAGGGTTAGGAAGATTTTTTTGAGTCAGAAAGAAAGTGGTGAAAAAATGCCCGCCGGGTGGAATCCGAATATATATATGAATATATATATATATATATATATATATATAGAGAGAGAGAGAGAGAGAGAGAGAGAGACAGAGAGAGAGAGAGAGAGAGAGAGAGAAAGAGAGAGAAAGATAAAACTCACAAGCGCGCAGAAATAGCATACGTAAACACTCGGATACACAGCCAGAACAATAACAAACAAGGTTTACTTACGTACCGGCAACGGGACTTGCCTTCATGATAGTACAGCTACATGATTTTGCTGTCACAAACATTTGGAACACATTTCTTATGTAGCTTTTCAGAAAACTGTGAGAAGGAGCGGAAGATGTTTCGGAAACGGAGAGTATGCATGCAGTTGAGCTACGCCTATGTTACAAAACAACAACAAAAAAGGAGAGAGAGCGAGAGCGAGAGAAAGGGGTCGTGTTAACACAGCAGCGTTCAAGGTTGCACCATGACGGGGCAACGTACGCGGCGTGGGCTGCAGGTCCAGACAATGCGCACAATTGGACAATCGCGGTTTCGAAAGGAAGGGAAGAGTATACAAAAAAGTATTCAGTGCTTGGGGAGACTGGTTGGGGCGGAAGCGAAGATAGGTGAGCCCCCCGCAGCTGGAGAGAATAGATACAGTGCACAAAAGAGCATTGCACAGAAGCTAGCAGCTGAACAGGAAATAGATAGGGTCTATAGATCCCAAAGTGTTAAACATTCCTAAGTGGTGGTTGGAACGCGGCCTCCTTCCCAAGGACAAATGGCATTGTTGAGCCGCATTAGGCTAATAAAGCGGTTGTATTTTTTGTAGTTTCTGCAATTCTGATCGGAAACTCAAGGATAGGAATAATGAACATAGTTATAAAAATTATGAAGGCGCCAAATTTAATCGAAGAATATGCACGTTAGTTTTCCAAGTTACGGAAAACTAACATGGCGTCGTAGGCATCGGACGTTGGTTGATTACTATATATATATATATATATATATATATATATATATGGTTCGGTTCTGTTCTCGTTCGACACCCTGATATATATATATAAATATATATATATATTATATATATATATATATATATATATATATAATATATATATATATATATATATATATATATATATATATATATATTATATCAGGGTGTCGAACGAGAACAGAACCGAACCGAAAACCGAAACTGAACCGGTATTTTTGCCGGAACTGAACCCAAACCGTTATTTTTTGATCACGCTGAACCCGAACCGGAACTGAACCGAAAAAAAGAAATAACGGTTATCGGTTCATGCCGAAGCTCGTCGACCCTCCGTTGTTGTTGTATCGTGCAGACTACGCATGCGTTGCATGTATCGCTTGGCATGACTGCGTTAAGATTATGGCAACACGTGCCTGTTAATGCCGACGACTATATATACTCTGTGTGTTCCATGAATAAACGTTCTTTTCGTTCCTGGCTTCTGTCCCAACGATACATGGTGTCGGAAGTGGGATTTTGTTCAGCAAGTACGGTATCTTGATGCGGGTGCGGAAGGCTTTCGTTGTTTTCAAAGCAACTTCTCGCAATGGAACTAGTCAAGCCACCGGAGCACCTGCTACTTTCTGCAACAACTCCAAGAAGTGGGACCTGTTCATCCAGAGTTCGACTTGTTTCCTACAAGCGACAGCACCGACGAAAGAGCCAAGGTCAGGAGCGGTCAGGCTGCGCTTTTACTTAGTGTGGCTGGCGACGACCGCGCTTGAGGTGTTCAAACAACTTACCTTCCTGGAGGCCGAACGCAAGGATGATTACGCTGACGGTCGTGAAGAAGTTCAAAGAGTACTGCCAAGAACAACAAAATGAAGTGTACGAGAGGTACATTTTCCGGTCAAGAACCACGGACGTAAGCTGAGCCGTTTGAGCATTTCTTGCGCGACCTACGAAAGCTAGCCCGAAGCTGCAACTTCGCTGGATTAACCGAGTCCATGGTCCGCGACCAGGTCGTGTTCGGTATACACAACCCAAAATTGCGGGAGAAGCTCCTCAAAGTAAAAGACCTCACGCTTATCAAGACAGAGCAAATCTGCAAGGCGGCGGAACTAGCCGGACAGCAGAACGAGGCGTGGTCTCAGGCGGAGAAACAAGTCGCGTCAGTAAACAAGCGTCCGTTTAGGTGCGGTAAGTGCAACTGGTCGCACCAACGAAACAGGTGTCCGGCGTTCGGGAAGACGTGTTTTGTATGTAAAGGCTCCAATCACTTTGCGGCGTGTTGCAAGAAAGGGCCTACAGTAGGCGAAGTGGTCGACGAGCAAGGTACTTACCAAATCCTTGATGTCAAGAGGTGCACTACGGAAAGATCGAAGGACTGGATCGTCAGCGCAAAAGTGGCCGACCAGGACGCCTTCTTGAAAGTGGACACAGGTTCCCAAGCAAACTTGCTGCCTTACTCGATCTACCGGAAGTGCAAGGGAGTGCAACGTCTGAAGACGAGCAGCTCCACTCTGCGGTCTTACAGTGGTGATGCCATCAAACACTTCGGTGTTGCAACTTTACGAGTGACCATGAAGGACCAGTCGGGCGATTTCGACTTCTTCATAGTGAAAAAAGGCAGCCAAGCAATACTCGGACTATGTGCAAGTGAGGCCGCTCGGACTGGTTGCTAGGTCAGTAGATACTGTCAACGACGGCACTTCGGACGGAGTGCTGCAGGAATTTGCTCAACTGTTCCAAGGAACGGGCTGTGTAGCCCGTCAGTATCGGATGGTATTACGCACCGGTTCGATACCGGTAGTTCAGCCAGCGAGGCGCGTACCCTTGGCACTACAAGAACCACTGCGGGAACAGCTGGACCACATGGAAACGGGGCGGCACTCATCACAAGAGTGACCGAACCGACGGGACTGGGTGAGCCGCGCTTGTCATTGTTCGCAAAAAGGACGGCACAATACGTGTATGCATTGATCCTAGGCATATCAATGAATGCCCTAAACGTGGCACTACCATGATGCCTCTAAGCGTGGAAGAGATTGAAGCTGAGCTCGCTGGCGCTCAGTATTTTTCCCGCCTCGATGCTAATTCGGGATTTCACCAAATTCCTTTGGATGAGGCCACGTCTAAAATATGCACGTGTGGCACCCCCTTTGGTCGCTACCCGGCTTTTTGAGACTGCCCTTCAGTATCGCTTCAGCTCCGGAAAGTATTTCAAAAAACTGTGAGCGAGATATTTGACAGGGCTCCGGGTGTGCGTGTCTACGTCGATGGACGTCCTTGGTCTGGGGCAGTACTCAAAGAGAACATGACGCCCGCCTGCGAAATGCACTGCAACTGGCAAAAAACGCTGGCTTGGCTTTCAATGCAAGCAAATGCAGGTTCGGGCTAACTGAAGTTGATTTTTTGGGTGACGTTATCAGCCGAGACGGAATAAGGCCAAATGCCGCACTGAGCATGTCCCTTTCTGATATGTCCCAACCAGCGGACAAAGCCGCGGTGCACAGAATGCTGGGCGTGGCCAATTACTTTGGCAAATACATTCCGAATCTCGCTGAAAAGACCAAACTTTTGCGCAGCCTAATCAAGAAAGACACAAAGTTTGACTGGTCGGACAACCACGCGAAGGAATGGACAGATATCTGCACATGGCTCAGCAGCGCGCCTTTGCTCACTGTCTTTGATGCTAGCAGGGAAACTAAAATTTCTTCTGACGCTTCTAAAGGTGGACTTGGCGCAGCACTTCTACAGCTTTATGGTGACAGCTGGCGGCCTGTTGCGTATGCATCACGGGTGATGAATGAGACTGAGCAAAGGTATTCGCAAATCGAAAAAGAAGGCATGGGCATAACTTTCGGTTGTGAAAAATTTCACCACTTTGTATACGGCCGCAAGATAGCCATAGAGACAGACCACCGACCACTCTTAGCTATTGCATCCAAAGGAATTGGTGACATGCCACCGCGTCTTCAGCGTTTCTTCCTGCGCTTACTGAAGTACGACTATTTGCTTGAATTTGTACCAGGAAAACAGCTGCTGCTGGCCGACATGCTCTCAAGGTCGTCGCCCATCAGCCACCCAGGGGACACAAGTGGCTCGACAGAAGAAATAGAGGTTCACGCAGTTGGTGCAGTCTCGAACTTGGTGAGCAAAATAACTTTGGATCGCTTAGTTTCCGCCACTGCAAGTGACCCCGAGTTGCAAAAAGTGATAGTCTACATCAACGGCAGTGGCAATCTTGATGGCTGCATGAAACCTCATGCTGCTGAGCTGTCATAATAGAGGGAGTGGTGCTAAAGGAACAAAAGTAGTCATTCCAAAGTGTATCAGGGGGCGAAATGCTTCACCGCATACACGAAGGGCATTTGGGCGTCAACAAATGCAAAGCAAGAGCTCGACGATTGGTGTTTTGGCCCGGTCTTAATGCAGATATTGGAAATGCCGTCAAGAGTTGCGCGGTATGCCGAAAGTACGCATACAAACAACCAAGCGAGAATTTGATGCCTAGACCAACACCCGACCACGCTTGGTACCGAGTTCGGCAGTTGATATCTTTCAGCACGGCGGAAGCTCGTACTTGTGCGTGTTCGATGCGCACTCAAAATTCCCTGAAGTGCAAAAAGCGTGAGCGACCACCACGTCGGGCACGGTTATTGCCCCACATGAGTAGCATTTTGCGCGATATGGAATCCCAGTTGAAGTATGTACTGACAACGGGCCCCAGTTCGCGTCTCACGAGTTTGCCACGTTTTGCGTCCAGGTACGAGTTCAAGCACGTGACGTTCGAGTCCTGGCTTTCCCAGTCCAACGGACCTTGCGGAAAAAGGTGTTCAGATAGTAAAACGGAATCATGAAAAAAACTCCAGAAGCTCGCGAGGGATTTCTGGCTGGGCCTGCTCAGCTATCGATCTACCGCCACTGAAGGACGGTCGTTCCCCCGGGCGAGCTTTTGCAAGGCAGGAGGCTACGAACCCGGCTCCCAGACTTCAGTCAGCAACCCACAAGTTTTGTGCACAAGCATAGACAACTCGCGTCTCACAAGAAGGATCTACCAGCGCTCAACGAAGGGGAAGTAGTGAGGATACGCGATAAAGCATGGAATCGCAAGGCACAGGTCGTGGGAATGGCAGCACCGAGATCGTATCGCGTGGTTACTGAAGACAACAAAGTGTTTCGTCGGAAACCGAGACACCTGATGCCAACGAAGTGAGCCATTTCGACACAACGACCTCGACAGTGATGAGCCGGAAAGCGAGGATGATCAGCCAGGAACAACGTCACCCGCTGTGGCACTCGCAAACCCGACTGAACTCTCAGCACCGCTCCCAAGAAGGTCTACGCGGGTGACTCGACGACCAAGGCGCCTACAGTACGACCACAACTTCAATCAAGTCCATCGTGTAGGTGTGCTTTAGAAACTATTGAACAGAGGAAGATGTATCGTGCAGACTACGCATGCGTTGCATGTATCCGCTTGGCATGACTGAGTTAAGATTATGGCAACACGTGCCTGTTAATGCCGACGACTATATATACTCTGTGTATTCCTTGAATAAACGTTCTTTTCGTTCCTGGCTTCTGTACCAACGATACAGTTGTTACTGCACAGTCAATGCAATTCACGCCTTTCTTTCACGTACCATCAACTTTGTACCCTCTCGCGGACTTTCCCCTCCAGAAAGTTGAACATTGTCCCGCTCTATGTAACAGGAGAAATGAATGAGCACTAATGTAGCAATGATCTGTTGCTGCTGGAAGCGCGAGCGTAGTTCAAGCTGACCAAACGAAATGTCATTCTCGGCACCTTGCAGGGGATATAAAACGACTTTGCCCTTCCCTAGCTGCGACTTTATTGGAGCAATCAGGCTGCAGGAGTGCTCCACTGCGCAACAGCGAAAGCCCACACCCGATGTGTGCAAACTTTTAGCATTTCATCATTTGTTTAAAAGGTCCGACACCTGCAAATTGTTAATGCTTGAAAAGTGTGACCACAGGAGCTGCTCAGTGGCTAAGCCGTTTGCTGCTGACCACAAGTGGCCTCGACCTTCCTTCCCTACCACCATTTTGCGGAAGTTGATGGAAATCGAGAGCGTCGGTGTATCATGATTTTGATCCCCGTTTAATATCGCCGGCTGGTTAAAACAAGTCTGCCGACCTGCAACATAAGCTGCGCCTCGGAGCAGAGATATAGCACGGGGCGTCAAATGGGCCAGTTTTTAATGTGTTTACATGGAAGACAACAAAAAAGAAAAGGCGAGTCACGTTGTTCAAAAATATTAAAAGTATTTTCTAAAAATAATAAAAGATAGTAAAACCGAATAAGTAAAAAAAGAGCACCAAAACGCGGATATTGCTCCATAGGTTTCTTTGCCCAGCCTTTCCCAACCAAACGTGTCATCAATGCGAAGGAAGTGAGTTCCGTGGTCAGTTTTTGAGGACAGTGCAATGGACAAGTTCCGTTTTTTACAGATTCAGATAACAACAGATATATCAGGGACAACTGTTAAGGTGCGCACCTAAACCCTCGGCAAAAGACTTTAACCCTCGACCTTGTCTAGGAAGCAAAAACAGTAATAAAGCAGATGAAACGTGCAGAAAGGCAGGCCGGTACCTCACACTGTCCCATTCGCCCAGCGATCATCTTTGCTGCTTGTTCTTCAGTTCTGTCTCTTTGACATCTGCTTTTTTTAGAAGGTGCACTTGTACTGACTGGCCAATTCGCTACATCACTTTTGCTACTCGTTCCGGAGGGGAGTACTGCAGTGGACGAATTAAAGAGCGTCTGCCCAAAAATGTCCCATCTCATGCTCCGCGCGTCAAATTTCCCTTTCGTTTTGTAACAGCATAATCTGTTATAAGATTCCGCAATGTTGCACACGGAACGATGGCCGGGAGTCAGACGGTACGATGACATACTGATTGTAATGCACACATCTGTTTTAGCTATCGCAAAAAGAATTCCAGCGGTCAGAGCAATTATGCAGTGACTGAGCGTTAACTAAAGGTTACTTTTAACAAAACTGTTGCTAACACATTCGATAAGGTGGCAGCCAAAAAATTATTCAGGGTGAACAAATAATCTAACTTATTGGTAGTATTTATGTGCCTGTTGTAGGAGTTTTCTGTTTTGTTACAAATGTAAAAAAAAAATGTGCGCCATCGGTATTAAGCGATGCTATTTGAACGCGCCAGTACGTGGGCCTAAATTTAATACTTCAAGGTTAGCGTGATGGCTGATTCCATAGTGACGATTGCGATTTCAACAAAAAAGGAAACGGCCGAAAATATATCCCACCGTCATGTCTCTTCGCGGTAGCTTTATGAATACTCGCTAGGACAACATAAAACTGGGCGAAAAAGTAGGTGGGTAAATCTTCGGTAACTGTTTAAAGTTTGCTTTGGAAGTGCGCCACTGCCCCTGAGGAACAGCTGCATTTGAATATTTGTTTGTATTTTGATTTGACTGTCGTTTTTAAACTACTAAATGTTGGTTGTCAAATTTCAGTGATAATTCACTCATCAACTGTTTCGCAAACCTATTCGGTACGTGATTTTGTCGAACCGGAACGAAATGATTTCTCCTGAACCAGAACCGTTACCAAACCGGTTTTTTTTTTTTCGACAGACTATAAATATATATATTATATATATAATATATATATATATATATAATATATATATATATATATATATATTATATATATATATATATATATATTTTGTGTATTATATATAGTAGAATCTCGATGATACGATTCTGGATGATACGAATTTCAAGAATGTTTTGGACGGACTATGTGATAAAGAACACGCTATGATTTGGGATTACACGAACCGTTTCTTAAGCCTTCGCGGATGATACGAACGCGCGACTGACCTGCGCTTGCTTGTATGGAGACCGGAGGCGGTGCAGTTCGTCTCGGAGGGGAAGATAAGCGACCTTGGCTAATGCGCGGGGCTGCCGCACCTTTTCATACCCGCTTCCCTCCACCTCCAGTCTCTGCCGGCGGGCCGAGCGGCAGCCATGGCGGAAGAAAAAGTTTTCTTCCTCCATGGCGGCAGCGGCCACGCGCCCTCCTCTCCACACCTACCTCCCGAAACCAATCGCGAACTGCTTTCGCAAATGTGGGTTTCGTACGGGACCGGACGCGGTTCCTACAGGAGGCAACCAAGAACCCGATGAGGACTTGGTGATTGAAGGCTGGGAGAGTCTGGAAACACAAGCTTCTGCTGAAGACTTCGTCACCGCCGACAACATTGCGACCTGTGGGTTAAGGTCTATCGAAGACGTAGACGTCGAAGTGAATGACGTGGAGAGTGACAGTGACGGTGAAAGCGTCGACGTGTGTGACCAACTGCCGTCGATGTCGGAAGCCCTTCACGCTCTCGATGTTCTGCGCCGCATCGTAAGTGCCGGCAGCGCAAGCGACGAAACCGCTAGACGGTTTTATTCCTTTCAGGCCAGGTCTTCTCGGCGATATGGAGGGCAGATAATAATATAATGTATATAATATTATTATATATATATTATATATATATATTTATATATATATATATATATATATATATATATATATTTTATATATTTTATATATATAATATTTATATATCGAACCCACAACCTCCGCATAACGCGTGCGGTGCTCTACCATTGAGCTAGTTCCGCGGCGACTCCTCTCTCGACTATATCGCGGGGTTTTATATTTCGATTCCCGCTTCCGGAAAAAACGGCGCATTTTTTCTCGACTTGAGTTTTCAATTATTTATTCCTGGAAAAAAAGCAATCATACCTTTTTCGGCACTATAAAACAGTGTTAAAAAAAAACGCCAAACAGCACTGGCAATAAGGACTGCAACTTTCATATGTGTCCTTACGGAATCCCTCGTCCCGTACGTCTCTGTTCTACAATATATATATTTTATATATAAAATATATATATATATATATATATATATATATATATAGTCTGGAATTAAAAACTCACACAGAGCGCGAAAAAATAAGGTTAGTAGAGACAGACACACGAGAAGGACATTAAAAATAAAAACAAAGGTTTCCTGACGTTTCACGGAGAGGACTCTCTTTCCTCTGAAGAAAGGGAGCCTCTCCCTGAAACGTCAGTAAACTTTTATTTTTATGTTAATGTCCTTCTCGTGTGTCTCTGTCTCTACTAACCTTATTTTTTCGCGCTCTGTGTGAGTTTTTGATTCCAGACTATCTACAAACCATGAGCGCTGCCAGGACAACGAAGAAAGACGCCATCCGGAAGTTCCCGCAGACCGCCCGTCTAGTGTTCTAATCGGCGACTCACAGACTAAGTAGAACATTTCGACCCGCTCTGTGTTGGAACCCCTGCTTTTATTTCGCAACCCGGCGCAAGCATTTCTGACGCACGCTTACTCATTGACTCCATACCTGTTTGCTCTAACACAGTTTTTCTGCATGTCGGTACTAATGACCTGAGCTCTTCTTCTGCTGCACGTGCTTTTTGTGACTCCCATCGCTGACTGACCTTATTCTTCAATCTCGGCCTAACATCTCTACCATCTACGCCAGCTTGATTCTTCCGCACTCCGCTAAACGCCACCTTGACTACCGCATCTCCCGCTTTGCCATTGGCTGCAACGAAAAAGCACGACGCTTTAACTCTCTTCTGCGCGAATTCTGCCGCCACTCTCGCTGTGTCCGCTTCATTGACCATGGCTTCCAGCACCTCCCCGCCCGCCGAGTCCTTGCCGCTGATGGCCTGCACCCCAGCTTTGAGGGTGTGGCTGTCCTTGCTAGCCACATCCGCGAGCTTCGCTTCACGCAAAAGCGCTGCAACCCTCCTGGATGTCGCAAGGACGCATGCACCGCCACCCAAGCTCCCGCAGTGTCCTCATACGACAGTGACTTCCCACCGCTGCCTGTGCTCCCCTCCAGCTCAACACCCTCCCCGACGTCCCCGGACACACGGGCCAACGGGCCAGCCCCGCATGCCACCGTGGCCATGGACCCTGCGCTGAGCACCAGGGACCTTCCCCCGGAGACCCCGGATGCACGCCGCAGCCTGCCACCCGTACGTGCTCCTAAGGCCACGGCCACGGAGCACCGACGCATCGCCTGCAGCCAAACCCCGAGAGTGCGCCGCGCCCAGAGCCTGCCGCGCCCGCCCTCGAGATCGACATCAGCCACCGGAGCCCCAATCACAACCGAGCCACGGGAAACCGCCAGCAGCAAATCCGCACTGCCTTCGGACGCTCCGAAGCCAGCCCATGCCCCGTACAACCTCCGAAAGAAAGTGTCGTCTGCACCGACAAACTGACTAGGACTCGGAAAACCCGGTGATGCAGCTTCCTACCCAGTATCAAAACAGTTTTTAAAATTAAGAAAGATTACTGAAATACGCATACGTTCCCAAATGCACGTTTCCGCACTTTAACAGTATTTGTCTGTCGAGGTAGCTCCCATGGATTTAGAGGTTAGGCGGAGACCTGCAACTGCCGAACTGTCCCCTTCCAACAAGTGGCAACAAGTACTAGACAACGCATCCTTGCAATTAACGCAGATAATTCTAGATCACTACGAGACTATGTCCCCTTCCCTCCGCCAGGAAGAGGAAATTCTTAGTAAGGAGCTAAGCGAAAGAGAATCAGGCCTTCTACGCAGCTATAAATCCAAAAAGGCATCCGCCATATCCGAAACAAAAGTCCGCAAATTTTCCCGAGATAATATCCCTAGCAATGACTACACCCGCAAGAATAAAGTTAGCCTCATTACTAATTACTAATGGCTGTCCATTATCGGGGAATGCACATAAAAATCGCCCCTTAAACGCGCCAAATACTAACCATTCAAAAGCTCTCATTAGTGCCAGTACTAGTGAGTCTGCCAACGCAAACCCAATTTTTTACTCCCCTTCTGTAAGCTCTCCCCAGGTTACTAAAACTAACAAAAATCTCACCGGAAATGTGATGAACCTCTCTGTCACCCTGTCACCAGATCAGATGAGCGTCTTGTCAAAAGGTCTGCATTTTTGCCCGGCAACTGGCGGTTTCAACGAATTTCACCTTTTTAAGGACTTGGACAACTTCACCAGAAATATGAGACTTCGAGAGTACTTCCATAACCGTCCTCCAACCGACGAAGCCCGAACCGCATTGCCTAGCCATAAGCACTGGACCCTTCCCACGGAGCGTGATGCATGCCTCGACATGTACATTAAAGCCGTTCTTCGCGATGTACAAGCAGCATATCAAAAGCAAATCCCTTTCCGCTGTAACATCACAAACAAGGAAAAGAAAGCCCTGGAGGAACTCGCAGGTTGCCCCGAAATAGTAATCAAACCGGCCGATAAAGGAGGCGCCATCGTGATCCTCGACAAAGCTGACTATGTCAACGAAATTTGGTACTCTGAAGAAAGGGAGTCCTCTCCCTGAAACGTTAGTAAACATGTATTTTTATTTTTAATGTCCTTCTCGTGTGTCTCTGTCTCTACTAACCATATATATATATAATATATATATATATAGCGAATCAGAAAATGGGAAATGAGGGGCTCCGTGAAAAAACTGAAAAAAGGGGTTGGCAGTCAAGAAAGGAAAGAAAGGGGAGGTTGTGGTGGGTCATAGAAAGAGATGAAGAATTTTGAGTCGAGAAGAAAGTGGTGCCCGCCGGGTGGGATCCGAACGACCTCCATATATATTTTATATATATATATATATATTTTATATATATATATATATTATTATATATATATGTATATATCTATATACATCAAAAATTCTTTACGTGATCACGGCATCGGCGAGGCATATTTTGCGCTCCTCAAAGATATACACGACGGATGCAATTCCGCCATACGGCTCCATCATATATATTGTCACGAAGAGAAGTGGAGGAGGCCGAAGTTGTGTGCGTGGTGCGTGGCTTTGCTTGGTACTGTGATGGGCGTCATCATGCAAATACATCGCTTCGCGTTCAGCCATTGTTACTGTCATTCGTCCTGCCGCCACGTAACATTTACCGGAGTGCGGGGGGGTATATCCCCATACCGGCACTCAAACATTGACCGACTCTTCTCCTGATGCGTTTTCTTGAGGGTTCCCGGATTGTGTCGACTTGCCCCTGCCGCAGAGCTTCATGGATACGTCCACGTCCCCAGCCGATGAGCCGCCGCGACCAGCCGAGAAGTAACCCGTTGTGACCAGAACTGACGACGATGCCGCTTCCCCTCCCAGTACACCGGCGCATCTCCAAGGTCCTTCAGTGTTTCAGCTGCATTGACGGGCATCACTGTTCGTGGGTCGGGGTTCATCGAGCTCATCCCCGTCATCTGTGGCGGAATGGACTTCCTCACTGTTTATAATCATCTCAATTTTCATTTCGCGTACTCGCCCATACACTGCGCCCTCGACCAGGACAGTCGACACGTCGACGAGGAGGCCATGTCACGAAGAGAAGTCGAAGAGGACGAAGTTGTGTGCATGGTTCGTGGCTTTGCTTGGTGCTGTGATGGACGTCATCATGTAAATGCTTCCCTTTGCATTCAGCCATTGTATATATATATATTAATATATATATATATAATATATATATAATATTATAATATATAGCAGAACAGAGAGATACGGGACGAGGGACTCGGTAAAGATACATATCAAGGTTGCAGTCGTCAGTGCCAGTGCTATTCGGCTTTTTTTCGAAATATTTAATAGGGCCGAATGATGTGTGCTTGTCACGTTTCTTTTGATTCATTGATAAATAAGCGAAAATAGAAGTCGAGAGAAAAAATCCGCCGTTTTCCCGGGAGCGGGACTCGAAACCACATCTCCGCATAACCGGTGCGGTGCGTTAGCCATTACGCTATCCCCACAGCGGCTTCTCTCTCGACTTTAAAGCGGGGGGTTTATATTTACAAGAGCTCTGAGGCCGGTCAACTAGCGCCGCCCCTCGACTACCGCGGGAGACGTAGAGCATCTCTTCTTTCCCAGCGGCCGCCACGTAGAACGTGGTCGGAGGTCGGGGTTAGCAATTGGCATATCCGAACTGCTGGAGCCAGTGCCCTCGTAATGCATGTAGCAGAACAGAGAGATACGGGACGAGGGACTCGGTAAAGATACATATCAAGGTTGCAGTCGTCATTGCCAGTGCTATTCGGCCTTTTTTTCGAAATATTTAATCAGGGCCGAATGACGTGTGCTTGTCACGTTCTTTTGATTCATTGATAAATAAGCGAAAATATAAGTCGAGAAAAAATCCGCCGTTTTCCCCGGGAGCGGTACTCGAACCCACATCTCCGCATAACCGGTGCGGTGCGTTAGCCATTACGCTATCCCCACAGCGGCTTCTCTCTCGACTTTAAAGCGGGGGGTTTATATTTACAAGAGCTCTGAGGCCGGTCAACTAGCGCCGCCCCTCGACTACCGCGGGAGACGTAGACGTCTTCTTTCCCAGCGGCCGCCACGTAGAACGTGGTCGAGGTCGGGGTTAGCAATTGGCATATCCGAACTGCTGGAGCCAGTGCCTCGTAATGCATGTAGCAGAACAGAGAGATACGGGACGAGGGACTCGGTAAAGATACATATCAGGTTGCATGTCGTCATTGCCAGTGCTATTCGGGCTTTTTTTTCGAAATATTTAATAGGGCCGAATGACGTGTGCTTGTCACGTTTCTTTTGATTCATTGATAAATAAGCGAAAATATAAGTCGAGAAAAAATCCGCCGTTTTTCCGGGAGCGGGACTCGAACCCACATCTCCGCATAACCGGTTGCGGTGCGTTAGCCATTACGCTATCCCCACAGCGGCTTCTCTCTCGACTTTAAAGCGGGGTTTATATTTACAAGAGCTCTGAGGCCGGTCAACTAGCGCCGCCCCTCGACTACCGCGGGAGACGTAGAACGTCTCTTTTCCCCAGCGGCCGCCACGTAGAACGTGGTCGGAGGTCGGGGTTAGCAATTGGCATATCCGAACTGCTGGAGCCAGTGCCTCGTAATGCATGTAGCAGAACAGAGAGATACGGGACGAGGGACTCGGTAAAGATACATATCAAGGTTGCAGTCGTCATTGCCAGTGCTATTCGGCTTTTTTTCGAAATATTTAATAGGGCCGAATGACGTGTGCTTGTCAAGTTTCTTTTGATTCATTGAATAAATAAGCGAAAATATAAGTCGAGAGAAAAAATCCGCCGTTTTCCGGAGCGGGACTCGAGCCCACATCTCCGCATAACCGGTGCGGTGCGTTAGCCTTACGCTATCCCCACAGCGGCTTCTCTCTCGACTTTAAAGCGGGGGTTTATATTTACCAAGAGCTCTGAGGCCGGTCAACTAGCGCCGCCCCTCGACTTACCGTGGGAGACGTAGAACGTCTTCTTTCCCAGCGGCCGCCACGTAGAACGTGGTCGGAAGGTCGGGGTTAGCAATTGGCATATCCGAACTGCTGGAAGCCAGTGCCTCGTAATGCATGTAGCAGAACAGAGAGATACGGGACGAGGGACTCGGTAAAGATACATATCAAGGTTGCAGTCGTCATTGCGTCCGCACTGCAGGCTTTTTATCTTTCGGCGCGCGTGGTTCTCGAAACATCGATTCACATCGAGAACACAGTAGATCCAAGAAGATTATTCCTGGGCTGTTCACGTGAGATCGGAAATGCTCTCCCTAGCACGACAGATAACACATGCGGCACAGAAAGAAAGAATGGAACACGCGCTTCCCTTGGCGCAGAGATAACACAGACCGGCGCAGCCGGGCGGTAAAAGCAAAACACAAATAAACAACCCCAATGTATGGTTCGCGGCATTACCCCCCCTCTAAGAGAGCATCGACCCGATGCTAACATAAGCGACAGTCCGAAAATAAAAATAAAATTCGTTATCGTCGGTAGAAAGGTTTTAAGCGAACCACGTGGACGACTTCGGGCCGCTTGCGTCGTCGTGATGTACCGGAATCACCATCGGGGATCACCTCGTAGGTAAGTTGGCCGACACGTCGTAGAATCTGGTAGGGTCCGAAATACCGTCGCAGGAGCTTCTCACTGAGTCCGCGTCGTCGGATGGGAGTCCAGACCCACACACGATCCCCGGTTGGTACTCTGGCGTCTCGGGCGTCGGAGGTTGTAGCGGCCCGCATCCACCAGCTGCTGGTCCGTTATACGAACTCGAGCGAGCTGGCGGGCCTCCCTCGCACGTTGAAGATATCCTTGGACGTCGGCGTTGAGGTCGTCGTCTTCTACGTGCGGAAGCATGGCGTCGAGCATCGTAGTCGGCCTTCTACCGTAGACAAGCTCGAACGGCGTCAGCTGCGTCGTCTCCTGGATAGCGGTGTTGTACGCAAACGTGACATACGGGAGCACTTCGTCCCAAGTCTTATGTTCAAACGTCAACGTACATTGACAGCATATCTGCGATTGTCTTGTTCAGACGTTCTGTTAGTCCGTTCGTTTGGGGGTGGTACGCCGTCGTTCTTCGGTGATCCGTGTTGCTGTAGCGTAATACTCCTTGCATCAGCTCCGCAGTAAATGCCGTTCCGCGGTCGGTGATTAGGACTTCCGGGGCTCCATGTCGCAGCACAACTTGGCTTATAAAGAACTTTGCCACTTCTTGTGCAGTCCCCCTCGGAAGAGCGGCGGTCTCTGCGTAGCGCGTCATGTAGTCTGTCGCTACGACAATCCACTTGTTCTGTGATCGTGACGTAGGGAACGGGCCTAAAAGGTCCATTCCAATCTGTTGAAATGGTCTCGATGGGACGGCGATCGGTTGCAGAAGTCCGGCGGGTCTTGTCGGCGGCGTTTTTCGTCGCTGGCAGTCACGGCAGCTCCGGACGTAGTGGGTGACGTCAGAGGTAAGGCCGGGCCAGTAGTACCTCGCCTTGATTTTTCCAATTGTGCGGGCTGTGCCGAGATGTCCGGAAGACGGGTCGTCGTGGCACGCTTCCAAAATTTCGTCACGAAGGTCCGCGGGGATGACGAGAAGGTAATTCGCTCTTGTTCCGGGGCTGAAATTCTTCTTCACGAGGACGGAGTTTCTCAGGCTGAATGCTGGTAAGCTGCGTTTGAAGGTCCTAGGAACGGCAACGTTGCATCCCTCGAGGTACTCGATTATGACGCGTAAGTCGGGGTCGGCACGCTGCTGGGCGGCTAGGTCGCTCTCCGTCACGATCCCGAAGAACGCGCTGTCTTCATCAGAGTCTTGTGGTGGTGGGTCGACGGGGGCGCGGGACAGGCAGTCGGCGTCGGAGTGTTTCCTGCCGGATTTATAAACGACTGTAACGTCGAACTCCTGCAGGCGCAAGCTCCACCGCCCAAGACGGCCAGAGGGGTCCTTCAAATTGGCGAGCCAACACAGCGCATGGTGGTCTGTTACAACCTTGAATGGCCTTCCATACACGTATGGGCGAAATTTTGAAATCGCCCATATAATAGCCAGGCACTCTTTCTCAGAGGCAGAATAGTTTTTCTCCTCCTTCGACAGACCACGGCTGGCATAGGCGATTACCCTTTCGCAGCCGCTTTGCTTTTGGACAAGGACGGCACCCAAGCCTATATCACTGGCGTCCGTGTGCATTTCCGTTTCGGCATTTTCGTCGAAATGAGCGAGCACGGGCGGGCTTTGCAGGCGTTTTTGCAGCTCGCAGAATGCTTTTTCTTGGTCGTTTTCCCAGCTGAAAGGGGTGCTATCTTTCGTCAGGCGCGTGAGTGGCTCTGCAATGCGTGCAAAGTTTGCGACGAAGCGCCGGTAGTATGCGCACAGCCCGAGAAATCTTCGCACGCCCTTCTTGCCTTTCGGCCTTGGGAAGTTCGGAATGGCTGAAGTTTTTGCCGGGTCAGGTAGGACTCCCGCGGCGTTGACGACGTGGCCCAAGAACTTGAGTTCCCCGTATGCGAAACGGCACTTTTCAGGCTTCAGCGTCAACCCCGACGTACGAATGGCCTCGAGTACGGACTCCAACCTTGCAAGGTGTTCGTCGAAAGTCCGGGCGAATATCACTACGTCGTCGAGGTATACGAGGCAGGTGTGCCACTTAAGGCCAGCTAGCACAGTGTCCATGACTCTTTGAAACGTCGCTGGTGCTGTGCACAGCCCAAACGGCATCACCTTGAACTCGTATAGGCAGTCTGGGGTTATAAATGCAGTCTTCTCTCGGTCTCTCTCGTCCACTTCAATTTGCCAGTAGCCGGTGTTCAGGTCCATCGATGAGAAGTACTTCGTGTGGCAGAGGTGGTCGAGGGCGTCGTCGATTCGGGGGAGGGGGTACACGTCCTTTTTCGTGATTTTGTTCAGTCGCCGGTAGTCAACACAAAACCTTAATGTGCCGTCTTTTTTCTTTACGAGTACGACGGGCGCAGCCCAGGGGCTTTTCGATGGCTGTATAATGTCGTCGCTGAGCATGTCGTCGACTTGAGTCCGGATGGCTTGCCGTTCGCGTGAAGAGACGCGGTACGGTGACTGTCGGGTAGGTCGGGCTCCATCTCGGTTATTATTCGGTGCTTCGCTAGAGGGGTCTGACGTAGTTTTGCGCTCGACGAAAAACATTCGCTATAGCGACGCAGCAAAGCCAATAATTTGTTCCGTTGTTCTTGCGGTAGCGCCGGATTCACGTCGAAGGGCTGCGGGAAGCCTTGAAGGTTTCTACGGGTGTGCGTTCAAAGTCGGCGACCGCGATCACGTCACTTTGCTTCTTGCGCTTCTTCGAGGAATGCAATTGCCGCGCCCTTGTTTAAATGCTGGTACTGCCTCGGTGAAATTAGTAACCAGAATGTGGGATTGGTGTTCCTTGAAGCGCGCAATGCCTCTTGCGACCGACACACCACGGTCGAGAAGCACCCTTTGATCAGTGTCTACGATAGCGTCGACGCAGAGCAGCATCTTCACAGTAGACTGCGACCATCAAGCTTGCGCGGGGTGGCAGGGGTGACATGATCATCGGCAATCCTTACAGCAGCCCGTCGTTCGGGGTTCGGTTCCGGCGTCATGGAGTGATTGGGGGAAAAAAGTTATTGACTTGGTCTGCAGATCGATTATTGCACCGTTGTCCATCAAAAAGTCCATTCCAAGAATTACGTCGCGGGAGCAGTTAGGCAGAATGACGAACGCCGCAGGGTACGTTGTGCCGTCTATGGTGACGCGCGATGTGCACGTTCCACTTGGCGTCACGAGGTGGCCTCCTGCTGTGCGTATGTGCGGACCGTCCCATCTGGTCATAACTTTCTTCAGTTTAGACGCAAATGGTCCGCTCATTACCGAATAGTCAGCTCCCGTGTCTACGAGGGCGACTACGTCAAAGCCGTCGATGGACACCTTGACGGTCAGATGCAGTCTTCCTCGAGTTCCGGGTTCGTCGGGGCGTCGTATCTCTGCTTGTACGTGTTGACGGCCGGGCAGTGTGCGTCGTCGTTGTCGTCGTCTTCTCAACGGACGTCTCGGTCAGGTCGGGTACGCGTCGCGCCGTGTAGCTGTCGT
This sequence comes from Haemaphysalis longicornis, assembly GCA_013339765.2. NCBI lineage: Eukaryota > Metazoa > Arthropoda > Arachnida > Ixodida > Ixodidae > Haemaphysalis > Haemaphysalis longicornis. The sequence continues at coordinate 98,133,674 of CM023458.1, forward strand.
CGTGTTCAGGAGTCTCGTTAGGGCTAGGTCGGGTCGTCGGGATGAGGGCATGTCGTGAATGATGGTCTTCCGCGAGTCGCTGCGTCGTTGGAGGGTTTTTCATTTTTCCGCCGTTGTGCAACTTTACCTCCCGAAGTTGCTGCTTTTAGTTTCCCCCGCGTGGGCTGGGGACCTTCCACGTGAGAAGTCAGCAGTGCTGCGGCGGTTCGGTGACTGAGACGGGTAGGGCGACGGTGAACGGCTGAAGCGGGCTGGTCCTCGGTTGGTGTTGGAGAGGTATTCTTCGATCTCAGCAGGGCGCTGGCCGTATCGGGGGCGTGGGGCGTCGACGGAGAACCCTCGCAAACCGAGCCTCTTGTAGGGACAGCGACGGTAGATGTGGTCGGCCTCTCCGCAGTGGTAGCACAGCGGGGCGATTATCGGGCGTTCGCCACACGTCGGTCTTCCTTGGCGTCTGGTATTGGTCTACAGGGCGTCGGGCGGGCGGCGTTGGACGGCGGTATGGCTCGGCCTCTTGACGACGGGTTGGAGCAGGGCGGGGTTGACGAACAGCCGAGGAGTAGGTCATGGCTTGTGGTTCGCAGGGTGCTTCCGACGGCGTAGAAGTTCCCAGTGCGTTTTGGACTTCTTCTCGGATTACGTCGGTCAGGGAAGCCACTTGAGGTTGCGGCGTCGTTGGAAAAAGCTTCCGAAGCTCCTCCCTGACCACTGCTCGGATGGTCTCTTCGCAATGTATCGGAGCTTCCATTTGCAGCACCGATGGTCTCCGAGAACAGCGCGTTGACAGGGCGGTCGTACTGCCTCGTTCGAATTTCTAGCGTCTTTCTCCATCGCGGCCGCCTCAGACGCGAATTCGGCCACTGTCTTCGGAGGGTTACGGACTAGACAAGCAAAAAGCTCTTGCTTCACTCCTCGCATTAGAAACCTGAGCTTCTTTTCCTCGGTCATTTCAGGGTCCGCACGACGAAAAAGTCGCTTCATCATCTCTCAACGAAAATCACGACTCCTTCGTTGGGGTGCTGCGTTCGAGTTTCAAGCAAAAGCGCAGCTCGCTCTTTTCTCACCACGGTAGTGAAGGTCTTAAGGAACTCCCTCTTGAATTGAGTCCAGTCGGTCAAAGAGCTCTCATGGTTCTCGAACCAAGTTCGAGCAGCATCTTCTAAGTAAAAGAAGACATGCCGGAAAGTTTCTTCGTCGTCCCACCTGTGAAGATGCGGACGCGCTCCAACTTCTCCAACCATTCTTCGGGGTCTTCAGCGGGGGCTCCCCGGAACGATGGCGGTTCTCGGGTGCTGCTGCAGGATGATTGGCGACGTTGTTTCTTGCACCATGGTGTTGGTTGCAGCGTTCCTTCTCTTGGCCCTTCTGGCAGAAGACCGAACTCGGGTAGCAATCCTTGCAGTCGGGGCTTTCTCTGGTTGGACTGGCTTGGCGGCTTCGAGATGTCGTAGAGGGCCATAAAGGCTTAGTACCCCCGCACCTCCACCAGATGTCGCGAAGGACAAGGAGCGATGCAGTTGTCTTGAATGAGAAACACGTTTATTGGAAGCGAACTTGTGCTCCACCTAACAACTCAAAAGAATACAGAGGCGGCGAAGCAGCGGTCAACAAAGTGACTTGCGTCGGCGAGTGTCGTCGAACGAATGCCCCGGCGTCCGCACTGCAGGCTTTTTATCTTTCGGCGCGCGTGGTTCTCGAAACATCGATTCACATCGAGAACACAGTAGATCCAAGAAGATTATTCTGGGCTGTTCACGTTAGATCGGAATGCTCTCCCTATCACGACAGATAACACATGCGGCACAGAAAGAAAGAATGGAACACGCGCTTCCTTGGCGCAGAGATACACAGAGACCGGCGCAGCCGGGCGTAAAAGCAAAACACAAATAAACAACCCCAATGTATGGTTTGCGGCAATATATATATATATATATATATATATATATATATATATATATATATATATATATATATATATGTCGTGTGTGTGTGTGTGTGTGTGTGTGTGTGTATTGTAATGCGAGCCTATTGGAAAGTTCGCGGATAGCACGAAAAGAGCACACTTAGAAGAGCACATTCATCGGTGGTCCCTCCGGCATATTGTCTGGCACACTTCACGAGCTTAACGCTGATGACGATGCCGCTTGAGTCACTGCCCCCGTTCGCTCATAATCATTTGCACAATCAGAGAGGACAATTCCCTTGATTGGGCGTACACCAGCTATGTCGCATCCGCAGTGCGCGGGACAAGTAGAAATGGGAGAGTTGACCAAAGTAATCAACAAATGGAAGGCGGCCGACATCCGTGCACTCAATGTTGTAAAAATAGAAGCAACATTGAAACACGGAGGAACTTTGAAAGCAAGTAGAAAGGAGGTCACCTGGGCAAAAATAGTATATATATATATATATATATATATATAATATATATATATATATATATATATATATATATATACAGATATATATAAGCGGGCAATGGAGCGGGAAATGCTAGGTGTAACATTAAGGGACAAGAAGAGAGCGGAGTGGGTGAGGGAGCAAACTGGTGTTACAGACATATTAGTAGAAATTAAGAAGAAGAAATGGACGTGGGCAGGGCATGTAATGCGAAGGCAAGATAACCGCTGGTCATTAAGGGTAACAGAGTGGATCCCTAGAGAAGGCAAGCAATGCAGGGGGCGGCAGAAAGTTAGATGGGCAGATGAGATCAAGAAGTTTGCGGGGATAAATTGGTCGCGGTTGGCACAGGACCGAGGTAATTGGAGAATACTGGGAGAGGCCTTTGCCCTGCAGTGGGCGTAGATAGGATGGTGATGATGATATATATATATATTGCAGGAAAATATTTCTTGGACACCGGCAAGTCGTAGCAAAAAAAGAAAGACACACGTCGAAAAAAGAAAAGGTTTAACGTTTCGGCCGAGGGACCGGCCTTCGTCAGAATAACCAAACCAGAATATATATATATATATATATATATATATATATGCACTCTGGGACACCAGTAATAACATAAGAAACAACTTCATGGCATACAAAAAATAGCTCATTATTCCTACACAAACTGTTCTCTTCTGCCCTTTACCCAGAGCTGTTTTGCCGTAACTGCCGTCGGTCAGGTTCCGCCAATTACCACAGATGAAGTCGCAACTGCGCTCCAAGCAATGAAGAATGGCAAAGCTGCAGGAAAAGATGGCTTTACGGCTGATATATTATGCCTCGGAGGGCACGTTGTTCTCAAAAGCTTCCAGCTCTATTCTCGCAGTGCTTGGTGTTTTTAATGGTGCCGAAGGCGGGAAAAAAATGCGAATTTAGTTTTTAATACGACAGGTTATGCCAAAAAGCTTAAACATTAGACCTATCAGACGCCTCGGCGTTACCTCTATATTGCTTGGAAACGTAATTCTGATTCGCAGATGTGCCACTTTGGACTATACCACCAACCTCAAGAGTCCGATTTCAGGAAAGGTTTCCCAACATTAGACCATATTCACGCAATCAACCAGGTAACCGAAGATTGTTCAGAGTGTAATGCACAGCTGTATATGGCATTCATAGACTATGAAATTGCATTTGAGTCAGCGCTCACTTCCGCCGTAATAAATTCGTTACGTAATCACGGCATCGTCGAGGCATACTTTGCGCTCCTCCAGGATATACACGACGGATGCAAGGCTACTATATGGCTCCATCAGATAACTTTCAAATTTCATATAGAACAGGGTGTCCGGGAAGGGGACAGAATATCGCCGCATTTATTTACAGGCTGCCTGGTGGGTGTGTTGAGATAGGGGTGCGAATGAATGAGGGACATTTGCAGATTAGATTTTCCTGTTCAGTCAAAGCAGCCAGGATTTGCAGCCCATGCTTTGCAAATTCCGCTTCTAAAGTATGACTGCGGGTTTAAAAATAAACACGAAAATATCTAAGGTAATGTCGAATCAGCACGCCAAGACACATGGCTGTAAGGCAGGTAATGAGGTAATGAAAACCGTAGGCGAATACGCATCACTTGGGCAAGTCGTGACTCCTGATCGAAGCCGCGATATGGAAATCGCCCGCGGAATAAGAATAAGGTGGGATGCTTTCGGTAACAATTCAGGTATCCAGACTGCGAAGCTCCCTCTGTCACTCAAGAAGCTTGCATTTTATTAATGCGTTCTTCCAGAAATGACGTACGGGGCAGAAACTTGGGGTCTCATAAAAAGACTTCAGATGACGCAGATCGGCAAAAACGGGCACCGGAAGAGAGAATGCTAGGGGTGACGCCGAGGGATAGCAAAACAGCCACATGGATTAGAGAACAGACTAGGGTGGAGGACAACCTTGTTCAAATGAACCAAAGGAAAACGGCATGGGCGGGCCACGTAATGCGTACAAGGGACAACAGGTGTAGCATCCGTTTGAGAGAGTTCTGCCTCTACACCGCAAACGTTCTCTTCCAGGCCCTTGGGGGCGGTGTCTAAAGAAGACTTATGGGATGTAAAACCGTAGTCTCGCGGATGGTTCGTAGTTGCAGTTGGCTGGGGGGTGCGCACTTGGTGGTATTGATGTTTTGCTGCGCTTTTTAAGCATGAATTCCGTCCGTGCCTGGCGTCGCCTAAAACTCGGCGCAGCGAATGGGAGAGAAGAAACTGGTAGGCCAAGAATTGCGAGGGAAAGTGGTGCGGAGGCAAGGGGCCGACGAGCAGGAATTGTGAGTGCGCGCCTCAAGAAAAAATGCCTCCAATGGTCGGAAGTGAACCATGTTCCTCGCGTATGAAGCCGGCGTCTATATGCATGCGCTACCATCACAATTGGGGCGCTCAGCGTTTCCTTTGGCTTCGTAGCGTGGGTGTTCGCTTCGGGGCTCGCTTAGTTAAAGTGGACTTTGGCTTCTGTCTTTGGCAGTTCGAAGTTTAGACTTCAGGAGAGTTTCTTTCTTTATTTGTCTTCACAAAAGGGGGAGGTGACCAGTGTAAAAGCCCTTCTGCGACGGCTTGAGGGTTCCTTGGCCACCCGCGGCAGCGACGGGCGCCGATCACACACATAGCTGGCATGAAGAATTTCAAGAATTATTCAAGAGTACGCTAAAACAATGATCAAAACAATACTTACACAGCTACAACTGCAACTACATGTACGATAAATACAGAAAAAAGTTTACAAATAAAAGCACTAAACAAGTTTATATCCTTTAGTCTCATAAATTGACATAAATATAACAAATCATATTATACTTTAGCAGAAATTTGCTAAAATATACAGGCAGATGTTGTTCAGGATATAGAAGGGTGGAATACTAAAAAGAAATACAAGCATTTAGGAAACGATGCAAAAACTGCATGGGAGTTCCACAAAATAATTAAAGACAAGACAGTTTCATTAGAATGCAATGACAGCGAGAAGTAATAAAAGCACCTTCGTGTTAGGCTGTTTATAAATCAGATAAATAAGCAGTGCTTTGCAATGTCATCTCTATTCCCTGGCTATCAAACCGATTGAGAAACGTGGCAGGTTATTTTCAAGTATTTGAATTCCATAGTATGTACAAGATTTTGGAACCATCCATTTCTCTGCTTTTCTAGTTTTGTAAGACAGTTTATGATTATGATAATGAGCTATTTCAGGTAATAAGGCATTATTCTTTTTAATGCTAGTAGATTACTCTCTGGCTAGCGATATTCGTAGATATCAAGTACTCTCATAATTTTGAACTTTATAAATACTTACGCGGTAGGCTCTATATATGGCTTGTTTCCAGGTATTCTGAGGTCTCTTTTCTGAATATTTAGTAGTTTTGTTACATTTGTTTCCGTAGTAGTATACCCCAAATTAAATGTCCGTAATTTAAATAGGAAGCAAATAAGACATCATAAACTAAAAGTTTAACGGTCTTAGGCAGAAGGTGCCTGTTGCGATTCAAAATGCCTTTAATTGAGGTCAACCCTTTGAATATATAATTTACTTCGTCATCCCAGTGGATAGTTGCCGTGAAATAACACCGAGTATTTCAAACCAAATTTAGTACTACTAATTCTGATGACTGAACAAGATGTCTGTCTTAGGAACGCCTACTTTCCTTTAGAATGATAGACAATTGCTTTGGTTTTTGTGAGATTGATATTTCATTGATTTGAGGTTGTCCAAATGTCCAGTTTTGGCAAAATATTATTAGCTCTAGACACAATTTTATCATTAGAAAATGCTGGAACAAATATTGTGCTGTCATCTGCATAGATACCAAACTTTTCCTCAGTTGAGATATGTACAATGTCATTATATAGAGAAGAAAGAGCATTGGTCCTGGTATACTCCTCTGTGGGGCTCCCGGAATTAGTTTTTTTCTGTATGAATTAAAATATTCATTAAAACTAACTGGTATCTGTGAGGTAAATAGCTTTGGAACAATTCCAGAGGTAGCCCACGAATACTACAGTGATGAGGGTTTTTGTAGAGCATTGAATGATTAATGTAATCAAAAGCCTGAGCAAAATTGACACAAATTGTCATTGGTACTTGCCACTGTTCAATCTTCGGGAGTATATATTCTTTTTGGTCAAAAAAACGCCATTTCCGTCGACCTATTCTTTTGAAAAGCGTTCTAGGAAAGCGCTATTATATTATTATTCTTTCATAAATCGGTTATGCTCTTTAAAGTTATCTTTTCTAACCCATTGGAAAATGCAGGAAGGACAGATATAGGACTGTAATTTGAAACGGTATGCCAATCTACTTTTTTGTAGAAGGCAGTAGCACTTGAGATATGCATATCAGAGGGGAAAACACCCGTAGAAATGCTAAGATAAAAAATATGCGTTATTGCGGGACTTATTACATCAATAACATATTTAACAGGCTTCATTTGTATTCCGTCCGCATCGATGCTATGGGTATTTTTCAGGTTCAAGAATGTAGAACACACTTCCATTTCGTCCGTTGCTTGTAAGAGCAAAGTAGAGCAGTTCTCTGTACCTAACGTTCTTTTGTAGGTGGTTGACACTGTGTTAAAATCCCTGTATACAGAGTAATTATTGAATATATTCTCCATAGATTCGCCTGTATGCGTCTGTTCTTCGTACAAAATTTCCTTTGGGAGTTCTTGCATCTAACCCCGCCCCAAGAGCGAGTTGAGTTCTCCCATAGAACATCGGAATGCTTCGAACAAGACGTTTTGTCTTGTTCGAAGCTATACTATACTATATACGACAGTTTTGTCGTATATAGTAACGTTCCTATGACTTTTTAATCTCCTTATTTAAAGCATTTCTGAAAGTTTTGAAAACACGAAGGTCTGATTCCTCGCGTGATAACAAAATTCTTATATAGGCGGCCTTTCTAATCGATTTTTTTCAGGATGTCATAAGTAATCCACCGTTTTCAACACGTCTTAGCTTTGGGCCTACCTTTTAATACGACATGTTTTTTGTACACCCGGAGAAAAGAAAAAAGGAAACTATTATACGCTGTGTTAACATCCATAGCTTCGAAAACACTAGCAAAGGAAGTATAGCCTGATCCGAAAGAGAAAGCATCTAACAATGACTGCGTCACCGGTTGAAAACTTGGGTAATCATTTTCACCCAACACACGAGGAAATGCTTTCCTAATATGGCAACAGATTGCCATACGATCACCTAATGGGTGGACCAAAGCACATTTGTAATGACAGAGGCATCAAAGTTTGTTAGTAACAGGTCTAAAATTGTTTCCAATGACAGGGTTACTCAAGTTGGTGAGGTAATAAAGTTCTTACAACCATTGCAAGACAATAAATTTCCCACGTCCAGCATTCTTGCATTCCTTTCGTTGATATAATATTGAAATCTCCCGAAAGGACCACATGAAAGTGATTATCTTTAATTTAGGCAAAAAGGTTACATAGAAAACTAAGAAAGTGGGGCACAGAACCTACAGGAGGACGATAAATTACCGCAATTACGACGCCGTCCAACTGTGCATAAACCACTTCGTAATCCGCTGTTACAAACAAGTTTTTGAGATTAGCACTGCATGTAAAGCATGTGTTATGGAGATAGAAACTCCTCCAACACGACGGGTAGACCTATACGCAGAAAATGCTTTCATGTTGACAGGCTCAAAAATTATATTTTTGTCACACCGCCATGTTTCTGTAAATATTACAACACAAAATAAATTCCAAGTTAGAAAATAAATGTTCTAATTCGTCCACCTTGTTGCTTATAGACTGTTCATTTAAATGAAAGCACATAAGGTAGCTGGTTTTTTCGGTACCAAAATTATGAACTAACTTGTTTAAGGACACTTGACTTACATAAACCATTTGGTCAGGGAACGAAAGAACACAGAAAGAGCTGTTCAAGTACTCAGGGCATGCAGGTATTCCTCTGAATGTATGACAATGGAGGGATCACAAGGACTTTTTCGCACTAGGATATTTGCTTTTGAGTGCCACGCAAAGGCAAAACCTGCATCCTCGGCCCATGCTTTAGCATTGTTCAGAAGGATTCTCGCATGGTTGGTCATATTCTCAGTAATGCTGATTCCTTCCCGACGTTCCCTCTAAACGTTCCTTTTCTCAAAGCAGGTATCTCTCAGTTCCTGCCTTGCGAATCTTATGATCAGTCCTCTTTCCTTTCCCGGTTGTGTGCTCAGCCGGTGTAAGGAAACAACGTCGGTATGAGTCAGTTAATTCATATAAATTTTCTTTGGTACTTTATTAACTTTGCTGAGCAGAGTCTAATTATAGCTTTCAGCAACACCATGGATCACTAAGTTAAGCCGTCTATTAAGCCATTAGAGGTCGTTCGCAGCTTGCTTTAGCTCCCTTTAAACCTTCGCTTTACCTTCCTTCTCAGGTTTGTCGACGCACCCTTTGAAGGCCTTAATTTCTTTATCTTGTGCGCCAATCCGCACCTTCAAAGCGTCGAACTGTTCCGAGAGCCCTTGGATAGAAGTCTGTAGGCAGTCTACCTTTTCATGTAGTTGCAGCATACAGGAAAGCTTCCGGTTAATTTCAAAGACCATGGTCTTCAAATCCTTATCCCGATTCAGCTCCCCCGCCAAGCCCCCATTTTTGGCGCATCCAGACTTTACGACGTGCGCTCAGCGGGACCAGTGCTCGATCAACCGATCATCCTGTCAAAGATAGTAAAGACCAGCAGCTGCGCTTTTTGCTCATTCTTCGCGTCTCAGTTGCGAACGTTGCGGAATTTTTTTCCTTGCACACATGAAACACGTTTTGTTCTGCGTTGTGTTCCTTTTAGAACCATAAAGAGAGGGGTTCAGTGAAACGTATCCGAGCGGAAAAGCACGAAACGAACTTATATTTTCATTGGGCTGCGGACAGTCACGCGGGTATTAGATGATCTGAAGCTCTTAAAGAAAACATTCTCTCTTAAGTTGCAAACCCGAAAATATCGGTGGGTCTGTCTGTCTATCTGCCCATACGCCCGTCTTATCATTTTTGATTCAGCCACTCTGCGAAAGAATAAATGAATTCTTGAACGAGAAGTTTATATGCGCAAAACCTTTCCAAACAAATAGATGTGGAGGAGGAGGAGGTAGCCTTTATTGTGGCAGGAACACTCTATGTAAAGTGGGGGAAGGAGGAGTACAAGGGCGGGGGTTTGTAACTTAGGACATCTTAAGTGCGTACAGTTCGACCGAAAACAGGTGGGCTCCTTAAGACGGCTGGAGAGGCCGCGTCGGGTGACGAGGGCAGGCTCACGACTTTAAACTGCTAGCGCTCTACTGGTTTTTAGAGAAAATGTGCAATTAAAGCCAGCATGGAGGGTTCCAGTGTTCGAGGGTCGCTGTAAAGAGAGGTTGCATTTGGAGTAGGCTTGAAGGTTCTGTAGCACGCGAACTTTGGGCAGTGCCAAATTAGGTGCTGGAGATTGGCGAGCGTGCGGGGGGGGGGGGGGGGCGGCGCAGAAGGGACATCTAGGCGGTAGGGACGGGGTGTATCTTTTACGGAAGGTCTCAGGGGTAAGGCTAGCATTGGCAAAATATTTGTTTCTGAAAATTTCGGCTGATCTTGGGAGCGAGGGCAGGGCGGATAAAAAGCCGGTTGGAGTCAGGTCCTGGAGGCGGTCTTTTGTTTCCTTTTTGTAATGTAGAAGCTGTATTGCTGGTGGGAATGCCTCAGTAGGTGGAGGAGCCACGTCGGCTAGCAGCGGAGGACTACAGGTTACACACTCCCGTGCAGCCGAGTGGGCTGCCAGGTTCCCCGGTGATGACTAACATGAATGCCGCTAGGTTTAAGGATGGAGATCTGATGAATGATTTTGTTGGCGATGGTATTGGTCGATGTGGGACATTTTAGAATATGTAGGGCTTCGAAAGAGTCCGTCAGGATGCGTATCTGGGAAGGCACGGGGGAGTGAAAGTCAAACAGGAGGTAATCCATGGCTTGAATGATAGCATGGAGTGGAGCAGAAATAAAACATTGCGCATACTCAAGGACAAGCATTAATACATAACTGTTACTTGGCGGTGTTGTTTTAATTGAGAACGTATGGGCTCTTGAAGTTTTCGAAAGCAAGTAAAATAGGAGTTAAAACATTGTTTAGACCCAAGATACAATAACCGCGAGCCTCTGTCTCATGGCGGAGTTCCCAGATCAAAAATAACGGTAGGTTTAACTAGATAGCACGCCAGTAGTTGAGCACGGGAATTTTTAATTGCCTTTATCGAGCTCCGCCGTGTTTTTCGTGAAGCAGCGAGATGGTATGAATAAGAGGTTGAGGTTGTTGGGAAGAAAAGAGAGTAATTCACGTGGCATTGGCGGCAGAAGACTGTCGTCTTTCTAGATACGTGGATAATTTTATTACCCCGTGTCAAATAACACTATGTACTAAACGCACACACCCAGTAACTCGCCTGAGGTAGCGGTCATCCAAACCCCCTTCACTGCTCGGCATTGAATTACAAAGAGTGGAAAAGCGCAGGCAGCGTTACCGAGATCATACTCACCATGTCAATCGCAATGCTTGGGTAACTAAATACCGCAAAGAAATGCTCACTCAGCGGTTTTTCATACCTGGCTGCCTTCAAATTCAACTTTCCCGCTGCTGATGACGAAGGAGGGTGTACGTATGCGGCGCGTTTTCTCCTTCGGCTGACGTGGGGAGTTTCTGAGGCCACGCTTTATATGGCTGCGGTTGTGTGAATGACTGTGATTGTGCGTGAGAAAATGCATGACCCCAGAGAAAACAATATTGCAATTGCTCAGCAGAAACGGCCCTAACGATCCTTTGGTCAAGTTCTCAAATATGGAAATCAAAAGCTATATCTAGTGAAGACCATCATCCGCTAAGACTAAGGCTAGTGTTACGTGAATTTTTCATGCGCTCGCGAAGAAGCGCGGCAATATTGCAAATGCTCGGGAGAAAGCGGTCATACCTTTTGTCTCATCAGAACGTTCTAAAACCTAACGATTACCTTTTGCCGCTAGGACAAACTCTGTTACTGCGCTGAGTTTCATTTATTTTCCAGCCTTACGCTGACGTTGCAAACTTTAGATAGTTCCCTTCTGCTGTCAACACACGGGGATCCAAGGGAGAAGTGCGGTTGCCGAAAACGACTGAAACTCTTATCGTAAATTCCTCAACAAGTAATTATAATGGCCGCTAAGAGGACCCTACCATTAAGCCGTGATTCACCACTCTGTCATATTTAGGAGTTGGTTCACGATGTTTCAGTTTATAGCTTTCTTCAAAATTTTGTCGCCTTTGTGTCGCGTGTTGAACGACTTGGCTGCCCATCGCTTCAGAGAGTGGACGGGTGTATTAGTTGTTAATCCTGCAGGTTTGATATTATTCACGCCTCTCTGCCTAATGCAATTGTCCCGACTCATGTATCGTGAAGAGCGGCCTCTCCTATCTGTGCGGTGATTGCCTCCCTCTCCGCGCATGCGCCAGTTCATGTTGAAGAGTATAGACGTTACCAAGAAATGGATTGTGTATCCGGTTGACCAGTGGGACACCAAGTACTGGTTCGACGAAATCACGCAAACCCACTTCTTTCGCAAGAACAATTCCGCCGGGAAAATGCTGACAATGTTCGCTTACGACCGGGCGGACACGCTGGGACCTAAGGTGAGCATTGTGCATCCTCGACCCGTCCTGAACGTACAACCGAAACCGCAAAGTGCTCTCTCCTCTAAAGCCATCAACACAGCATTGCCTTCGTATATTCCGTTGCGGAGCGCTCTGTAGCACACAATCGCTGCCGCCGCTGCCACCGCCACCACCACCACCACCATCCTCATTATTAACACCAAAACCAACATCAATCCTACTGGGCTGACCTCCTCTTTGAGTCGAATATCGGTCCTACGTTTTTTAGCCTGCCAATGCAGCTCCTTCTTGTGAGGCATAATTGAATTACCCTTGCGCCTATCCTAAATTCTAATTCTAAATAAAATACGCGTGTGAACTCGACGCAGGAGTCGAATTCAGTTTTCAAAATTTTTACTGCGAACTAACGCAACAAAAAGTACGCATCTTGAACAAAGCTGCCCAAAAACGAAGTGAAATACGCGAGGGAAAGAACGAAGAAACGCGCAATAAAAAATCTAGAGAACAAACCGAGTGCGCATTGCGACTCGCATCTTCGCACACACACAAAAAAGCATAGCTGGTAGAGTAAAGGCTGGTAGTCGCTGTAGCAGCGTAACACTTATTGCGATCGGGTGCAAGAGCTCTGACTGGCATCTACAATCCAGGAGTCAAGAAGTCGGTTTAGACGTCTTCGCCTTTTCGACGGACAAAATTGCCTATTCAGGCGCCCACTGGGCGCCTAAATGTAGTCGATTTTCGTTTAAATAGAGTCTGAATTTATTCGAAATTTTAGTCTAAATTTAGTCTAAAAGTTTATTTAGGCGCCCACATCTGGCGCCCACTGGTGCCAAGTTGGATTGTGTATGGCTTCACTGTTTTTTTGCTTTGTATCCACAAGCCCAGGCGATGTGAAATGGCTCACCATAGTGGTGGCAAGTGAATGCTTACATTGTGAGGCTCATAGGAGTTAGTCGTCTTGAGGAAAAGTATTGATCTTTAGCTGCCTGAGTGTGATTTGTTCCTTTGTGCGGGATTCATATCCTGGCGGGTACATCGTCCGGAAACCCGCTAGTGCTGAGTGATGTTATAATGGCTGAGTGGTTAACGAGCCCTTACTATGTGAATAACGGCTGGTTAATGGCCACTAGACGGTACTTCCGAAATATGTTTCGGTTCCGGCAAGCCCGCTCCGCCAGCGGGCATGACGCACGTGTAAAGGCCAGCCGCGCCATGCTTTTTTCCATAATGCGTTCTCGATTTTAAGGCGGTTGTTGTGTGCTTTCGGCGCACTGTGAGGTTGCGATATGGATTTACATAGACCTAGGGTGTAAGAGCAGTCTGGAAAAACTAGCTCTAGGTCCCGGGTTCGATTCCCGGCCGCGGCGGCCGCTTTCCTGATGGAGGCGAAAAGCAAAAACGCCCGTGTGTGCGAGATTTCGGCGCACGTTGAAGATCCCCAGGTGGTCGAAATTAATCCGGAGCCCTCCACTACGGCGCACCTCATCACCCGCGTTGCGTGGGCGTGTTAAACCCTACAATCAATCAATCAATCAATCAATCAAACACTAGCTCTACCTAGAGAACTGTAGTTTGTGTGTATCAGAAATATAGCTCTAGCGCAACGACCACGCAACGCCCCGCGTCACATGTCACACCCAGGCATCAATTTTTATGGAAAGAGCAGAGCTATATAGCACGCTACCAGGCGACGCACGCGCAACTACAAAAAGACCATCATAAGTAAAAACATTCGGCAGCTGATTTTGAGCAACGCACGCGTGCATACCACCGTTTGCTTGTGTTCATGTTTTGCTTAGATACTCGTACGTATTTTTTGATTTAATTTGATTTGATTTTTATTTCTTGGCAAAAACCAAGGGGAGGCTGAGACTAAAGGCGAACGTGGCCTGACAGAGGCCTCAGCCACCCGATTTACAGCGTACATAACAACACGTCTGTTCACAAATTTAAGCATGATAGCACAGTTGTAATAGAGAAACAGCACAAAGCAAAGTATTTACTACACTTCTTACGTATTATACAAAGCATGGGTCTCAAATTCACAAAGGGATCACAATGTACACATATCGCGACGTAGGGGCTCTAGTATACTGACAATTCAAACGAGAGACGCCACCGCTCTCGCCATAGGGGAAAGGATCCGATACTACAGTGAATTAGGAAATTTCAGTTGATAGCGATAGCATCGTCCCTCACTTCCTCCCCGCTCTCCCGCGAGAAATACTGCGATCTTCAGCCGGAGAACACCTGGAGATGATGCGCCTGCTTATAATATACTTTGTTCCGCAAAAAGTCCGATCAAAGCTCATATTAGTTTTAAATCTACAATTTACCTACACAACAGCGCGGACTTCAACCCGACAAGCCCCACCAAAAGAGCAGACGGGCACGCCTTAGGAATACGTATGTGTGCTCCAAACGACGAATAGGATGCAATTGGGTTTGCGCAAAACACTCGAAGAACTAATCGAGGAGCAACGCACTGTGCACCTACAGGGCACAAGAAAGACGGCCGCTGTTTGTTTTGTAGCGTCAGCTACACTGGCCGAGGTTGAGCAGTTTCGCGTGGCTCCTGGAAAGCCGCCCGGCGCATTCGCGAGGAGCAGTGACGTCACACGGCGCACAGAACGTTGCTCGCTGCCAGGCGTCTCTCACAAACCCCACACTCTTAGGCAAAAAGAACTAACAGTTCGTCCTTTGGGGGACTAACAGCCTCTGTCACAATCATTAATCCCCTTGGAGACTAACTGCGAGGGGACGAACGGTTAGTGGGCACGGGAGCAGTTCCGGCAGCATGTTTGACGCTCCACGCTTTTGCATTTCGCAGGCCTTCATCGTTCCGCTGTTACTGCTCTATTCGCCGGAATCATGTGCAAGATATGGACCACCGATGCAGCTGCTATCGCCGAATGAAGATTTCCAACAACCACCCTTTTGCGACGTCTCCATCGGGCCTCCTAGCCTGGTGCGCACATTCATCTGCGCGCCAGCGTCATCGACGTCGACACCTACGGCACCAGCTGACTTAAAGGGATGGCCGGCCGACAGTCTCTTCAGTGGGCACGGGAGCAGTTCCGGCAGCATGTTTGACGCTCCACGCTTTTGCATTTCGCAGGCCTTCATCGTTCCGCTGTTACTGCTCTATTCGCCGGAATCATGTGCAAGATATGGACCACCGATGCAGCTGCTATCGCCGAATGAAGATTTCCAACAACCACCCTTTTGCGACGTCTCCATCGGGCCTCCTAGCCTGGTGCGCACATTCATCTGCGCGCCAGCGTCATCGACGTCGACACCTGCGGCACCAGCTGACTTAAAGGGATGGCCGGCCGACAGTCTCTTCAGTGGGCACGGGAGCAGTTCCGGCAGCATGTTTGACGCTCCACGCTTTTGCATTTCGCAGGTGCGTAAGCAATTCTTGTTATACGCTAAAAGAAGCGACAACCGTTGCTTGCTTGTTCTCCCGTGCCCCGAAGTGCTTTGTGAAAGTATTTGTGACTGTATTTCTATGATGCTACTATTGATACGCTCTGGTGACGTAGAATTGAATCCTGGGCCGTATAATACTCGTTCCGTAGCACCCCTCGATGTTGAATCACTGCCAACCGACCCATCCGAGCAAATGACCGCAATCTTTACTATACTTAAAGACCTCCAGGCGCGTTCGGTGCAGTCCGCTAGCAGCCAGTCCGATCTCGCGGCTGACATAAAGGCAATCAAAGCTGGGCAAAAAAACATAGAGGACAACTTTCGCGAAGTACAGAAACGGGTCGATGCCTTAGAAGTAAAAACTAAAGCGCTAGATCTTGACAACACTGCCACCCAAGAATCAGTAAAAAAACTAACAGCTCAAGTTGATTCCCTGCAGCTGCGCGTAAACGAGCTAGAAGACAGGTCGCGACGCAATAATCTTTTATTTTACGGCATTCCCGATGAGCGTGAAAAGTGGGAAGAATGTGAAGCAAAAGTGCTTAATGCATTGGCAGGTGTGGTTGATCCGTTGCCAAGTGGTGCAATAGAAAGAGCCCATCGACTTGGCACGTTTTCGAATGACAAATGTCGCCCCATTATTGTCAAGTTTGCTAGCTTTAAAACAAAAGATAAAATACTCGGGGCCCGTAAAAAGCTGAAAGAGAAGGACGTATCTGTTTCCGAAGATTTTTGTTTAGCCACACGTCAGATCCGTAAAAAGCTGGCCACGTACGCAAAAAACCAACCGGGTGAGCCCGCATTTCAACTACGCTACAAAACGCTAGTGATCAACAAAGAACAGTTCACGTACAGCCCAGCCACAGACAACGTAACCGTTACCCAGCCAACAGCTCGTCTAACTACCCAAAATCTGAACACTTCTCCACGACAGCCATCCTAGGGGGACGCGAGGGGTAGTGGACATAACCTATCCAACATATCTGTTTTGTTTTGTAACATCCGCAGTATCTGCAATAAACGAGAATCATTGGCATCCGCCATTGACACCTGTAGCCCCGACATCTTAGTATTAACAGAAACTTGGTTGACATCGCAAATTTCCGACAATGAAACATTTTTCTCGGCTCATCAGTACTCAATCTACCGCTGTGATCGCCCAAAAGGTCGAGGCGGTGGTGTTATGCTAGCCATTTCCAATAACTTACCATCATCATGCATACATGTACGGAGTGACTTAGAGACTGTCTGGGCAGTCGTCGAACTGGGTTATCAGAAAGTAGTCTTAGCTGCCTGTTACCGCCCACCAACGCACAGTACCACTTTTGTTAACGAGCTACATGATGTTACTTACTCTGTTCGAACCCGGTACCCGAATCTCCCCATATTTTTACTCGGTGACTTTAATTTTCCCAACATAACCTGGCATACAGATTCCCCCACTATTATTCCCTTCACTTCGCTTGCCCAGGGAATTTGTAGACTTTTGCACAACGTTCTCATTCACCCAAGTTGTCAAGCAACCAAGCAGAACTACGCAGACCACTGCAAACATTCTTGACCTCGTATTAACCTCTACACCGGACTTAATATCAGCAATTAGTTACCTACCCGGTTTGAGCGACCATTCTTTATTATCGTTCTTTTATTGACATGTCACGTCCAAAAACGGCAAAATCAACCAAAGTTATACGTAACTACAAGAAAGCTAACTTTGAAGCTATCAATAACCATTTAGGCGGTTTTCTTGAAACATTTCTGATGAATTTCGATAAACGAAGCGTACAAGAGAACTGGGATTTGTTTGCAGCAAAGGTGAATGAGCTAACAAAAAAATTCATTCCTACTTATACTATTCAATCTAATCAAAAAGCGCCATGGTACAACGTTCATTTAAAAAGGTTATCTAACAAAAAGAAGCGCCTCTACAAATCAGCGAAACAATCTTCATCCCCTGCGCGCTGGTCTTCCTATAAGGCTGCGCATGACGCTTATGTAGCAGCACTAAAGAACGCCAAGATTAGCTTCCTACAAAGCACATTGCCACGCCTATTAACAACAGACACAAAAAAGTTTTGGCGTACTATCAATCCGAGTCGTAGTGAAAACTTAACACTAATCAACACGGATGGAACAGCTATTCCTCCTCATAAATGCGCAGCCGCTCTTAATGCCGCATTTACAAGCAACTTCTGCCAAAACACTAATCCTCCCTTACCTGCCACCCCCTACTATGACTACGTTGTAATGGCACCTATCACTATCGATGTGGGTGGCGTAGAGAAACTTATCAAATCTCTGAAACTTTCCTCTGCTCCAGGTTGTGACGAAATATGCCCAAAATTTTTAACTAACACATGTACCTACTCCTCAATTATACTAACAAAAATTTTCCAGCAAACCCTCGACGAAAGTGTCCTTCCTGCTCAATTCAAAATCGGGAAGGTGGTCCCCCTGCATAAGTCCGGTAACAAACATTCCCCGCTCAATTACAGGCCCATTTCACTAACCAGCATTCCATGTAAAATCCTCGAGCACATCCTCTTTTCGAATCTCAGTAAATTCCTGGAGTCAAATTCATTTTTCTCTAAATCGCAGCATGGCTTTCGAAGACCTATTCATGTGAAACACAGCTTAATATCCTTTACACATAAGCTTAACCTCAGTCTCGACAACTACTCCGTTTCTGATTGTATTTTTTTAGACTTTTCTAAGCTTTCGATAAAGTTTCTCACAAATTACTCATACATAAACTGCGCTCGCTTAACCTAGATGACAAGCTACTAACATGGCTAGAAGTTTTCCTTGCTAACCGCTCCCAGTTCGTTTCAGCTAACAATTATGACTCCGAGCCCAGCGGCGTTCACTCAGGTGTTCCCCAGGGCTCGGTATTGGGTCCTCTTCTTTTCCTAATTTATATTAACGATTTACGTCTCGCGTTTCTTCCCACATAATTTGTTCGCCGATGATTGTGTAATTTATCGACAAATAATCTCTGACAACGACGTCAAAACATTACAAGCAGATCTAAACGCTGTAACATCTTGGTGTAAAAATCTGGTGCATGGAGCTAAACACTAACAAGTGCAAGTACATGCGTGTGTCCGAACTCCTCAAGAGCTACCTTCGTACTCTATTAATAACTCCCTTCTAGAAATGTGTCATGTTACAAATACCTAGGTGTTCACCTTTCAGCTGACCTTACATGGAACATTCACACGGATTATGTCGTCAATAACGCTACCGGGCATTAGGATACCTTCGGCGTAATTTTTCAAGAGCACCTTCTTCACTAAAACTACTACTTTACAAGACGCTGGTTCGGCCGAAGCTTGAATATGCGGCATCACTCTGGGATTCAAGCCAAGTTAACCTGACTCAAAAAGTAGAATTAGTTCAGAATAACGCAGCCCGTTACATACTATCCGATTATAACCGTACCTCCAGTGTCACACACATGAAATTGAGGCTTAAACCTACCATCTCTAGCGTCTCGTCGTAAAGTTCTTCGTCTGTGTCTTTTCCATAAATATTCTATCACCCCGAACTACGCAGTGAATTCGTTGAAGCGCCTCATTACATTTCTGCTCGTTTAGACCACTCAAATAAAGTCAGGATACCCCATGCACGGACTAACGCTTTCTCACAGTCATTTTTCCCCCGGACAGCCACAGACTGGAACCACCTTCCTGATTCCAGTGCCTGTATACAAAATCCGGTATTGTTCAAAAACACCTTAGCTAACATTGTATACTAGGAATGTTTTTGTACTTACCTGCCTCTAATCACTGTTTACTGTACTTATTTGCTTTGTTACCTAGATAACATTGTATAATTAGGAAATGTTTTGTGCTTTATATTGCCTCTAATTTCACTCACCGTATTTCTGTATTACCCACTCCCCTCTGTAATGCCTTCGGGCCTTGAGGGTATAATAAATAAATAAATAAATAAATAAATAAATAAATAAATAGTGCCCAACCCGGATGGCCCGTTCCGATGCTCCCCAAGGACGAAGGGCTGAGTCGCAGAAAAAAAGAAAAAACGGTAGCACCACCAGGGATCGAACCACCGACGCCCGTGAATAGACGCAATGAACTCGACACGCTACCGCTGGACCACGCCTCTGGGTGGAAGGAGCCGTAGATAACATTCAAGTGTACAGCGTTTAGTTCAGTGCAGAACGCGGCAGACCCATAGCAACTCGAGTCTGAATTTCTATCCGTACAAGCGAACGTGCCCGCGGTTTGCGCTTGGCGCTTTGCTAACTTTAGGTACTATTGCTCGGTTTGATTGTAAGTACAGCCTGACAACCATACTTTTTTCTCGTAAACAACCATGACTTCGTCGTCGCCTAGTTGAGGTAGGAGCTGGGCGATCGGACGACTCATTTGTTTGCGCACAAATAGCGCAAACTAGGTGTATTCTTAGTTGTCGATATATATGTTAAGTGCTCTATGTAAAGTGTGTGAAAGGTGTCGTCTGTTTGAGTGTTAGAATAGGGAAGCAGACCATATTTTCCCGCATCGGCGAAACCAAATTCGGTGTTTCTTTAGCCTGAATTCTTCAAGTTCCCGTCGCTAGACGACTGCGACTGGTAAATGCAAGCGGGTTTTACAGCAGTTGCAGCATTGTCATAGCTTTCGTGCAAAAGGCAATTATGTACAGAGCGCAAAAGATAACTTCGAGACGGTTACCTGTAGCGAGCATTTTTATTTTGCAATTGTCATCAGCAACTACTGCGTTTTTTCTAGTCTGTTAAATATTTACATATTCGTTACGCTTAGGAATCAACGTTTGCTATTGTCACTAATTTTGTGTTACTGTTAAGGCGCTTGAAAGCTTTCATTGAACGTTTTTACCCCCGCCCACGAATCGTATGCAAACAGCGTATCAACATAACCTACCGAGAAGCGTCTGGTCATAGCGCTTCGCCGCTCGTTGCCATTACCCGGCGGTCTATTAACCCTAGGCAATTTTCTTATAATTAACATCGATATTTTCTCATGTGGCACCATCTAAAGGACCTGCTCACTGCAATGACGTGTGTTTTGAAAATCTAAAACTGTTCACAGACATATGCGCGAAAGGGCAACGACGACGCCATTAGGGGATTAACGACGCAGCAAAGAGACTAGCTGCATGCGTTTCGTCTTCCCGTTACTCCTTATGGATCGGCGGGGACGAACAGTTAGTCCGCATTTGTGCACACGGCACATACGCCGCCGCAAATACTCCCCTTGAAGATGAATGGTTGCCCCTGAAGACAAACGGCTGTATTTTAGTCCCTATTTTAGTCCTTTTTGCCTAAGAGTGCACGCGTTAACGTCCTTCGCAGACCTTCGTTGTGCACGTGGTGGACCGGTCCACTTGATGATCACGCGAAGGGTGGCCGGTTCTGGAAGCGATGGTTCCTGCGTCGCAGCAACACCGGCGTGTGCCTGGGGAACCAGCTTAGCTCTGGGGCGATTGGTGCGCTGCGCCGGAGCCGCTTGATAAATATACATGTGTCACATAATGCGTATACCGTGTTTGTGTGTCATTGAAGCAGAAGTAAGCATGATAATCAAGCTAATCCTAGACAACCAGGAAAGCTAAGAACCTAGCTCACGCTACTAATATCCTGGCATAGCCGAGCTAAGCCACTGCTAATTTTTTTAACTAGGCCCGACGCGAAATGCAACGGCGACAAGATAAAAGAAACAATAATGAAAAGGGAATACACCGTCCCGGAGACTAGCTCCTTTGCTTTTTATTCCTTTGTCACGGTGGTTTGGCGGGCGGGGTGAAGGGGAGGAAGGAGAGAGAGGCGTGGACTAAAATCAGACGGGTATTGCAACGTTGGGTGAAGTGAATTCAAACAGCTTCTGTAACAATTAGATTAACGGATTAGTCCTCTCCACATAAACAGTACAATAAAAGAATGGTTGAAAGGAAGTAAATTAAAAACGTTAATTTTCAACATGTGATATTGAAATTGGGTTTTACGCGCTGATGCTCCACCTCGATTTACTGTTAGTTTCCGCGCAGTGCAGCCCAAATAAACGCTCTAACATTAAACTCATATCGTCTGACGAAAGCAAAATATTAACGCCTAAGTGTTGAAGAATGCCTGGTACACCCAATGCCGAAAATGTCCGCACTGAGACGTCCTGCACCGAAAACTACGTACACCGAAAAGTCCGTGCACCGAAATGTCCGTGCACTGAAATGTCCGTACGGAAACGTCCTACACCAAAATGTCTAACACCGAAATGTGCGCGGGGGATGGTAGCCGATGGTGTACTGCCCTCTGCCCCCTTCCCCCTTTAGTAACGCCACTGTAAGTACGATCGTTGGTTAGTTTTTAAGTAGAACCGACACAGAATGCAATGGAGGCGAAATTGATGGAGAAAACAATTAAAAGAGAACGCTCACGTACTTAAGCTAGAACGTTTCCTTTCTTTTTTTTTCTCGCGGCTATTTGGCGAGGGGGCGGGAGGAAGGAGATAGGAATGGACTAAAAGCAGCAGCGTTCGGTGAAGTGAACTGAAGCGCTTCGGTAACACTAACAGTATTAAGGCTACTCATTCACATAAATATTAAAATAAAGAAATGTTTGAACGGAATGAAATTAACTTCCTTAATTGTAACCTCTAATAACGAAATTGTGGTTTACGTGGTGATGCTCTCCTTCGGTTCAGCGTTCGTTTCCACGCACTGCGGCACAAACACTACTCTTGAGCGTACATTATATCCACTGACGAAATGCAATAATAAAGCCAAGATGTAAAGGGAATGCCTGGGACAAACGTGCACCGAAATGTCCGCGCCTACTGGCAGGCACCTACTAGACCACCAGCGCATTTTATACGAGAAGACCATCGGCGACAAGATCTCCATCCCCGCCGAACTGCGGAAAATCATCTGTGTTCCACACCTTACCATAGACATGCACCCACTATAGAGCAAGAGAGCTGCGACCCCAGGAGCTAGAGAAAGAAGTTTGAGGTTAGCCAGCCGCAAGTTGTTTACACAGACGCAACATCGTAGACCTATAGCCTCGGTCGTCACCGACTACTCGGGCAAGCTTCTCAGCCCCTGCTCCATTGTACCAATACACCCGGAGGAGCACGAACTGACCATTGCTCTTGCCCTAGCAGTGACGCAAGCTGACAAAATTATTAGCAATTTCCCGGCAGCAATCCGCAGCCTTGCAAGAGGAAATATTTCCAGCGTGGGGCTCAGGGTCTTTACCCGCCGCGAGACGAACCAAAACAGCGGAACCACCTTGATATGGACCCCGCACATGTGGCACTACAAGGCAATGAACGGGCCAACGAAGTTACTCGAGAATTCACCCACAGAGGGTCCCGGCGCACATTACACATGCTACTTACCCAGACGAGACACCGAGACATGCTTGATCACTATAAAGAGGAAAGACTAAGCTACCCGGGTTCCAATACCACGCTCACCAAGAAGGAAAAAGTCGCGCGGGGACGCCTCTAGACACAGTTATCCCAACCCATGGCTCCACCTGATCTTACTAAGCTTAATATTAACAAACTTGAGCGAGTTCAAAGGAAAGCTGTTCGGTTTATATATTCAAAATACTTACCGTCGGATTCACCTTCCGCGCTGATGTCTGCAAACGACATTCAGACCCTTGAATCCCGCAGACGCGAACAACGGCTGGATTTCCTTCAATTATTACTTAATGGTAAACTCGCCATCGATTCATCGCCTTACTTATCTTTTCTATCAACAAGGAACACACGACATTATCATCCCCATTTGCTAACCCCATTTTGTGCGAGAAGCGATGCTTTATGTATTCTTTTTTTCCGCGAACAGTGTCGACTGGAACAAGTTATGCGAACCTCATTTATTGTAAACATATGTAATGATGAAGTGTATTGTTTTTGTTGGCGTATGTTACTACTTGTCAAAGTGTAATGTAGTGTTGTAGAACCAGGATGTGTGTGTTGCAACGCATAGCTAAGTGTATTGTGGTGTATAGAACGAAACGCATTGTTGATACATAAAGAAGTGTATTGTAGCATGTAAACCAAAGTTTCATTTTCGTATGATGTATGTCATACTTTTGTGGTATGCGTGACGTGCCCTTCCTGCTTGGACCCCTTAGGGTCCGCAGTATTGTATTAAATAAATAAATAAATAAATAAATAAATAAATCAAATGATAAATAAATAAATAAATAAAGAAATAAATAAAATAAATAAATAAATAAATACAACACAGTGGATGCAAACACTCCCCTAGCTTGCAGATTGGCGCACATGCTGGGGGGATGCCCCAGTATACCCAGATATGACTTCAAAAATTAAAAACGAACAGTTATTATCACCAATAAGCGTCAATGGGAAACCGCGCGTACGACCCAGCGAAAACCTTAAAGTTCAGCAGTGGGCCATCCAAAGCGAAGCAGATGCCGCCAGGAGCCACGGCAACTTGACCGTTGTGAAGGGACCTAAAGGTCTGAATAGGCCTTGCCTTTGAACTATATCAAGTCATTTTCTGCTCCTCCATACCAATCAGGGTTCTAGATTTTCTAAACTTCTCGTAAGATATTCTTGAAATAACTTTAGCGCTGGAAAATATTATGAGCACAATGGGCACAGTTCAGAATACTTCCGTGGCGATAGTATAATAGTACACTTGAATAAAAAAAGGAACATAAATTTACAACAGCCCAATTTATTGCCCACTCGTTCCCAAATTCCGTGCTGTCAATTGCACCACTGAGAACACCTTTTAAAGAGTGGAACTCGACAAATTAACACAGCGTTTCATGGGAAATAGGCGCCACAACTTTACAGTTGTATGAAAGTAGAAAGAAGAAGACTTGTGAGCCTGAGGGTGCCAGCGTTAAAAACGTTTTTCTTACAGAGGCATCATCCGCCCATCAGTGACGTATCCAGGATTTTATTGCCGAAAAAAGATTGAGAAAGCCGTAAAGGGCGATGTAAAAAGCAACAAAACAAGGAAATAATAGAAGGCACCGCATGGAATCGTTTAAAAAAAAACAGCTTTTTTATCTCGTTGAACAGCCCGCACAAGTACTGTTTGTACTGATTGCAAAGTGCACCAGAGCCTATATCACCCTCACACCGAAGACCCACATACCTCTAAGAATTATCTTATGTACCTTTTGTGTTGGCTAAACATTTGAACAATTGGTACATACACTAATCGCCACGCATCTCAAACAAAACACACAGTAGTCTTATGCCTAGTCTAGCTTCCGTACTAGAGCATTCAGCCAAGACGTGATGTTACCACTCAAAATGCAAAAAAAAAAAAACTCTGAAGCTTCAATCTGCTACAGCTACACAAGGGCCACGACGTGCACCATAGCGGAGGGCGCCAAATTTTCATTAGCTAGAGACTTGTCACCTGCGCCGAATTTTGAATACAGTCTTTTTACTGCGAAGTAGTACCACCGCAGTTTTCATTCCTGAGGAGGCGATTTACTAAGCGCTGCTCCCTGTCTCCGCCTCGCAACCGCCGACCTTTCTCTCACAACGTTTATACCCCTCGCCACCACCGATGCCTCCTTCACAGGTTTTGCAGTCGGCTGACAGCGGCTGTAACGCCGTTATTACACGATTGCGGATATTCTACAGCAGCGCTACTGGGTGTAAACATGTCGGAAAGCCGCAGCCACCGCCGCAGCCAAGAATGCAGAAACGGCCGTTGTAGCCTCATATTCCACCTTGCTCAATAGCCGCGGTTCCTTGACGGTTGAAAGCAACTTGCTCATAGGAACGGCGGCCTGAGCACATAATTTTTCTTTAGGTTGAAAGCCGTTCCGCGAGACATTGTCGCGTCGACCGCCCTCATTGACCAGCTGAGCGTTGTTGTTCTGGCGTTGTTGTTCTGGGGAAAGAATAATAATAAATCGTAGTCTGGGGGCACGTAAGGGTTTTCGCTCTCCATTCGCCTGTGTATTTCACGCCTAATTATGCGCCCCACCCCGGTTACCCGTTTAGCCGTTCACGGGCTGTGGGTGGAGGTGGGCGGCATGCGAGCACAGCGGGGCTTACTGCCGCGACCAATAAGATACCGTTAGGGTAGTTGGACATATTAACGTGAGAGTCTCATGGCTCAATCCGCCTGTCAGCGGTCCTCCGCAATCCAGCGGTTTGTGTATGTGTTGGTGTGTAGCACAAACAGTGAATGCTTAGGACGGCGGAGGGCAAAGACACTCAAGTTTGTCCACTAATATAAAGCCCGAGTCCTTCGAGATTTAACCTTGCTATGAGAGAAACGCACATCATTCGCATGGAGGAAGAAAAACGAACTGAAGAAACGTCAGCCCGAACAGAAGCGTCAACGGGCGTGAAAACAACGGGAAGCCGGTGCTGCCAGCATTTCCGCCTGAAGTTCCAGCTGGTCGAGTAGCTGCGAATTTCTCCCGGATGAAGAGCAACTGGCCTGCTTGGAACGCCTACGTGGGCCAATATCAGTTGTTCCGCTTAAACGACTTTCAGTGCGATATGTTGGGCAGTTTCTTTTACTTGTAACCCCTCTCCCATGACTGGTTGCCGGTTTATGCGTGCACGGGTGGTGTGAAGAAAAGTTAGTGGCGGGGGGGGGGCAGCTAACGGTTTCATGCCTTTACTGATGACATGGCCGTTGTGTTGGCGTGGAGTTGAAGCGTTGCCGTCAAACAGCCCAAGTTTAACAGTCCAGTGTCCTCAGTGGTAGAGTGGATTGGGCTGGCATGTTTCACAAACAGTAAGTTGCCTACGGCGTGGGAGAGAAAGAGGAAGCTCTACGCTTGTCCGCTAGGATAAAGCTCCGATCCTTTGAAGTTTTATTCAGGTAATTGGCCAGCAAGTATGCTCAGTCGTTATAAGGACCGTGTTTAATTTCGTGCACTCAGCCTATTGGACCACAGATATCCGTTGGACGTCCCCTAACGGGGCACCGTGAGCAATCTTGGGGACGGTATTGGTGACGCCGTGGACCCTGAGCCCCCGAAAATAAGCTGTGACCTACCGTGGTGATGTGTTTAGAGGTGAAAGGTAAGAAACCACAAACGGTGGCAGTCTGAGCCCACGTCAAGCTCCGGCAGATGGGCTCCCTGTCTGTTTACCAGGGAGGGAGCTCCGGGATCTCTTCAGCTATCAGGTTAAGGCTGAAGAAGAAAGTACCCCCGCTAACTGCTTTTTCCTAAGCCATATGGATAATTCAACCCCCCCCCCCAAAAAAAACGTGATCGGCACTTGGAAAGGGGCCGCACCGAAGTCTCCTTTCCTCCATTGCCTGAGTTGACATTTCCAAAACATGACAATTTCTCCCGATTTATATTAATGGAATCTCTTGACCAGTCAAAGCCTGTCACTGCACAGTCTGTTTTGTTCCTCTCCAAGTTCTTTGAAGGCATTATCGGAAAATCCTACAAAGTCAAGAAATTCAAAACACGAGAAACCCTGATCCAAATTTACAACAGGCAGCAATCTATCAACCTCCTCACACAAACCCGCATGGTAGATACAGATATAAAGATCACGCCCCACCGCACGTTGAACAGCTCCCAGGGCGTGATCTCAGATCCTGACCTGATAAACGAAACAGAGACAGATCTGCTCCAGGGCATTCGAGACCAGGGCGTGACGGCAGTACGAAGAAAAACCATGCGTCGAAATTACACCGAAATCCGTACAAAACACTTGATCTTGACATTTGACTGCGCAGCGCTCCCCGAGTCAGTCAATGCAGGCTTCATAAGATGTCCAGACCGACCTTACATACCATACCCGCACGGCTGCTTCAAATGCCAGCGGTTCGGGTACGGTAAAAACTCTTGCCGTGGCAAAACGACCTGTGCCAATTGTGCCGCACAGAACCACCCGACAGATAACTGCAACTCCACCACCTTCACATGTGTTAAGTGCGGAGGACCACACGCCGCGTAGTCGTGCACATTCGAGAAATTATAACAAGTAAAGAAAATAATCAATGTGAAAGTAACTGTTGGAACTTTCGACGACGATGACGAGGACGCAAGCAGCGCGCACAACAGACCCAGAAATGAAGATGAAGACGACTAGGCGAGGCGACGAGATGGCCCCTTTAAAGACGGATCTCTGTAAATAGTGATATATTGCCTTTTCCCAGACGACGGCCTCCTCCGTTTCTTCCCTGGACGTTCTTCCACATGGTGCCGAAACCCCGGACGTGAAGCGACACGACGAGGTGAGCTCGGAAATCTACTCTACGACCGCAGCGGAGAGGAGGTGTCGAGGCAGATGAACCGGCTGCAGATTGCTCAGAGAAGCCTTCTCGACTTCAATCGGAAGCTTATCGCTGAATTGATGCCCGCTCTTGAGGAAGAAAAAGGCGTTGTGGCCGCTGTTTCTATGGCGAGGCTCAAGCACAGTGCCGACCTACTTTCTACTATCAGCGAGAAGCTGAATGCCCTTGCTCACGGAACTGCAGTCGACGGCCAACACGACGACGCTTTAGAGTCGCTCAAAGAAGCACACAAAATCGTTGGCTCACTTCAACGAAGACTTGACGGAGGAAAAGCACTTGTCCTTGTGGAGCCACACCTCGAAAGACAAGACAGAACGCAACACGAACCAAAATATGAATTTAGTCTTTCAAGCGAGAGTATTGAACCTGAGGAGATGTCCGAAACCTACATGAAGCCAACGACTTCAAACTTCAAACTTCAGACTTCAAACGACTTCAAACAACCATAGTGGGAATTCGGATAGTCTGTTGTCAACCCTGGTGATGTACCTTGGCTACATCACCAGCCCTGACGACATGCGCCGCTATGAATGACAACTCGACTGAGACAGCGCTTGAGGAACGCCAGGCAACTGTGCATCATTCGCTCAGACCTAAAAAAATCGCCAAGATTCCGGAAACATCATATGAAGAACAGAACGGAGACCCTGAAAAGCTTACTCCATCTATGCCAGATCCAGCTGCATCATAACAAAACACCCTGGATGAGGACCTGGCTTAAGCAGGTGGGACCGTCGAGGAACCCACGACTGAGGGGCTTGAACCTTACCCTTCATGTCGGCATGCGGCAATGAGATCTCCTCCAGGCGGCATGCAACTTGGTTTTCACAAGAGAGGAAATGCACGTCTAGATGACGGTGAACACCGCGGAAAAGTAAGGAAAACTGCACCGGAAACTACAGAGTCGCCCCTAAGAGGCAAGTCTGACCGTTTTTGCTACATGTGGGGCCTTGGCGACACTGTGCGAGGCATGAGTCAACGCAGAATACTCACCGATGCAAGCAACAAATCATCGGCGATATCAAGGGGAGCTGCGCGCACAACAGAGACAACGAAAATGGAGCAGCTACCCTACCACGAGGCCAGCACCAGACAAAGCAGCCTGGTTCACTACACTGCCCATAAACCCATTGACCACTCAACGGCGACCCAGCAGCTTCACGTCAATCTGATGCCTACAAGAAAAGGCTACATAACGTCTCCTAGTAAGAGATCATCGAGGGATATCGCTGCCAGCTTGAGGACATCGAATATCAAACAAGCCTTCAAACGTGTTCGGAAATCATCAAAGAAACTGGGAGGAAAAAGTGTTGCACGACATTTCACAGAGCACAAGACGTAAATATTCAAGATTCAAACGGAGTTGTCAGGCACAAACACAAGACCTCGAAGAAGCGACTATCTCCAAAGTCAGAGCGCACACGGAACTATGCAGGAAAATATGCCTGTGACTCAACTCCTGGAGAGGTCATCATGAAGAAACACAGGTCAAAAGCCAAAGGATGGCGAAGTCCCGAAGAAAGAGAAACCCGAAAATCAGAAAAGAAGTGCTCCCGTCGCATGCCCCCGCGCGAGGGACACGAGTAAATGCAGAGCATTGGGGGTGGTCACGTGGCGTAGGTTGTGGTAGTTGGTGGGGGTAGTTGTAGTTGTTGTTGTGGTACGGGTGCGTCGACGGCGCTTGAAGGCCAAGTACGACGAAAGGCACGAGGCGTTGGAGCACGGGGAGTTTGCGAGCTTGGATGAGTTCCTGCGCGCCTTCGACGTGCGGTCCGGGGAGGAGTACTCGGAGATTCTGCGGGCTGGCGCGTCGCGTCCGTGCGTGCTTCACGCGAGGACCCCAACCGAGAAGCGCGTGAACGCGTTCAACCCGTGCATCGGAAGGGTTCTCGTGTCCAACATGGACCTGCAGATCATCCTCGACCACTACGCGTGAGCGGCGTACCTCGTGGACTACGTCAACAAGGCCGGCCGCGGCATCTCGTTCTCGTAACGCGGGGTCTCGCCCTCGATTCGATGGATCCGCAGCTCGACGCTGACGACTGGCGGCGGCCTCTCGTTCTCGATGCTAGGGATCGGCCGCTCGACGCTGACGCTTCGCCGCTGCCTTAGCGCGTGCAGTAGAGGGACAGGAGCTAGCGCCTGCTGCTGCAACGCCTCTTTCACGCGCATGCGCGTGAAAGCACGCGCATGCGCGCGCATGCGCGCCCGCACCTGTTGTTGAGAGCGGACAACGCCGAGGGACGACGGGTGACAGTGCGAGTTCAAGAAATGCTCTGCATTTAAAAGTATCAATTCACACACCGGCTGCACATGAATGGCAAACTGACTAGACACCACCACCGTTCGTACGAACCTTTGGGCCGGGAAGATGTTAGAACTTTCGACGACGATGACGACGACGCAAGCAGCGCGCGCAACAGACCCAGAGATGAAGACGAAGACGACTGGGCGAGGCGACGAGATGGCCCCTCTGAACACGGTTCTCTGTACATAGTGTGAATATATTGCCTTTTCCCAGACGACAGCCTCCTGCCTTGCCTCCCTGGACGTTCTTTCACACTAACAGAGAACATCACCTTACCAAAGGCCCGAAATAGGCTCGCCTCTTTCCCTCTGGGGAAGTACGCCGACACAGCTCGCCGGTGGGCAGAGCGGCATGTGGTATCGGCTGGGACTTAGTACCGGGAGTCAGACTTTGTCCCGCCACTACCTCCCCTCCACCGTGGGTTGCCTCAGGCTGCTCAACCCGTCACAACACCGCTTGCTGAGGTGGCAGTGGCTGTGGGGCCACCATCTTCATCGGGTCCGATGGGGCTCCCGCCACTGCCTCCTCGTCCTCCAGTACATTGGAGGGTGCCGAGACGATGGACACCGGGGGCCCCCATAAGCTCCCACCACCACCGCACCGCGAGTGGTGGGAGCTCTTGCGCCCCCGACGCCCTGGCCGGTGGCGGCTCAAACGAAGAGCCCCGAAGGGGGCCGAAGTTCAGGGGGCCCGGCCCGTCGGGCACCCCTCTGATATCTGACGAGGAGATGGAAGTCGGGCCGTTCGTGCCGGCAAACCAGCGCAAGGAGCGGCTTCCGATGTCCAAGCCAACGGAAAGGCCCAGAAAGTCCAATCCCAGAATCACAGCCCCGAAAGACAACACATGAACACGCACACACAATCGAGTCATTCTAAATGTAAATAATGGGAACAGAAAATATCATTCAATGAACTCTGAGGGGTGTCACGAATCGGCCAGCGCCGCAGTACTTCCTCGCATCACTCCTCGGCTGTGCGGCGAAGCCACTACGTGCGCCTTTGAAAACAGGCGCCACCATGTCGGTGACAAGTTGCGACAAGCCGCGTCACACGCTTCGCTTTCGGCGCATTTCAAAACTTCGGCGGCTGCCGGTGAGGCTCGTCTCCACGCTCTTAAAGGAGCCATGAAGAGAAAACACAAGTTTGGTTCATTCGAAAGATTGCCTCGTCAGAACCATAACGACACCACTTATAACGCAAACTTCGCTCAAATAAGCTATATAATTAGGAAAAAAGGAAATGACCATGCGACCCACCAGCTCATTTTCCGCAACAGAACCTATGATGTCACTTGAGAATGCTCTGCGATTGGCGGAGGCCGGTAAAAGCAAACGCATGTTAGGCAGGGCTTACAGTTTGCATAGCGAGCTAAATGCCCGTGAAACATACTGCACATTCTTTTTATGACAAAGAACGGTGTAGTAAACGGTTGAAGTTCCGAAGGAACACGCATGCGTGTGCGCCAATGCCTACGAAACTACCGCCGGCCGAGCTCGACATCTCGCCGTCGCGCAGACGAATTTTCGGGTTCGAGGCTCTTAGCGGCCAACGAACCGTTCCAGCACGTACAGCCGCGACCTTGCTTGGTATCTTAACCCCTTGGCAGGAGGTTGGCCGTCATATCGCCAACCATCAAAGGTAAAAATAGAAACGAGGGGAGTAAGGAACAGCAAGAAGCGACGAGATAGTGCCAGTAGTCGCAGAAGTTTCGAATAGTGTTGGCTTGCTGCTGTCGTTACGAGCTCGTTTCCAGTTTAAAACCACTGAAAACATCAGTTTGTTCGAGTACTTTACAATGAAATTTCGTTCCTGCGTTTTGAAATGCCCATGTAGTACGGGCAAATCGTCGAGGGAGGGCGACATCCCCGCCGGTGAGAAGATTTCCTTTCATGTGCTGCCCAACGACGAACCTCGGCGAAGCAAGTGGCTACGTTTTGTGAACTTAGGAAACGGAGGAGAAAGAGAGCTAAAGGAAGTACGAGTGTGCTCGCTTCATTTCCGAGGAAGTGATTACGGCAGGGACCCTTACTCCTGGGGCATGCTGGCGCTCGTCGCCGACTTCGTCAAATCGCCGTCTCTGACCTTGGGGGGAAAATGCCGTAAACACCGCGCATCGACGCTCGTATCTTTCTGGTCGAAGCAGAGAGCTCGCGCGAACGGCTTTCCATACACGACACCGGCCAACTGGCATAAGCGATACTGCTACTGAAATTGAACTATTATTAACCGTAATAAAAAAAAGGCACATACGTACCAGTCTGTACAACGTCCGTCGCGACGGGGCTGACTAGGCAGCGGTGCCGACGGCAGGGCGTTCGTCTGTTGTGGTTATCGCGGAATGGTCGCTTTCCCGTCCAGCGCGTATCCCACAACTCTTGCCGCTCGTGCACTTAGAAGCATTGAGCGTTCAAGTGGTGTGAGGTTGTTAAATGCAAGCCCGAGCTCCTCGGCGAGAGTTTTGTTCTCCGGATCAGGCGATTCCATGACTAGGGCTCCTGGTGCACTAGGTTTTACTAGTATTTTTAAAATGGCCGCCGTCTCGGTCGACTCCCGCGTGTGGGTGCTATATGGAGTCGACATACTAAGTATCTGTTTCATGGACCGGCTCGTATGACGCCATTGTTCACGTCACGGAATGTGCAATTTTAGCGGGAGATTTAAAATTTTGGCTTAAATTGCCGTATTTCTCAGTGAAGAAAGCATCATTTGTTTCCGGGAAAGCGCTTGGGGTACTATGAAACACCTAATCTTTCGAATAAAACAAACTTTTGTTTTATCTTCATGGCTCCTTTAAAGGACACAGAGGCCCCGCGAACTCAGCGGAGTCCTCCTCTCTCCCGTCTCCCTGACTCAACGTGCGCCGAGGCTATGAACAGCTTACGAACTCTGGAAAGAGCGTTGTGTGTGTCTGTGACGTTCGTGGCGTATTGCAGCTTGTTGCGTTTTGACCGTTACCACTTTTGGGTATAAATAGACCCCCGAAAGCGTTGTAAACCATTCCTGTTAGAGCAGCGAATCGATGTTGTCGCTCTGCTCGAGTCCTGTATTGTAACCTCGCCCGTCAGGGCATTGTTCTTTGGCTTCGGCTCACCTCTCGCTATGAAGTAAACAGTTACGTTAGCCAGCTCTGGACATCTTCCCGGCTGCAGTCGGCCTTCCAGGTCGCAACAACTGGTTGGCAATGGTCGTATGGCAACTTCGTAACACCTTAAGCCAGCGGTGCGAGACCCAACACCACGGCGGCCTCGGACTTCGCAGAATTCATGGCGGTCAAGGGTGAGTGCGGGACTTTTCTTCACTAAGTTTTACCAGGCTTCTGAGGATAGCTGGTAGGGCGTGTGTTTTTGTCGCGTGGGTTATTTGCGCAAAACATTTTTGGAGCAGTGGGAAAGCACTACTCTAGACCGGCCATGAATTTGAAGGCATTGAAAAAACCGCAGTTGTTGGATCTTGCAAAAGAGTTGCGCTTGGATGTTACGGACGCGCGGACAAAGCCAGAGGTGATACAGGCTATACTCGCTGTTGGGGCTGACGATGACGAGCTGTCTCAGTGCATTGAGACGATCAATGACAGGGAGACCGCTAAACGTGAGGCTGCAGAGGAAGAGGCGGTGTGCCAGCGTGAGGAACGCGAGGATAGAAGGCGAGAACAGGAGCTACAGCATAAGCCGGAAATGAAGCGTCTAGACGTTGAGGCGTCTCGACGTAGACGTCAGAGTGGCAGCAGCGTGCAGTCTGCGGCGACTGAGCGGCCTACGCTACGAATGTGTGACCTAATGCGACCCGACAAGGTAGGAGAAGACATCTGTCTTTTTTTGGTCAACTTCGAGGGTACGTGAGAGGGCCCAGTTTAGCCGAGACTCATGGCCGCAAAAGCTGCTTACGCTTTTGCCAGGTGAGGCATCCGACGTGATGGCCCGCTTGTCAAAGGAGGAGGCGGAGGACTATGATAAAGTCAAGTCTAGCCTCCTGCGTAAGTACAGACTGTCAGCAGAGGCGTTTCGCCAGAAGTTCCGTGAAGCCGAGAAAGCTAGGGGCGAGTCGTACTCGGAGTTCGCCTACAAGCTGAGGGCTAATATGGAAAAGTGGCTCAAAGAGGAAAAGTCTTTCGGAGAGCACGACAAGGTAGTTGAGTGCTTCGGTCTTGAGCAGTTTTACCGCCGTCTACCAGAGAACCTTAGACTCTGGGTGCAAGATAGGCCAGGGGTAAATACTGTGGATCAGGTAGCTCAACTAGCCGACGAGTTAGTCGCACGTCGAGGTGCGCAGGGGCCGAAAGATGGCCAAAAAGATTTCAGGCCGAGGCCTGATAAGTCAGGGCCGAAAGGCAGAGCTCCCCAGGAAGAAGGTGGAGCAAGGGAAGTCGTTCTCGTGGATACAGAAACTGGCCACGATAACGAAAAGAGAGCAGCATACGCTGAGGAGCAGCGCAGAAAGAAAGCTTTCGAAGCGCGCAGACAGGCTGCGTGTTACAACTGCGGCGAGACGGGACATTTCGCCGCTAGTTGCAAAAAAGGAAAACTCTTCTTTCACGTGCTAGATCAGAATGAGGACAGCAGGCAGTTTCTGGAGCCGTACGTACGTGAGCTTGTCGTCAACGCTAAACCGTGCCGAGTTCTTCGCGACTCCGCGGCGACGGTAGACATGGTCCACCCTTCGTACGTTGAACCGGATCAGCTAACAGGGCAGTGTGTTTGGGTGAAGCCAGCCGTAGGAGCACGAAACGTTGCGCCTGCCAATTGCTAAGGTTAGCATCGGAGGTCCGTTTGGTGAGCTTGTGACTCAGGTACCTATTCTCGAACAGGTGGGATCAGCTGTTAAGCGAAAATGGGTACAATTGCGAGAAACTGCCGAGGAAAGAACCAGCTGGGCTCGTTGCGAAGAGCTCGAGTAACGATAGGGTGGCCACCTCTGTGAGGAATGGCGAAGCTCAGACAGAAAGCGAAGATAGCGCATTTCGGGAGGCTTACGAAAGAGGGCAGCGTAAGTACACTGTGTGTGAGGCCCCTGCGGTGAGCGGAGATGTTTCGTCGCCATGTTCGAAGTGCGCTATATCGCGGGAGGCTTTGGGAACGGCTACCGGTTTGAACGTGAACATTTCGCGAGATAGCGACATTTCGCAGGAATGCGTAAACGATGAGGTTACCGAAAGGCCGCACGAGTCCGCTGAAACGGAGGTTGTTCCTTCGGACGGTAGTGCGGAAACGAGCGAGGTGGTGGCAAAGCCTGCAGCCGAGGCAACGAACGGTTTGCACGGTTCAGTTGAAAGAAATTACGATCTCGCCACTGAGCAAGCCGGTTCCGTTATGACACCAGCTCAGGTAGCTGACCTCGAGCAACGGCCAGCCGAGCTCGTAGAGATTCAGGTGTCTTGGGCGGCTGAGCCGTCTTTTGAGACAGGGAGCCTGGATGTAGTGTAGTTATGGCAGTGAGGAAGGAGAACGGGAACACGCTTCGGTCTTCGCGTGCCGAGGCTGTCGCTGAAAGCGCGAGGGATGACGAGGTAGTGACTGTTGGGAACTACAAGGTGTTTAAAGAGCTCGTCGTGCCCGTTTGACTCCCAGCTCATGCCCCCGATGATAGGCCAACATCGGCTGAGCTAGTTGAGGTTCCGGTGTGCCTGTGGCTGAGCCGAAGTCGGGAACCGACCGGCCAAGAGGAGAGAACGCAAACGCGTTCCGGCGTTTGCTTGCCGAACGTGTTCGTACAAAGGCGAGCAACGAGGAGATAGCGAAGACTTCCGCGGGTACTTGCGGCGCTTGTTTCAGTGCGGGCACGGCGAGTGGCAAAGCCGTGAGCTCGCATCGCGCCAAGGGAACGCCGCCTCCAGGAAGGAGGGCGCGCCTTAAGTTTGAACGTTGGAAAATATTGCTGGCTCCTCCGCGCGCTCGGCCTTTGTCGAAAACAACGGCCGGTGTCCTTTCACGCGGTCGCAGCAGTCGTTTTCAGAGAACGGGCGCACCTAAAGTGCGGTACAAATTGCGGAAAGCTCGGAGCAATGACGAGAGCTCAAATCGCGGCTCTCAGTGCGAGAAGTGGCCTGTAGACGCCTGACTTTCTCAATTTCATTGTTTTTCCTGCAGCAGGTTTCGCCCTTTAGGATTCATTTGTTTGTGTGTGGGACATTTCCAATCACACGAAATATCACCTTTCAAGTTTTTCACTTGTCTAAAGTACTGCTGGGCAAAAATATAACCAGAATAGTTAGTTATTCGTGTACTTTTTTGCAACTAAAAGCCTGGTAAAGCTTCAGTGTAGATTTGTCTTCCAACTTGCCGGCGATGCGGTTGTGTCTTCCTGTGTTGTTCTGTTGCATGCCTGACCAAGCCAGAGACGTTCTTGGGGAGTCACTACTCGTCCAGTGACCCGCGCGGTGACGCTCCAGCACGGTGTCGTACAGCCTAGGCCTGGAGTCGAGCGTCTGCCGAGCACTTCACTTCGACAGCATCCCTCCGGACAACGGTTGAAGACCCTTATCCATCGGGATCTCGGACCCCCGGCGGAGAAGCTGTTACGAATCGGCCAGCGCCGCAGTACTTCCCCGCATCACTCCTCGGCTGTGCGGCGACGCCACTACGTGGGCCTTTCTGCCGTCAGGCGCCACCATGTCGGTGGCAAGTTGCGACAAGCCGTGTCAGACGCTTTGCTTTCGGCGCATTTCAACACTTCGGCGGCTGCCGGCGAGGCTCGTCTACACGCTCTTCAAGGACACAGGGTCCCCGCGAACTCAGCAGAGTTCTCCTCTCTCCCCTCTCCCGGACTCAACGTGCGCCGACGCTATGAACAGCTTACGAACTCTGCAAAGAGCGTTGTGTGTGTCTGTGACGTTCGGGACGTGTTGCAGCTTGTTGCGTTTTGACCGTTACCGCTTTTGGGTATAAATAGACCCCCTCAAGCGTTGTAAACCACTCCTGTTAGAGCAGCGAATCGATGCTGTCGCTCTGCTCGAGTCCTGTATTGTAACACCGGTCGCCCATCGGGGCATTGTTCTTTGGCTTCGGCTCACCTCTCGCTATGAAGTAAACAGTTACGTTAGCCTACGGCTTCTGGACTTCTTCACGGCTGCAACAGCGGCTGGCCGCTCGCATCATACACGGTACCACTCGCATGTCGGAGGCCACGGAGCTCGGATCGGGTGCCCCCACTCGGTCGCAACAGGGGCTTCCTTAAAAGTCTTGATGTGTATGAGATGCTGCATGCTAATCAGCCAGGTGTTATGTCTCCAAGAAACACACCTCAATTCCAAACAAACAAATTTCTTAACCAGGTATATGGTATTCAGAAAGGACAGGGCAGTCTCCACACACTCTTCCGGCGGTGTCGCCCTTGTTGCGCCGAAATGATTAGCATGCCACCCTCTCTCTTTGGACACTGTCCTTGAGGCTGTAGCAATCCGCTCAATATAATTTAATAGGTTGATAACGGTATGCTCTATATACATTGCTCCTGATCATGCACTTTCGAGATCTGACTTCGAGAGGCTCGTTGACCAGCTGCCCGAGCCACACATCCTCATAGGTGCCCTGAATGGTGCAAAATTCTCTTTGGGGCTCTTCTCGCATGGACGACCGAGGTCGCCTGATGGAGACGTCTCTAACACCCTCTGGAGCATGCCTTTTCAACAAGAAACAATCTACATGCCATTACATAGGACACAACACCAGCTGTTTTGACTTGGCTATTGGTGCCGCATTTCTTTTTCCTTGTCTTGAGTGGGGTATGGGCACGGACCCATACGGTAGGGACCACTTCCCCGCTTCACTAACATATATAGGTAAATGGCCGAAGCCGTCTATCTTCGCCTAATAAGTGTAATGAATTTGTGAACAGACGTGTTATTACGCTTGCTGTAAATTGGGTGGCTGAGGCCTCTGTCAGCCCAAGTTCGCCGTTATTCTCAGCCTCCACTTGGTTTTTGCAAAGAAATAAATTCAAATACTCAAATGCTCAAAAAATCAAACTGGAGTAAATTCAATGCTACATCTAAACTACACCACGCCGCTATAGCACACTTACACGTAGACGAAGTCGCCCAACTACTCACGGCGCACATTTTCTTCGCCGCCGAAAAGACCATTCCGCAAGCCTCCATGGCACCGTACAACCCGAGGAGGCCCTTGTGGAAGGAGGATTGTAGGCGGGTGCTAGAGACCCAGAAAAAGGTGTGGGGTGTCTTTCGTCGGTACCCCACATCGTAGAACCTCATCTCCTTTAATAGGGCAAAAACACTAGGGAAGCGCGTGCGCCGTGAGGCGAAAGAGAGTTGGCGCGGCTTCCTCACACCCATAAACTCATAAACAGACACACTTAAGGTATGGACAAGAATACGGAATCTCAATGGATATCAGACGCATAGCCTGCACCTGGTTAGTACAACAGGGGACACACTGGAAGACCAGGCTAACGCACTCGCAGAACACTTCCAATGCATGTCCAGTTCAACACACTACACAAACACTTTCACGCAACACAAAATATCTGCAGAGAAAAAGCCCTTACATGACAAAGAGAAGTATAAAACAGGTTACAACTCTGAATTTACACTGTATGAATTCAGTGCTGCCCCTGAGCACATGTAAACATTCAGCTCCAAGATCAGATAAGATTACATACACTATGGTCAAACACTTAATTGCAGACACACTTGAAACACTCCTTCAAAATATTTCTTTCGGGGCGCCTTTGAGGGCCTTGGAGGGAGGCCATCATAGTGGTTTTTCTGAAGGAGGGGAAGAACCCTTCCTCTCCCACAAGTATCGTCCCAGTGCCCTGACAAGCTGCCTGTGTAAGCTGCTCGAGAAGATAATTAACAGACGATCATATCGTTGTACTTTTTTACAAATCATTTAGTACAAGATCATAGCATTGTAGTTTTTGGAGTAGGATGGTCTCCTCGACAGCTGCCAGGGAGGCTTCATGGTGGGGCCATCCGCCAACGATCAACTTGTGAACGTACAATTATACATAAAAGATGCGTTTCTAAATAAGCAATATTGCATGACAGTATTTTTCGATATCGAAAAAGCATATGATACAGCATGGCGCTATGGAATTCTCAGAGTTTTGAAATATTTTGGGATATCAGGTAACATGTTTAATACTCTAGAAAGCTACGTGTCTGACAGAAAATTTCAGGTGAGAGTAGGCTCTGCGCTTTCTCGGCTTCACGTACCAGAAAATGACGTACCTCAGGGGGGAGTTTTGAGAAGCACATTGTCTATTGTAAAGATGAACTGACTGGGAAAGGGACTGCCATGAACAATGTCTTATTATATGTATGTGGATGATGTGCAGATATCCTTCAATTCTTGTAATCTGTCCATCTGTGAACGCCAAGTGCAGCTTGCTCGCTGCCGATCAAAATGGTTTTAAACCTAACCCCACGAAAAGTACCTGCGTGGTATTTTCAAATAGGCGTAGGATTCAGCCGGACTCAGATAAGCTTGGTCGCTGGGCATATCAAAATGGCTTTAAACCTGACCACACCAAAAGTACCTGTGTGATATTTTCAAGGAGGCATGGGACCAAGCCGGACTCTGACAGCGTGGGATCACACGTGGCATCTCTGACATTAACCTAATGGTGACTCAATTCCTGTAAAGAAAGAACAAAAGTTCTTAGGCGAAGTGCTGGACTAAAAACTCACGTTCATTCCTCCCATTAAGCAACCTAAACATAAATGTTTACAAACAATGCCCATCCTGAAAGTCCTCTCGCACCAGCCCTATGGTTCGGACAAGCAGTTACTCTTACGAAATTTTACCAGCTTGGATTGTGGGAGTGTGGTTTATGGGTTGGTAACAAAAAAGCGCTGAAAATGCTCGACCCAGAGCTGCACTTGGAGCTTCGGCTTGCGTCGGGTGCATTTCGCACTGGTCCCGTTCAGAGCCTGTATGTCGAATGCGACAAATGGTCGTTGGATCACCAGATTACATACATGGATCTTTTATGTGCGTTGAAGGTTTCACCGTTGGCAAAGCACCCTTTTAAACCTGTCATCTCTGATACAACTACATCCGCACTTCTTTAAATCGCCCATATATTCATGCTGCAATCTCACACCGTGCTAGAGATGAAGCCTCTAATCTTGGTGTAACTTTTCAGACACCTGCTAATCATCGCTTTTAGACCTTTTACCGCCATCGAAGCTTCGCGCTGTGTCGTGTGACATGTCGTGTGTAGCTGTGGATAGAAAACGAGTGCAAAAAACTGCAATTATGCAGCACTGCTTTTTTTGCGAGAGAAATGCAGGTGTGCAGAATTTTATAGCGAGGCATCAAAAACTGCCCTTACCGTGTCGTGTACCACGCACGGACCCATTTATAGGGTCTCTAAGAACCTTAACTCGAAAAGCAGCATTTTTACGGCGGAAGCCTATGGAGTTTTGCTTGTTTTAAATCACATAGTACAAAATAAAATATCTAAGTCTATTATTTTCACAGATTCACTGAGTGTTGTACATACATTATCATCCAAGAAGTCTTGTAAAAACCATGTTTTTTATTTATTGCATAAAACCATTATGCCTGCGTATGCAATAATTCTCGAGGTGATCATGTGTTGGGTTCTAGGCCAGCATGGGATTGCTGAAAATGAGACCGCGGCTCAGATGGCCGCTGCTGCTGCTCTTACAAATACACCGGACATAGCAACACTTCCCTACACTGACCTCAAGCCACACATCATACAACCACTTCGCAAAACATGGCAATCACTCTGGAATCAACAGACAGACAACAAACTACACATAATAAAGCCACTCTTGGGACCATACACCACTGACACACACAACAGACATACTGAAGTTGCCCTTGCTAGGTTACGTATAGGCCACACCCATGTAACACACTCCCACCTGCTCACGGGATCTCTAAGACCCCTGTTTAGCGGGTGTGGAGAAGACGTATCCGTAATCCCTGTACTACTCCAATGCAAAGCAGTCGGCACAACACGACACAAACACTTCATCCAACTTTACAGACAGCACATCCCGTTCTACCGAGTGTTTTTATCTCTCATGATCCTGCATTTTCTGTCAAGCGCGTTTTTAAATATTCAGCAGAAGTTCACACCACGCATGCTCACAACCTGGCCTTATACTCCAGTCATCCCCACTCTCTTTTACTGATCATACTTTGTTCGTGCGGACTAATTTTAGTGTTTACGTTTTCACCTCTCATATATAACCACTGTTTTGGCGCTCTTTGCCCCAGTTGGCCTGGCGCCATTAACTTGGTACCATCTTCATATCCGTAGTACGTCCGTTTTACAGCCGAACGCCCGAGTCCTGCACTCGACGTTCGGCGGACGTACTTCGGATGTATTTTTTTTTTTGAAAACGTAAACATTCGTTCAATTTGGTCCGAGGGACGTCCGAGCTGCGTTTGTGCATGAAGGTTTACTATGGCCGAATTAATAAATCCCGTCGGACGCCCATCATACGTCTGTATGGTTGAAGCAATATTCCTTGCTCATGTTTGTAATTTGTCGTAATTAGCCTCGATTTAATTATATCATCTATATTCTTGTGACTGCAGCGGGAGGCAAGAAAATTATCGGCGAAAAGCCTCACATTAACACCAATGCCAGCAGGTAAATTATTAATGAAGATCAGGAATAAAATGAGCGCCAAAACACTGCCCTGAGGTACACCTGACCTAACACTGGCTATGGTAGAACTTCCGCGATTGAGTTGCACGTACTGGTTCGGTTATTCAGATAATTGTCGATTAAGTCAGTAAGTGAACCTGTGCCTATTGTTGCTTCTAATTTTGTTACAAGTTTTTGTGTGGCACTCAATCGAAAGGCTTTGAGAAATCCAGTAGAATTAAATCGGTTTGTTTTCTACAGTCTACATTGAGAAAGATGTGAATTAGTTCAACCAGTTGGGTGACTGTGGATAGTCCTTTGCGAAAACCGTGTTGTAATGGCGATATGATGTTGTTCTGGCCTAGGTACAACGTTAGATGTTTAAGAAATATGTGTTCCAGTAGTTTGCAGCTTGTGCTCGTTAGTGAGATGTGTCTGACGTTTGAAGGGTCAGCTTCGCTACCAGATTGATGAACAGGGGCTACCTTTGCGATTTTTTATTCTTGGGGAAGGGAACAGGTTGATAGCGACCTATTGAAAAGTATACCTAAGTATTTGGCTACTGATTCAGCATATCTACTAAGAAATTTGTTCGGCAAGTTGTCGAGACCGGCACCTTTTTTAGTATCTAATTTTAACAACAAATTAAGCACTCCGGACTCAGTCCCTACAGGTGGTTCAATATGTCGGCTGTTGCAAATGTCAACGTCAGGCAAATTTTCTTCATAAATTGAGAAAACAGATTGGAAATATTTATTTAGCGAGTTTGCTTTATCTTCGCTTTCTTCCGAGGCCGCGGGCCTATTACGGGTTTTGGGATTGAGCCAGTTCGAGAAATTCTGGGGAGACGTTTTCAAAAAGTTGGGTAGCGTACGTGTAAAACAGTTTGCTTTGGACATTTTTATTTTGAATTTGATGTTGCTAATAGTTGACTGAACTTGTTCCGAGTTTGTGGCGTAGGTTTTGCCTTGAAAGTTTTTCTTAAGCGTTTTCCTTTACGCTTGGAATGAACAATTTCACGCGTTATCCAGGGATTATGTTTTCTTGTTTTTTTTTTGTTTTAGACAGCACATAGTTAGGAACGCATTGTGTTACTAGCACTTTGAACCTTGCCCATAGTATTTCTACAGTTGTGTTTGAATCATTCGCAAGTAGTTCAAACGAAGCAAGTTCATTGAAAAGATGATCAAGTATGGTGGTGTCTTAGGCATGGTTAAAGTCAAGGCATGCAGAAAGAGAGTTGAACGGTATTGGGATGTAAATATAGAAACAGAGCCTTGAATAACTTCGTGGTCTGGTATGCCTTCAAGAATTTGGACCTGTGCTTGATCTGCAGGAGAATGATCACTTACACCAAGTCGAGCACATTATAAAAGCACCCTTGAACACGGTAGGCTGTTTTACAATTTCTGAGTGATTGAATGTCAACATGATATCAATGAGCACATCCGAGCATGCGCTGTGTTGTTGCATTGTTTGACAGTTCATATCGGGTAAGTTAATATCGCCGAGCAAGATTAGCCTGGATCTGAGTATATGCCGATGCATATACGTGTGCAATGCTTGAAAGCTATCCTTGTCTGAAGATGGGCT
The DNA here is from genome assembly GCA_013339765.2 of Haemaphysalis longicornis. NCBI lineage: Eukaryota > Metazoa > Arthropoda > Arachnida > Ixodida > Ixodidae > Haemaphysalis > Haemaphysalis longicornis. Next base: position 98,176,910 of record CM023458.1, read on the forward strand.
GCGATAAACGCAGCCAACAAATACTGGGCGAGAAGTGAAGAGAAGCTTGCAAAATATTGCCTAGACTCCGATAACCTCAGGAAGTATTTCAAAGGAAAGGTCTTTTTTTTTATTAAGATGACCATGCCTCCCCCGCGTGTCTTCCTACCTTTACGAATGATTACATAGTTTGGGAGGTGTTACCTCAAAATCCTTTATCTCCGTTGTCAGCCACGTTTCTGTCAAAGCTATGAAGTTCGGTTCAATTCCAAGAAGTAAGGATTCAAGCGGTACTAATTTTTGAAGCATGCGGCGGGTGTAATGTTAAGAAATATTACTTCTTTCGTTGGCTGCGGTGTTGTGGCTCGCCTGATGCTTCCGCTACGTCGTTTTTTAAATGCGAATGCATTTCTTAGTCGAGCCATGTCAGGCGCCGTGCGGCCTCCACGCGCCCGCAGGTGTTATCTCTCCGCTCTCACCCCTCTCCCATAGCAACAGCTGCGAGCGCGCGCGCTCCTCCTCTCCCCTAGCAACCGGAGCAGGTGGTGCGGGCGGATCAGCGGCGAGTGAGTGGAGAGGAGGAGCGCGCTCGGGCATGTGAGGGCGCTCGCATCGCGGGAGCTCGCCGGAGCTCCCGCGTGTGTGGGAGAGTGTAGGCGAGGGTAGGCGCGGTGCTTCGGTGCTTCTCCTCTCGACGCTCGCCCCACTCTCCGACGCCCGCATGCTTCTCAAAGACCCTTTGACTGTGCAATTTACCGACCAAAAGGCAGTGATCGTGGCCGTCAAGTACAATGACAACAATAACAGGTGTTAAATAAATGGTTACGCTACAAATCACCGTCTCCTCATTAATTATAAATTCCGCGCAGTCTCGCGCAAAAGAAATGCATTCGCATACATTTCCTCACGATTCCCTTCGGCGAGGTTGGGTGAATTTTTTTTCATGGTTGGTGCTGTGACGGCCAGCGGTTATGAGCGCAATAGCATTTGTTCCCTCATCCCATCGGTATATTTCTTCATTAACTTTTAACTTGTCATAGACCGGAAATACTTTGTATCCAACTTCTTTTTTCTTTTTGCAACTTGTCAATGCTTTTTTTCCGATGTCTCTTACTCTATTTGAAAAGGCCTCTCCAACAGACAAAGTGGTTCCTTTTAGTTTCGTGCAGTTTCTAAGAATGCTCGCTTTGTCTCGGAAGTCGAGGAGTTTTAGTATGGCTGGTCTACTTTTTTGAGCGTCTTGTTTTCCTATCCTGTGAATTCTTTCTATTCGAACGGGTTTGACCTCATGTATGTTTTTAAGTATATGCTCACTTATAGTTTGTTCGAGGGTTTCGGGGTGTTCGTCTGCCTCCTCCGGTACACCGTACACAAGTAAATGTGACCTTCTAAACCGGTTTTCTAAGTCGTCTATTTTTAACTCCGAGTAGTGAACGGTTTTTTGAAGATTGGTTACATGGGAGACACAGGACGTGATCTTGTTTTTCAGTAATGTTACTTGTTCAAGTTTAGCTTCAATTGATTTCAATCGTTCTTTTATTTCTTTTATATCATCTTCAATCACTTGTAGCTGTTTCATGATCTTGGCCATAACGGGTCCCGGGTTTGTTTTAATGCCGCCACTGAGCAACAGTAATTACTTAATACAGGCACACATGTCACTCAATTGTGCCCACATCTGCCTAGAACACGGCAGCACTATCAGGAATAGGTAGTTTGAACGAATACATTTGCCATAACGCTTGCTCACCTGCGGTAGATAAACAAACGGGTTGAGACGTTGCATCCTGGCAGTGCTGCCGTGCCCTTTGGCTTGAAATGAGGGGTGTGCAGTCTTTATACCACTCAGGTCTGCCAGCAGCGCCGTCTTCACGTTGTGGCGATCTGCATCAGTGCATGAAGTCACCGAAGCAGGTCTGTTTCCAGGCAAATCGCCGAGCGTAGATTCCACGTTCGCAATGCGCAGATGATGCGCTTGGTGGCTGGGAAGTGGTGTGCCGTCGAATCCAGATAGCAGAGCCGGGTCTCCGCTTCCTGCTTGCGTGAGCAGGAAGCAACCTGGTGCAAACAGAAATACTGAATTAAGCCACATTATAGCGATCGATCATGCAACTGCTAAGTGCAATCAGCAATGTTTGACAAACCACCGATTCATATTAAAACTTCTGACGTCGGAAAAAAGTAGCGCGGCTCTGTCAAACGCGATGTTGACTACTCAAACTTCCCCAGTCCAATGAAAAGCTGACAACTCAAAATTGTACAGATTGCATTCATCAGGTTATACGTACTTTTTGCACACTGGCAGCTTTCATTCAAGTACAGATTGCAACTGAAGACAAAACTGATTTGGATTTCAGTGATTGATATAGCCGAAAAATGTCTGAGTGGGAGTGTGTTGAAAACAGAAGACCACAGCAAAATGCAGGGTGGGGGAGTGGTTTATGCTCCTGGAGAAATTTATACAGCGACCATTCTCCTAATTGGAAATCATAGAATGAAGCCAAAGCATACAATCGTTCAAACTAACACAGCAATCCCACCTTCTCTGTGCATACATGAAGCTAGAACACCTTTTCGCTTGAAAGCACTGTCGGGAGCAAAAGTCAATGCGATGGGAGCGGCGGCCAAAATTCATTCCTGTGGCATTATATGAAAGAGCATCCGCTACCGTTACAGTGGATGCGCATCCCGTTTTACCTGTATGCATCTTGGTTGGCACTTAGTTGTTAGGCTGTTATTAAAAAAATGACCAAACGGTGTCGCTTCGGTTCCGCATGTGTTCCGCAACCGAAGCACCTTGGTGACCTATAGGACAGAGAAACTAGAAATCAGGAAGGAAGGTTTCTATGGCAGTTGGAAGGGCACTGCATTGCTCTTTGAAGGACGGCTGGGGTGGCTGAAAATGTGGGCATATATTGGTATCTAGAGGCAGCACGACGAAGCATGCGCATGCTGCGGCAGTGATCGGGAAATTATGGACCACGTTGTCAGGAACAGCAGAGAGATATGACCGCCGAGGGCCGAGGGTTAAACGACCTTGGCGGAGGCTTTGGGATCTGGGGTGAGGGAGAGCCTGAACGTCAGAGCCGTAGAGGTGACGAAGAGGCGGGTGGATTGGTGGTGGATGGAAACTAGGGAAGAGATAGGTACGGTTACGGAGTAATCGCGCGGATGAGAATTTAAACAGAGGGGGTAGGAAGGAAGGGGGATGAAGCGATGGGAGTTTAAAACTGGGGTTGGGCGTAGATACGGGAGGCAAATCTATTAAGTTCGCTAGGAAAAAGGCAAATAATGCGAATGAAACATAAGTGGGCTGCTGACATCCGACGCCCCGATTGAAAGTGGGAGCTACTAATAATTTGTTGCGGCTTTTCAAAATGTTGTCACCGAGCAAGGTTGAACGGTGTAAGGAGCGCAGTATGATGGGTTGAACCAATGGGCCTTTATTATTGCTCGTCATCATGAACTCAAGCACGGGATGTGCTTTCCTCAAACAATACCAGAGTATGTATTGGTTTACTCTTTAGTCCAATAGGAAGCACAACGGTGATAAAAAAGAGTAATAATAAAGAACAAAAACACTGCCGAGGATTAACCCACGCACAAAAGCTTCCGCAAATTAGATACTCACGGGGGCCACCATTAAAAAGCGGCAACATGTGCAGTAGAATCAAGACCATCCCATCACTCTGGTTTATCAACGCCGTATAAGCTCATGGGGGCCAACTATGACACGTGACGTTAAAATAGGCCGCACAGCCTTTATCTCGGAAGCAGTCGCCCTTCGTTACTGTGGGCGTGGAATCCAGATTTTTGCTTCCGACAACACACAGTCACGTGGAATGATTATCGTTTGATTTGAAAGATTTACACAGTTTCTCAGAAATACCACTATATGCATAGCAGATAACGACCCTATAGCATACAATGGGTGTACCCCATGCAGATCTTAACCCCTACGAGAATGCGCTCTTACTGTTCAACACTCTTGGCACAAACAAGATAATACTGAATCAGCCTACAACACACACAAGCCAGACAGTTGAGTCAACTTGGTCACTTACTGATGTTTCAATGTGCGGATTTCAAAACAACAATTCTCCGCTGTCAAGAGAAGTTTTACGTGTACTTATACATCTCCATGGTGTTGCTACAAAAGATATCATTGCTTATGAAATGCACAGCCTGTAAAATACCACAAGCAGCGCCGGCACGCGAAACAGGTCCCCCAGTACCGTGAAAACAAACTTCGGCACAATCCTGCTGTAAACACTGATGTGTGGTGCATACAAGGCGATGTCGTCGCTAATAAAGGCTACTTGTTACGGATTCCACTCTCTCCGTGAATGTCTAGCACACTGCAATAAATCGTGCGCACTGCAACACGAATTGTCATGGTCTATTAGGTGAACAGCATCACGGCGACACCTCAAAAACGACCGCCCTCCGCAATTTACTTTGCTCGCTTCACGATGAATTATGGTCTGAACTTTTAGAAATGAGTCGCGTACAAAATCGTCTGTACTGCGCATCGGTGAAACACCCTGGACGTTGTCGTTGCGGCACAAAGAACTCACTCTGACGTACAGCCACCTGTCCGCATGATGGTTGGTCACACAATTGGCCATTTTGGAAACTGACGCGCACGAATGATGGCATCAATTTTTTAACACACAAGTGTACACAAAAATAAAGCAGGCCAGCCATCACCAAAAACATCATAGCGTTATGCTTGCCTCCCTGATATCACGGCACTATGGATCTCAAACCAAACTCCGTGCTGGTATGCTGCCGTCGGCATAAACAAATGCATTGTGCGTTTTACAATTTCATCCAAAACATAAAATACAAACCGGTGCAATACAGTGTAATACAAGCCGGCGCAACTGACCTCGATATTTTTCTTTGATTGATTGATTGTAGGGTTTAACGCCCCGATGCAACGCTGACGATGAGGCACGCCGTAGTAGAGGGCCACGGATTAATTTTGACCACATGGGGATCTTTAACGTGCTCCGAAATCTCGTACACACGGGCGTTTGCTTTTCACGTCGATCAGAAAAGCGGCCGCCGCGGCCGGGAATTGAACCCGCAACCTTGTGCTCAGCAGCGCAAAACTTTAGCCACTCAGCCACATTGGCTGTTTTTTTCTTTGCTTCGTTCACTAGGGAAAGGCCGTGATGTTGGTCGACATGAAACTTCCTGACAGCCATGACTGGCCTGTAAGAGGTCAGTAAAATCTGAACAACCAACCAGGGCGTGGGATAATGGCTGGCCAATGACGTCATTCTTGATGGATCAGCATAAGTTGAAGCTGGCCAACTTTGGGCGGAAGAAAATTCTTATTCCGAAATCCTGGCGAAATGCCCCGGCGGATGGCTTCTGCCAGACGGAAAGGGCTTGCGGACGTAACGTCTAGTGGCCTTAACCATCTGATGGTCTTTCTGTGGAGTTTGGCAGGCTAATTTTCAGGCACTCGTGTGAGTGACGAAGTTTTCACACTGACTAGAGTGGGCCACTGTCGAAATGATAGTCGCACTCATTCTGGTAGGGTTTGCGGATGGCTTTTCAGAACTATTTTGGAGAATATTCCGTTGATGTGATGGGTAAGGCTCCCTAACAGTCTGAGATGACGCTAATGTTTTTAGTTTGAACGATGCCAAGAGCATTGGCTCTTCTTCCACTTGGATTGTATAGGTTCTTCGGAGTATCAAGCTGGTGAGTGTCTGCACTACGCCGGTGGCCACTTCCTTCACAGCATAGTCACTGAAGTAGTCGGCCGCGACTTTGTACACCAGCCTGCTATTTTTTCAGTTCATCGGAAGTTTTTGGGTCTGGCCGCTCTTCGTCCGTCGTGATACCCGAGGTGGATATGTTTAGGTAGGAGGGCATTTCTGATGCTGCCTCATTTATTAGATGCGACACATCTCTTGCTCAGAGGCATGTCCCTCCTGCGTCGTCGCGCCGTCCGTCCGCAGCCCTCCTCTGTTCTTCTCTCCCACAGCTGTGTGCAACACTCTCACTCCGGCTCATTAGCATACCACAACTGGCGCGCGTGTTTGGGCACGCTTCACTGCGTTAACAACTGCTCCGGCGCGCGCGGTGTGGACAAGTGCGCGCATGCGCGACTCTCCTCCGCTGTCTCCTCTCCTTCAGGCGCTGTGAATATAAAGCGGGTAGCGCGCTGCGGCGGTTCAGTCAGCGCTCGCTCTCGTTCGACTCCGCGTGACTTTGCTTGACGACTACGTGCTTGACTTGATTCTTCCGATGAAGACGTGATGGAAGCGACAGTACCTTCAGCGAGTGGGCTGACACAATCCAATACCAGCGTCAGCGCAAACGTTTAAGGCAACGTTACGGCCAATTTGACCCCCCGATGCGTCGCATCACATCAGGGTTCCCTCGCGGGAAGATGGGCGTAATTTTTGTTGGTGATGGCTTTTGTAGGGTGTCCCTAATTTCCCACCGTGTACCCAAGAAAACGCTATGACAGCCCGTGGGGCAGTTGAGAGTCATTGCTGTTGAGCAATCAGGAAGGCTTCAATGAGCTCGTCGACGGTAGTGTGGAGTACGGATGCAAGCAGTGAATGGAGTTATTGGCTGTCTGATGGCTTGCCTGTGTGCTTTGATAATTGGTGTGTGCGGTTTCTTTATTTATAAAGATTGGAATGTTGCTCAGAGAATGACTTAGTCAATTCTTGACAGAACAAAAACGTGTACGAGGAAAATGGCGTCTTGCTCATTGATCCAGTTCTTATTTGACTAATGCAGGAGTCGAGTTTGCGGATTAGTTGTGAGTCGGAAGAGTCTCTTGAACAATATTGCGCCGCACACTAATTGATAGTAAGGGCTTGATGGGGGATGCCTCCTTGTTCAAAATATTTGAACGGTTGATTTACCAGCTTTCTTCAGTCGTGGTCTCTTTGGCATTGGTAGGAGTTTCTACTACTTGGGGAATGTACATCACCGGCGATGAGAAACAGAAGTAACTAATAAAACAACAAAATACTCCCGCGTATGTGACTAATCTCACCCGAATGTGCTAAAACTCTAAATGAAGACAAGCGGCGTAAGTATTCCGCACATAATTAGACAATTGTTATTTCTGCACATTTGCTTCACTGTCATGCGTTTAGTAGCTGTGTGTGAGACGAGTTGTGGAACAATGTCCGTAAGAAATTGCGCGCGTTTTCGGCTACCCAGGTGAAGACACTCCTTCAAAACTACCCGTCTGACAAGTGTCTGCTGTTCGAAGACCTCGGCGATGACAGCCATTACGGAACTATCACGACGGACTCGGGGGAGGATATCACGTTTGAAAAGTTTGAACTCGTGAAAGCCGTGGCAGCGCAGATGACGGAGCTATACGGCCGTGCATTTCCACCAGAATATTACTGAGACCATGTTGGTCAGGGGCATTGATTGATTCTATCTTATACTTTGTTTCTGCCTGTCAGCCGGAAATAAACAGAAGGTGCTGTCCCGCTGGCCAAATGGTACGTTGTAATAATATCGCCAGAGGTTGAGATTTGGTCATCATGGTTATCAATATTAATTCAATTGCCGTCAACAAACCCGCCTAAATGATATTGCCCATCCACCCGCTTCCGCCCCCTCCCACTTCGTGCCGCACACTTAGAAATGTGAGGTATCCTTAGAGAGTAGAACAGCGTTTCTATTTCTGCCGCGTGGTTTGATTCCGCCCACAGCCGGCGTGGTGTGTGATGCCATGTTCACTGGACGAAGAAAGCAGAATAAAACAACTCGCAAACGCTCTTCACACTGAGTGGGATTGAAAGGTGGTTGCATCATTTCCGATGGAGAAAATAAAACAGCGAAAGAACCGGCTTCCGTAGGTGGCGCCCAAGTGAAGTTTTACTCCGGTTCTGCCGAAGGAGTGAAAGCGTACTTGTACACGGGGAAACTGCATAAAGCTGACAAGGCGAGCGTAATCTACAGCACTCGCATGCATGCACAGATACGGAAGCAAGCACGCATGCACGCCTACGCACACATACACACACACACACACACACTTACCACCCGGTTGAAGCACGCCGATTTTATGCGTAAAACCAGAGAGAAAGAAAGGAGAGAGAAAGAGCGATAGAGAAAAAGGCAGAGATGGAGCTTCTAATAAGCACAGGTCAGGTCGGCCTTTATTGTGTACGAGTGAAAATTATCTCGTTCAAAGTCACTGCAACTGTTTGACGTACTGCAAGTTTGTTGTATTGCTGCTAATTTAATTTCGGTAGCGTTTAATAAGCATTCGCTACGGACCCTGGCCTTTCGGACCATGACATGGTTTATTTTTCTTGTCCCGTGCAGGCTGTTTGCACTACGCCCCATGCCAAATCAATCACTGTAAAAGACTTTTCGCGTGCAAATGACGAGAGTGTTCTGGACTACCTCGATCTCTCCCTCAGCAGATTTCAGGGAAGTGACCCTGAAGTATTGTGGAACAAATTTAAAGAAATATGCCTGCATTGTCTAGATACTTTTATCCCTAGCAAAGTTAAAAAAACTCGCAAATCAAATCCTTGGATCACGCGAAACGTCTTGCTCATGAAAAGAAAACTAAAGCGGCTTAAACGCAAGGGTGCCCCACGCAATGTTATTCTTTCTGCCCAGGACACACTGAACGAGGCTGTGAGGATAGCTAAATGTAGATATTTTGAGGATACTCTACCCAACATTATTACGTCTGCCCCACAAACATTTTGGAACTTTTTGAGCAAAAAGACCAATTGTGTTGAGCAAATAACGCACGAAGGAGCAACTATTGTAGACAAGAAAACGATTGCCAATCATTTCAATTTGTACTTCCATAACGTTTTTACCGCCTCTAACGAGCCGCTGCACCGAGTTTGTCGAAGTAATGACGACGTTCCAGATATTGTATCTCTAGCCGGTATTGTTTCGTTGCTCCTGAATTTGAAAACTAAAACTTCGGCCGGTCCAGATCAAATTCCCAACACTTTTTTACGACGGTATGCCGAGATGTTATCGCAATTTCTTATAATCATTTTCCGCGCTTCCATCCGTTCCGGCCGCTTGCCTCGCGATTGGAAAGTGGGACGCATTGCTCCAGTGCACAAAAAGGGTGACAAAGATTTGGTGGCCAACTATCGTCCAATTTCTATAACGTCTTCACCTTGCAAAGTGCTTGAACACATTATAGCTAAATTTATTATAACGTTCCTTAATGAAAATAACATACTTTCGGATGTTCAGCATGGTTGCAGGAAAGGGTTTTCCCCAGAAACGCAATTGATCTCTGTTGTGCACAGTTTTTCACAAATTTTAGATAAGGCAGGTCAAGTTGATGTCATCTTTTTGGGTTTCACAAAGGCATTTGATCTTGTTCCTCATGATAAGCTTATTCAAAAACTGGAATCGATTGGCCTTCCTGAATTTATAATTTCCTGGATTTCTTCCTACTTGTCTGACCGTGTTCAGTTTGTAAGCATTGCCGGCAATTGCTCTGACCCGCTCCCTGTAACTTCTGGGGTTCCCCAAGGGAGTGTTCTTGGGCCGTTATTATTTTTAATTTATATTATTGACATTGTTCATAGTGTTTCCGCGCCGGTTCAGATCAGACTGTTTGCTGATGATTGTGTGCTGTTTAATGAAATCACTTCCCAAGACGACCAGCTCTTGGTAAACACAAACCTCCATAATATCTTTGCGTGGTGCGAGCAATGGAAGATGAGGTTGAACACAGACAAAACCGTATTTAGGCGAGTAGGCAACAAAAAAACTATTTTACCATTTACATATCAATGTGGTACCCAGACACTAGCTGAGGTTGCTGAGTACCTTGGTGTCACTCTAACCAACAACCTCAGCTGGAATAAGCACATTTCTAATGTTTGTGCGTCCTCTTTCCGTAAACTTGGTTTTTTGAGGCACAAACTGAAGTATGCTCCTTCTACTGTTAAAAAACTAACATACATGACTGTTATACGACCCTCGTTGGAATATGCATCAATCGTCTGGGACCCATACACAAAAAGAAATATCGAGGCTCTTGAACAAATCCAACGCAAAGCGGTCCGTTTTATTTACTCCAAGTACCGAAGAACTGATTCCCCCACAAACCTTATGAAAGAAAACAGTATACCCACACTTGAAAAACGTCGGAAAATTCACAGGCTCAAATTTCTTTTTCTTTTGAATAACAACAAGCTGTCAGTAAACCGTGATTTGTACCTGAAATCGCTTACGACAAGACAAACCCGGCATCGGCAGACTCATTCATTAACACCGTATTTCGCCAGAACAAACATTTTCAAATACTCGTACTTTCCTCGAACCATAAACGACTGGAACTGCCTACCTCAGTCGTTAACCGGCTCTGTAGAAGCACTTGATCGTATTGAACCATGACCCATGTATCTTTTTGTATGTTCTTATTGTTCTCGCTGATTAACAGCTGTGTGCAGTGTTATATTCTTGCCCCTCCTGCTGGGGCCCTTAAATGGGCCTGCAGTATTCTGTAAATAAAATTTAAAAAAAATTTTGAAATTACCACTCAGTTTGGCACAAATGACGATGGTGTTAAAACTGATCAGCGTGGCCACCTAACCGAACAAGTGGATGTAATAAGCAATTTCGCAAATATAAGGTGTTGTCGCAGTGCATTTCGGCGGCATATATTATTCTATGGACAATCATTAACAGGAAAATCGGGTAATTACTGAAGCCCGCTAAAAAACACGAATAAGGGACGAGCAAGACATGCTTTTTGAACTCATGTAGCACCTGATATTTCTGCTTGTCTTTTGGTGCGTCTTTGAGAGCCCCCTCCTCTCGATTGTTGTTTTTTTTCTAGCGGGCAGCCCTTTTGCTTCAACGGGAAACATCTGTCCAATAAAGAGGAGTTGCTCAAAATAAGTCTCTAAGAGCAGTTTACTAGCTAATGCTACATCTGTATCTGTAATATCCCAAGGCACCCGTGTTCTTATTCGGAGGCTTCAATTATCCATTAGTCAGCTGGCCATTGCTTTCCGAGTCTTCGTCTAACGATCAAAAATTTTTCAATACTGTACTCGACTTTGATCTTTACCAGACCATAATGTGCCCTACAAGAGGCAACAATAGCCTTGACCTTCTAATAACCTCGTGCCCGGGGAACATAAAAACCGTTAATACTCTTCCAGGTATTAGTGACCACAACGTAATACATATTTGCATAGCCAATCCACTGAAAAAGAAATAACCTACACAGAAGATAATCACGGGCTACATGAGAGGAAATTTCGATGCCCTTAATGCCAACCTAACCAATTTCTTAGATAACTTTATGAACACGTACCTACATCGCAGTGTCAACGCTAACTGGGAACTCTTTAAAACAACGATGCTCAACCTTAAAAAGATACACCCCTACTATTGTTATTATATCAGATACTAACTGCCAATGGTTTAACAAAAGAAACAACTAAATATACTCTGTTCTCTTAAAAATACCGCCTCTACAGAAAGGCTCAAATAAGCCAATGCCCCGCCGCGTGGAAACGCTACCGCTCATGCGCTAAGCGATCCCTAAATGAAATTAAAGCTGCAAAAACCAGTCTTGTGCAATGACCTGCTATCAGTTCTTCAAACAACTCCTAACAAATTCTGGCGCATTCTCTCTCCAACACATCGATCTAATCAAATAAATCTCGTTAACACTCATGGAGAACCAATCGACCCCTCCCACTGTGTCTGCAGTGTTGCGTGCCTGCAACGGCCGAACATGTGGTGTGGGACTGCCAGTGTTACGCTCTCTTCCGTGCTCGCACGCTCGATACACTCCCCGAGGACATTCGCCCGACGACGTACTTCGACTGGGTGCTACCATTAACAGGAAACATCACCACGCTCACTTTGTTATGGACCTCTCTTGCCGCGTTTGTCTATGCCGACGAGGGTCCAAGAGGCGTATTGGGTGCCTACCACAAACACTTCTACCATCCAACCCGCCCTCCCTGATGACTCAACCACCCTCACAGGTCAGCACTGATGCAGACAGCAAGAGTGCTCTCGCACAGGCCTCAAATAAAGCACGTCTGTCCCTCTCTCTCCCCTCCCACTGTGCTTCTGCTTTAACTAACCGCTTCTCGTCTGTATTTTCCGCTGCTAAGAACAACGACACCGAAACATTGCCCAATCGCGCCTTTGTACCAAGGACAGAAATTAAAATCAGCCCAGAAGGGATATATAAACTGATCTATGACCTGAAATTTTCATCCTCAGGCGGCTGCGACAAAATAAATAGCAAATTACTGACGAACACCACATCAGTCTTTAGCCAAATATTGCACTTGATCTTTACCCAATCACTGCAAACAGGAGACTTACATGACGACTGGAAGAAAGCTCAGATTACACCAATTTTAAATCAGGTAGTCGCACTTCGCCAGCAAACTATCGCTCTATTTCTATAACCAGCATCGCATCCAAACTGCTCGAACATATCTATGCATCAAGGTTATTGACCCATCTGGAATCCGTCAATTTTTTCTATCACCACCAACATGGCTTCCGTAAACTTCTGTCATGCGAAACACAGCTGGCAGAATTCACGCACGATATACAACATTTCATGAACGAAAATATTCAAACAGATGTCATAATTTTAGGCTTTTCAAAAGCATTCGACCGATACCCCCCTAATCAATTATTCTTTAGATTTTATATAACCTTGGCATTCCTCTCAACAATATTTCTTGCATCGAAACTTCTTAAAAACCGCAAGCAATACGCTAGCGAAAATAACTACGACTCTTCTCTCTGTGATGTAACGTCGGGCTTCCCCCGGGGTGCCTGCCTGTCCCCTCTCCTCTTTCTAATTTACATTAATAACTTGCCTACTCCAAGTTAACACTTTTTGCAGATGACTGCGTTCTATACTCCCCCATCCGCAATCCAGACGACAGCGCTGCTCTTCAAAAAGATTGACAAATGATTACAACCTGGTGCAAATAATTAATCATGTCGTTAAACCTAACAAAATATATAAAGCAATGTCGTTCGCCCGCAAACGCAGCACAGTTCATTACTCCTACAGCATTGATTCAGTTACGATTAGCTCTATATCTTCATACAAAACATCGGATTGCAAATGTCATCGTCACTTTCGTGGGCAAGTCATAAACAAACTATCTGTTCCGAAGCCTTACGCACACTGGGATTTTTGCGCCGTAACCTGATGTCAGCCTCGCCAGATATTAAAATGTTCGCTTACCAAACATTTGTGAGACCAAAACTCGAGTATGCCTGCTCAATTTGGCACCCCTGGCAGTCATATGTTACTAACGATCTAGAAAGAATCCAAAACCGCGCCGCCCGTTTTAGCTGCTCCGAGTACTCTAACGATATCAGCGTCACCCCAGTAAAAGAATCATCGAACCTGCCGTCACCTGAATTTCGTCGAATAGTTTCTCGGCTCTGCCTTATCCACGCTTTTTCCTATCGCCCACAATCACGGCACGCCCTCTTACAACCATCACATAGAACTTCATCCCCCATTAACCACAGCCACCCTATAGCACCAATCAACGGCCGCCCCTCATCCATGAACAACTCCTTTTTTTTCCGAATTGAATAACACTATCGAACAACCTGCCTGATAACATCGTTACGTGCGGCAACCACCAAACCTTCCTAAACAAACTTAACAGTCACATGTCACAATCTGAGTGAATGAAGCTAACATATGCCCTCGTAGATTACTTTTTGGAGCCTTGTTTTTTGCCGTCATGTCTATTGCAACACTTTTTGCGCCACTCTGCTTTTCTTTCTTTCTGCTGTTTGTGTTCATGGTTGAGCAGAAAATCATACCTTGTACCCCCCCCCCCCGTTTTGAATACCTTCGGGCATCATTTCATAAATGAAATGAAATGAAATAAATGAATAAATAAATGGCGCATCGCACTGGCCCACCCCGACAAAAAATGCATTACGAACCACACCAGAAGCACGTCAGGGATGTCGCCTTCTACGGAAAACTGTCACGCGAGAGAAGCGGCCAGGTGAAGGACGCCACAATACGGAGAAAGGGGAACAGAGGGAGAGGGGGTGTTGCCGAACACGTATTTATTTATGTGTTTCAATACCTGCAATTGTCCTGAGGGCGTTACAGAAGGGGGTGGTTATGTTGCAAGTATACAAAACAATTGTACTCGGGGAGATGAATCAAGTTACACTAGAAATGCCGTGCATTTATAGAAACCAGTAATGTTTCCAGAAATTATACAGTGTTAATAGCAATATATAGGCTAATAGGAATTAAATAGCAATTAAAATAGACATTAGCAATTAATAGCAATGAAAACCACCTACCAAAAAAATCAACGTAGAAGACCAAAATGCAATGGAAAATGCAAGGAGGAGAAAATACAAAGCGAGCATACGAACACAAGAAAAATAAACTCGCCTACCAAAAGGAAATCAGCATAAAAGATAGGAAGACCGAATACATGTTTGATAAATATACAATGAACGTATGTAGACAACAAGAAGGAATAAAAAAGCTGGTTAATAGGAACGAAAGTAGCGTTCCACGGCCGTTCGAAATGCGCGCGAATTGGTAATTGTGGCGATTGAGGTTGGCAGGTAGTTTCATTGTTTTGATGCTTTCGGGATGAAGTAATCAAAAAACAAAGTTGAATGGCAATTCGGAAGTTTAACCTTGTAGGGATGATCAGTGCGCGTGATACATATGATGGACTAGATAGGAGTTCGTGTTTTAAAATTGGGTTAGTGTGGTAGATCTTGTGAAATAGATTCAATTCTGCTACTTTTCTACGCAAAGAAAGATTGGGTAGATTAAGAGTGAGTTTCATAGATGTTACACTTGACATGCGAGAGTAGTTGGCCAAAATAAAACGTGCGCAGTGGTTTTGAGCGGATTCTAAAGCGCTAGTAAGATGATCGAACCCCAGGTCTCATATTGCGCAGGCATATTCTAGTTTGGGATGGATAAGTGTTTTGTAAAGAATCAATTTTAGGTCAGAAAGGGCAGTAAAAAAGTAACGTCGGAGGTACCCAAGTGTCCTATTAGCATTGTTCTTTGTGTTTTCACGTGCGTTTCCTAAGTTGTGAGTTAAGTGTGAGTTGTGAGTTGTGAGTTATGTGGACTCTTAGATACTTAGATACTTAAGTTGGCGGCCTTCAGCAGTGTAAATGGAAGGGTCAAGAGAATTCAGGCGGTGGGAAATTTTCATTGTTTTACATTTATTGTTTAGACGCATTGTCAAATAATTACAATAGTTAACACTATTTTTAGATTACACTGTAGCAGTGACGATTCGGAATTTGAAGAAATGGTTCGATGCAGTACACAATCATCCGCAAACAATCTGATGTAAGAGTTATTTGAGCTGGGTAGGTCGTTGATCTAAGTTAGAAAGAGAAGGGGGCCGAGTACGGATCCCTGAGGCACGCCTGATGTGACTGAACAGAAAGAAGAGTCAAAATCATTAGCGGTTACAAATTGTGTTCTATTAGACAAAAAATTTTCAATCCAAAGTACAATATTAGGGTCCAGATTTACCTTCCGTCTAATTTATTCCGTCTACTCTCGATGAAGATGATAATTTTAAATTCCTGGTGAGCTGTATGATTCCACCTCAGTCAATAACAACTCGTTCTATTGGTGGAAAATTCAACGCTTCGATGGGACATAAGTTTGTATTTGGGGACGGTTGAGTAAAGACCTTCTTAAACACGTCGTTCAAAACAAAATACCTTTTTGGAATGAGGGCTGACGGCAGCGTTTTTATCAACTAAAGACACACCGTTGTTTCTGGGGCACCAATTTTAGTGTACAATTACTTGCTATTTTCAACAAGCAGCAAGGGAAGAGTACCATAGATGAACACGTGCTTCGCTTTTTTCCCTGCAGCCTTCAAGGCATAATTACTTTGGCTGTACGTAGCCCATGCTTCAGGGCGGTTGCCGTTGCGGGCTTTGCAAAACAGTCGCTTCTTTCTATTTAAAAGGCGCTTGAGGGAAATGTTGAAACAAGGCGCACTGTGCTTACAAGGAATGACGCGCGGTAAAATATACTTTTTTTTTTATGAAAGAGGTAAATTTATCTTTAAAAAGGGCCCAGTTAGTGTTTAGTGTACGTTCATAAAATTGGACCATGAAATCATCTATGAAGGCTTTAGGGCCAGCGGTAATGCTTGCAAAATCCGCTTTGCGATAATCCCTGATGCGCTTTGCTTTACTGGCACGTCGTTTGGTATCTGTGTTTACTGAGAAGTAAATAAAACAATGATCACTAAGACCTGAAATGAGGGCCTGCGAAGGGACGAAATCTGGTGAAGTGGTTAAAACTAGATCAAGTACATTAGCTCTTGATAGGGAAGTGCGTGTCGGTTGGGTTACCAGCTGTGGAGAAAGAAAAGTGCTACAGAAGTCAAGAACTTCTGTTGGTTACCAGGAGGAACAAGAAATGCTCGAGCCACTTTCGGACAAATTTATTTTATAGTAATTGAAGTCGCGTAAAGAGAAGATTGGAGAGTTGGGGAATCTTAGAATAATGCTGTTTAGTACGTATTGAAGATCATTGAAAAATCGTAAGGGGGCAGTAGGTGGTCGACAACAGACGAAAAAGATAGCGTTTGGTGCATGATGCGGTTACATGCGCCACACACGTCCAACGGACTTGCAAGAAGAATATGGAACTACTGAACATGATCGACGACACCAATCAGGGCACCCCCTCCCTACGCTGTGCCTTTATCGCATCGATTGAAGCAAAATGATTTGTGGCATTCAAACATTTTGCTGCACAAACCTTTGCATACAACCACATTTCCGGTAGAATACCTACATCGGCATTAGAAGTATCGATAAAGGAGGACAATGCATTGCGCTTATTCACAACGCTGCGAATGTTCGAAAATAAAAAGGAAACTTTATTGACGAAACTACTGACATTTAGCTCTGAAGACGCAGTGCTGGGCATGCCTGTTTGAGTGCCCAAGAGTGCCAAGTGGAGAGGCGTAATCTTTATGAACGTTACTTTCGCACACACTGTCAGTGTACGGAACATAAACGTGGCATTTTTTGTTAATTATCAATTTCTTGTACCGAATAAAGAACTGTTTGCCTCTAGCTTTACCAAACTCCATTAACTTCTTCCGCGTGTTTCGAGTCGAAATGCAGAAGCCTTCACTAACGTTCATTCCAGAAGCTTTTGTTTGTGATCGGGAAGAAAATATTAAATATTTAGTTTTAAAATGCAAACATTTGACCATTACAGGCCGGCGTTTATCTGTAACAAACTTTCCCAGGCGATGGGCGCGTATTGGTTTTCGGCTGGGGGACCCTTCATTCTCTCCGGCTTGCTGTCAAAATTTCGTAGCGGCGGCGTGGCTGACTGGCTCGGCAACATATTTGCGCTGTGCGAAACACCTTACGAGGAAGTTCTTCGAAAAATTCCCCCGCATTTCCCCGAAGGGGAGTATGAGGAAGTGCGAAGCACGGGGCGATGCTATGAGGGGGAGTTTGTTGAAGTTTGATGGCATTTTGCCCGTTAGTTACATTAACACCCCCTCGTGATCACGTTCGGCTTAACACGCCTCGTTTGTCCCTCTGCGGAAATCTTGGTGAATTAACGTGTATGTTCGAGAGGAGGAGCGCGCCGCACCGCAGCGCACCGCAGCTGCGAAGCGCCGACCGGAGTGAAGGGAGAGGAGGCGCAGTCACTTGAGAGAATGCAGAACTAGCGGGTGTGTAGTATCACGTGCACACCACGCAGTTATCAAGCCGCTATAACGCCGCTGAGTCGCCAACGCACGCCGCTGACGACGTAGTTTGAATGCGTTAAAGATATAAGGCGCGTTACTAACACTGATATCAACGTCGCGTTCGTGGCTTAGTCGGTAGAGCGTCGCGCTGCGGCCGCAAAGTCCGCAGATCGAAACGTGGCACCGGATGCTGTTTTTTTTATATAGTGTAGTGGCCTGGCTGGCGCGCCGAGAGAGGGTGTTGCGAGCTGGAGAGTAGTAAAGGGGCTTTAGGAGAGTAGGCGAAGGGGGGAGAGGAGGCGCTATGCGAGCGCGACGACTCAGGCTCGCTTAAGAAGTGCATTCGCACTTATTCCTGGCCAATCTCCCACGTGGGTATGTGCCATGTCAGCGGCCAGGCAGCGCGCGCCCATCTCCCCCCGTTGCTAAGGAAGACGAAAAGCGCGCGCACCCGCAGATGTTGCTAGGCGGACGGCGGAAGGTTCGGGGTCGCTTATAAAGTGCATTCGCACTTAAAAAACGTTCGTCATATGCCTCGGCGAAGTGTGGGCACCGAAAGGTGAAGTTATGGAAGCTGCGATAAAAGCATCAAAAGTGGCCTGTATTGCTCATTTTCACAGGGCCACTCCTTCAGCAACGCGGTGCCTCGGATTCGCAGCTCGATGACAGTGAATACAGCGAATTTCGCTGTCAGCGTGGTTTGGAATACGTACGTTGTGTTTCGATAACAGCCCTAAACCAAACCACCCCTGCTTTATTTCGCATGTCCCGTGCGGGCGTACTCTTGGAGATTGCGCTGCGCCTCCGAGACGTGGGCTTTTTCATGTCAGGGTTGGCTTTTTCATTTGCCCATTGAGTTTTATTGACGAATTTCAACGACGCACGAATTCAGTCGGCAGTAGGAAATCCGCTGGATATATTGCTCAATTGATTCTGGCTAAATTTCGTAGCGCTGCTTACGTTTTTGTGAAGGAAGGGGGCCTTTGTTTCTTGTAAGCTGCTTGGTGGGTTCGTAGTTGTATGGTTATTAAGACAAAAAAGGCATTGTGAGAGCATTGGCTACGGTACCCGCTGGAGACGGCGTGGCCTCCGGCTTGTTCCACCGTAATATTCTATATCATTCAATCACCGGGAAAACCGCGCGTTCCAGCCGGCGTTCCCGCCTGTGAAGGGTAATGTAGTTCTGCGAGTGGAGACATTAGGAAACTCTTGCAGTGAGTTCAGCAATGCTGCTTCGAAGGAATACTATGATTCTCATAAAAAGCAAGCTAACACTGTGTCAGGTTCGGGGGACAATAATAAATAGAAGAAGAAACGTTTGAAACGAGGCTAGTTTATATATACTCAAAACTCAAAGAAGCACACACAGAAGAAACAAAGACCACTAAAGATCAAGAGGGAACAATAGAAAGCTAGCGAACAATGTAGAAATTACTGAGACTTCAGCAAAGGAAACGGAAAGGGTTCGGGAAACAGTAAACAAAACAAAACAAAACAAACGGGAAACAGTAAAAGTTCGGGAATGAAAAAAAGTCACAATACGTGCTCGCTGCTCGGAAGGGTTTGTCCCACACGTCCGAGAAGCAGCGTCATGGTGTTGCGCAGTCGAGGCAATGTGTCGTGGCCGTGGTGGTAGAGCGCACCCCGAGCTCCCGTCGCATAGGTGCACACGCAGCTCTCTTGGGGCGTCGTTTTCCTCTACCGATGTCCGGCGAGACGCCCTCCGTGCGGAGGAGATGTCCTGGAAGTTGCGCCTGTGGATGACGTCTGGGGGCACAGCACGGGTCCGGTCGCCCGACCGCCGCGCATCCCGGTCACTCTCCACCCTTCTGAGTCTCTCTTCTCCCTCGGTGTTCTTTTTTCGGACTCTCATACCTGCCGCCGGCCGCTGTCGCTGGAAGCATCCGATTGCCCGGTGGCTGGCGCAGCTTGTGCTCCTGTCTCGAGAGGCTCGGTGCCGTAGCTTGTGCCGATGACCTTGGCGGCGCGTGCCTTGCGTCATCTTCTTTCTCGTCATTTCATGACAATATCTCCCCACTTAAGCATTTTTCTCTCAAAAATGTTCACACCCCACGCACAATTTATTACCACCTCACAAAAATGTTCGGTGTCCACCGGTAGCAGAGCACGCTCACACTTCATAAATCTAAAAGTCACGGAAGTCCACTTCCACAACAGCATGAAGACAGCACGTGGTTCATGAAGACCGGAAACAACTCATTGCCTATATTTTTACAAGATCATGCGCTAACTGGAAAATCACGGCCAGCTAGGAATCGAAAAGTAAGGCTGGCGCACTATGTCCCGTTTCCTACAGTGACTACGGTGCCACCCCCTGCCTCTTCCATACACACTACTGGCATGGGGGTGATTGGGTTCCTTCTCGCCCCTACCAGCTGACAACTTATATATGCATTCAAGGGAAGTGTGTGAATGTGGTGCGGGCGACCTTGTGTTCCCACTGGCTGATTCTACGTGTGAACAAGTCAGTTTTACCTTAGTTCTTTTTCCTGCCCGCCCGGTTTTTCTTTTGGTTCTCTTGTTCCGCAACTTCCGCCAGCCGAAGCATCTCCTTCGGTGCTTATGCGGTCCGTATTTTCTACTCGACCCATGGACACTCTGAATTGAAATATCAGGCGGTGGAAAGTCCCTCTCTGTGGTAAGGACTTCTTTTGGTACAAAGCTCGGCTATTGAGACGGGCTGTCCTGCAAACACGGTTTGTGGTCAACAGTAACCTCACCAAACCCCGAAAGAGTCAAGTGGAATGCCGCTACTTGCAGACTAAGTGAAGGTGAAGTTTCTTTATCAGGTGATGAAAGGGCTGCCTGATGTTCCACAGTTACATCAAGTTCCCTGTGTTCATTGACATCCTGTGCTACATCAAGAGGGGGCGACAGTTGATCTGTACTATAGCACGGGGGTGAGAAAGCCAGTACTTTATCAAAATGTTTCCTGCCATCCTAAGTTTGACGGGCCTCACTTCGCGTAGCCTCAAGCTGCGCGAGTCGTTGCCGCAGCTTCAAACTTTCCTTTTCAATTTCCGCGCGCTCCTTTTCTATCTCGGCAAGCCTTTTGGCCGCCTCGATATCTAGAGCTATTTCCTCACGCCAGAGCCTTTGCTCCTCGAGTGCCCATTCTGTCAGCACGTCGCCGCTTAATCCCAATCGCTTCCCCAAATCAATTAGCTCTGCAAGTTCCATGTCGGGTGTTTAAGAATATACACAAGTGAACTATCCTCGTCCTGTCGCGGACGCCAATTATTGTCAGGTTAGGGGGACAATAATAAACAGAAGAAGACACTTTTGAAACGAGGCTAGTGTATATATATCCGAAGCTCAAATTAGCACACACAGAAGAAACAAAGACCACTAAAAAATAAGAGGGAACAATAGAAAGCTAGCGAACAATGTAGAAATTACTGAGACTGCGGCAGAGCACACGGAAAGGGTTCAAACAAGCGGGAAACAGTAAAAGTCCGGGAATGAAAAAAAAAGTCACAATACGTGCTCGCTGCAGGAACGGGTTTGTCCCACACGTCCGAGAAGCAGTGTCGTGGTGTTGCGCAGTCGAGGCAATGTGTCGTGGCCGTGGTGATAGAGCGCACCCCGAGCTCCCGTCGCGTAGGTGCAGACGCAGCTCTCTTGGGGCGTTGTTGTCCTCTACCGATGTCCGGCGAGACGACTTCCATGCGGAGGAGATGTCCTGGAGGTTGTGCCTGTGGAGGACTTCTTGGGGCACGGCACGGGTCCGATCGGCCGACCGCCACGCATTCCGGTCACTCTCCACCCTTCTGAGTCTCTCTTCTCCCTCGGTGTTCTTTTTTCGAATTCTCTTCCTTGCCGCTGGCCGTTGTCGCTGGAAGCTTCCGATTGGACGGCGGGTGGCGCAGCTCGTGTTCTGGTCTCGAGAGGCTCAGTGCCATAGCTCGTGCCGATGACCTTGGCGGCGGGTGCCCAGCGTTGTCTTCTGTCTCGTCACTTCATGACACACTCCCAGGGAAGGTATAACCGGACTCTGGTCAAGCGATCCATAACACCATTCATCCCCCGATTACACCGGTGGCCCCAACGAGACCTTAGATCGCCCCATCACGGTTTCCGAAGTAAGGGCTGCCCTTACTCGTGTCAATCAACGTTCGATCAGCCTCGGGTCCTGACGGCATCACCAACAAGCTTCTTCGGAACCTCACTGGAGCAGCAGAACAGGCGCTCACCGACTACATGAACACAGTCTGGACGTCGGGCCTTCTTCCCACCTCCTGGAAAACAGCGCCTAACCAGGCTAGGAATTCGCTATAACCAATCTCAGGCCCATTTCCCTAACATCTTGTCTGAGCAAGTTACTTGAACATGTCATCCTGGCCCGTCTGCAAGCCTATATGGATGATCAGGGCCTGTTCTCTCAAACCATGCTGGGCTTTCGTCCTACACTGTCTGCCCAGGAAGTTATGCTTCAGCTTCAGCATCAAATTTGGGTAACCCCCTTATCTCCCGGCAAGACAGTAAAGTCATCGTGGGCATCGATTTGACTAAGGCTTTTGATCATGTCACTCACTCATCAAAGTATACTGACCGGCTTAACAGACTTCACGTGGTACCCCGCACCTACCAGTACATCGCCAACTTTCTCACTGGTCGCACAGCATCCCTCTCGGTCCAAGGCCTTGAAACAGACCCCATGCCCTTTGTCAGTAAAGGCACACCTCAGGGGTCAGTCATTTTCTCTTTTCTATTCAATGTGGCTATGCTCCAGCTTCCTCCCCTCTTGGAATGCATCCCGGGCCTGCACCACAGCATCTACGCGGATGACATCACCGTCTAGACAGCTGGGGGCAGCGATAGTGACATTCAGGAGCGCCTTGAGCAAGCTGCCGACAATCATCGCCACTTACGCCCATGAACGGGGCTCAGCTGCTCACCGCACAAATCTGAGCTCTTCTTCTACCACTCGAGAAAGTGTCGTCATCGTCATGCCTGTCCCTGATATTCAGGTCACGCTAGAAGGCAACCTAATTCCACACATGCCCTCCATTGGCTTTGTCGGACTTCGAATTCAAGATAATGGGGCTAACACCGAAATTATCTGCACCCACGAAAACACCGCCGACCAGGTTGGCAGACTTATCGCCCGCATAGCCAACCGCAACCATGGCCTTAAAAAAGCTAACCTCTTTCGGTTGGTGCAAGCATTCATTACCAGTCGCATCACATATGCCACATCCTTTCTGAAGTTTACCCAGATCGAAATTTGGACGTCTCCAATGCATCATCCGCAAGGCGGTCAAGCTGGCCATGGGTCTCCCCCGTCACACCTCTACTGAAAAGCTTCTCAACACCGGGACATACAACACTTTTGAAGAGCTGGTTGAAGCCCAGCGTGTCAGCCAACTCCACCGTCTGGCCTCTACTCCGACGGCTCGGTTCATCCTAACGAAACTGGGCATCTGGTTTGCTACGCAGCACGGGGATAAGGTCAGCTTGAGTGACCCTCTTCGATCCCTCTACTGTGTGGCCCCCATCCCACGGAACATGAGCCCTGCCTTCCCCCAAGAACGACGCCTTGCCCGGGCCAAGGGCTTACACAAGGCCCACGCTTCGCACCCCAGCACCCTGTACGTCGACGCAGTGGAATATCCCGACCATGCAGCCTGCGTCGCAGTAGTGGTCAACTCCCGAGGAAATTCTGTTGCTTCGTGCTCGGTCTCCACGCCTCACCCTGAAGTTGGTGAAGAAGTTGCCATTGCCCTGGCCCTTACAGCTGCCCGGCCACCACAATAATTTCCGACTCGCAAACGGCTCTTCGGATCTTTGCGAAGGGTCGTGTATCCCCCATCACCGCACGCATCCTACACACAGCACCGACTCCGGCTGCACATTGTTCACGCCTTATATGGACACTGGCCCATTCGTCCTTTCCGGGTAACGAGCTGGCTAATGAGGTAGCCCGAGATTTCTGCTGCCGGGATGCCCCGGATGCTGCCTGTACACCTCGGGCGGGAGGGAGGGATCATCTGGTTAGGTATCGTGACATAACACAGCACTACCGCTTTAGTCGGCTGCACTTCCCTGGCCCCGATTCCACCTTATGCGCAGGCTGTCGGGTTCAGTGGCGTCGACTGCAGACTAACACCTTCCCACATCCCGCATTGTGCCACCTCCACTTCCCCACGCGATACTGCCACACGTGCACATGGTGCGGCGCGACTTTCGCTTTCCTCGACCACATGATGGTATTACCACCACCACTCCATGGCAGGTGGAATTCCCGAACTCGTGTCTAGAGCTGTTCGACCTTGTTTCAGAGAGCGCCTCGCGACTCCTCTAGGGATACCTAGACACACTTCCAGCGAGAGTCCGGGGACTCTCAGTTAAAGGGTACGGCTAGCTGGGTTAGGAGGAGTAGCCTGAAGCTCCAAAAAGGGAGTGTATGGGGGAAAAGCCATTATACTCATTCGATACTCATTCGAAGAGTTTGCCGGACGCACTCCTCCTCTTCATGGTGCATGTTCTGCTTATCGTTCTGATGCTGCTTTTAAATATATGAATATAAAAGTTTCAATCTCCCCACAGTTTAAATATGTCGGATAGTGGAAACAAAGTGTAAATTCTACATGGAGTTTTAAGGAGACATCACTCCACAAGTTGTATTAAACACTGAAGGGCCAGTAAAATGAGCACCTTATGCACTACTATTCCCCCATTTACTGCAGCAACAATGGTATATTTCTAATTCGTTGGACTCACGTTATGATATCGTAAATGTGGCCACCCAATGATCTCCGTGGCGACATTACTCCAGCGGGTGTTGTATTATTCACTAAAGTTCCACTAAAGATGAGCACGTCATACACAAATACTGCCCGAATTAGGGAAACAGCAGTGCCGTTCTTGTTGCATTGAAGACACGGTATCTTCATGCGGTTGAAATTCATCACACTACTGCTTTTTTGCGCAAATCAAGGGCACTTCTCCTGATGGGCCGGCCACGCCTTCATCAACCAGTTTTTTTAAACTTCTTGTCCCGGGCGCGCACGCAGAGAACCTGACGTAAGTAAGAGTTCCTCACTAAAATATGCTTTTGTGAATTGCAGATAAAAGACTAGCAATTATCAGAGCTCTTTTTGGGTACATCGTGTATGAATATCTTTGCTTTCGCTTCTTCTCCTTGTGACGCCAATCGTATCGACAGTCCGACTAGCCACATTTCATAAGGTAGCTTTCCCACCCTCAGAGCTCTCTTCTAAATGCACCCGTCCTATGCACGTGTCGCCACATGCACCTACATCTTCGCACGCATAGAGCTTATTGTTGGTGAATTATACTCCATGCATGGCTATCGCTGTAATTGCAGCAGAGAGCTGCTTCTTGAGCTGCGGCGATTTTGGTGCAATTCGTGTCGAAGGCTACGCCTGTTGTCTCTTTAGGGGCTGGACAAGATATTTAGGCTGTTAGGCATAAACACTCGGATTCTTAACTTCTTCTTATAACCTGCGTATCTATGTACAACGCTGTGTGCTTCCTTCGAAATGGCAGCCATTATAAAACCACTCTTTTCTTTACACGTTTTTTAAGTGCGAATGCACTGTATGAGCGACCCTGAATTCCGTTGACCGCCGTGAGTCCACATAGCAACAGCTGCGGGTGCCGCGCTCCTCGTCTTCCTTGGCAACGGGGGGAGATGGGCGCGCGCTGCCTGGCAGCTGACATGGCACATACCCACGTGGGGGATTGGCCAGGACTCTCCTCGTCTTCCTTGGCAACGGGGAGAGATGGGCGCGCGCTGCCTGGCCGCTGACATGGCACATACCCACGTGGGGGATTGGCCAGGAATCGGGCGTGAGAAGGGCTAATCCACCTCTTAAAGGAGTACTGACACGAAATTTCAAAGCTGAGATCCGCTCTAGCAATCAAGACGACGAAGAAGGAGCGGTCTCTTTGCGTTCTTCCATGCTCGTTGTTTTCGCCTGAATTCGTAATTATCAGCTGGTTTATCCCCTCTTGTGCCTTTTGATCCACGCTGCAACGTCTCTGGCCCCTCCACGGACACTCGGCAAGCAAGAGGATGACCCCTCGGGGACGTCCTCTGCTTCGGATCCCGCTCACCGGCCGCTAGGCCTAGCACCTCAATCGCAGTCCAATTGGCGGGCACGGCACCGCTCAGCTATGTCCCACATGTCAGCGCAACTGGCGGTGACCCTTGCTGCTGCAGAAGCGACTACGCACCCGACGCTAGAGGATTTCTCACCAATGGAGGTAACGCCACCGTTCCCGCTACATCCGGCTGAGCCCTCCAGTTTATCTAAGCGTTCGTCTGACCAGGGGGCACCTTAAGTCACTACTGAAGACTCAACTTCACCTGCGGCCAAGCGGGCGTGTTCCTCGGACAAAAAACAAGCCACTTCAGCGGTCGGATGAGCGCAGTTCACCACCGGCAGCCGCCCCACCCCGTGCAGCGACCGCCGCTCCCCAGGGCTTTACAGCGACGGCCAGCTCCTCCACGTACAAGGTCGCCATCAAACCTCGAGAGCGCTTCAACATCCTGTCTCTTCCAACGAAGGTACTTCAACAGACTCTCGACAGCTGCCTGGAAACCTCTGGATTTACTGGCTACGCCTACCACAGTCGCACCAACACTATATCTGTGTGGGTGCCGTCTCTAGAGGCTGTCCAGCGGCTATGCTCCCTACACGTATTCCTCTCGCGGCTGAAAGCAGCTTCCTGTACAAGGGTACCTGCTGTCGGGAAGTGTTATCCGGCGATATGTCGTTTCCGGGGTAGATCCCGGCGAGGATCCCGAAGTCCTTCGTGCCAGCCTCCGGTGTGCCACTCACCAGGTGCTTCTTGCCCGCTACATGGGCTCTGGCCGCACGTGCCTGGTTACTCTGCGTGCCCCACTAGAGCCACCAGAACGACTTTTGTACAATGGCTGCGTACTTCGGCCCCGCCTGTTCAAGGCCAGAGTGGTGCACTGTTACCGATGCTTTCGTCAGGGGCACATGAGCACTTCGTGCCCATCCTCTGCCCCAGAACCACTCGCTACTTCTGAATCGGAACCGCCAGCTAACCCGTCGGCCACGCCGCCAAAGGTCACGTTTCGATACGGTCTGTGTCGTAGCGATGACCATGACATTACGGACAAGAAATGTCCTACGAAATGCAAAGCTGCACTTGCTAAACGACGAGCGTGGCGACGCCGGTCTGAGCCCAAGGCAATCCATACGTCCAATCGCTTCGAGTGTTTGGCGGAGGATAACGAAGACGCTATGGAGGAAGTCGCTGCAGAGCCGGCAGAGTACATGCAGCCCTCGTACCGCGATGTGCTCCGTCACTCCTCACGCCGACAGAATAAGCACAAGTTCACTGGAAATGCATCTCCGGTTACAGACGAGCTAGCAGAGGTGGACCAACAGTTGGTTGTGCTGCAAGCTGAGGTCACCAAGCTCCGCCAGCAGCGTGCTCGGCTAATTCGTCGGTCGCAGCGTCAGCCGCCAGAACAACCAAGCCAATCGAGTCAGCCCAGTCTCTCACAACCCAGCCTGCACCAGCAAAAGCCAGTCCCTTCCATCCGCACCCAGCAAGAGCTCCTTCATTTTGTGGTGCAGCAGCTACAGAATTTGGTGTCTCTGTTAGCAGCCCAACTTCGCTAGACCTCTTAATACTATGCCTGACCCACACTATGTAGTACAGTGGAACTGCCGGGGGCTCACAACGAAGATGGGTGAGCTTCGTGAACGTCTCCGCCTAGGCAAACTTCGAGCTTGGGCGTTCCTGCTCCAAGAGACGAACGGGTTACCTCGCCTCCCCAATTTTAGAGCCTATGCTACGCCTTCCATACCTGATAGGCGCTGTGGCTCCACCACGTCTCCACCAGGCAAAGCCGCAATTTATGTGCACACGGCGTATGCACAAACTCCAATTCCATTAGAAGCATGGTGTACGGCTTGGCAGGAAGTGGTTGCGGTAAAGGTGCAACTGCCCAGGTGTGCAATAATTCTTGTCTCGTGCTATGTGCGACCACACAGCGGACGTGCAACCCGGCTGCTATTGGGGTGGCTAACATCTCTGCGCCGTTCGAACGCTGGCTGTCCCATACTCGTAACGGGTGACTTCAATGCGCCCCATTGCGATTGGGGATACCCTACCTCAAGTGAACGCGGACGTACGTTACTTGAACATTTCAACGATGCTCACTTCGCACTTCTAAATGATATATCATGTCCTACGCGTCGATGCACTCATCCCCGGATGCCGCCCTACTCACCCGACTTAACCTGGTGGCTTGGTAGTGCAGTGGTATCTTGGCAGCGAGAGGCCGACTGCTGGGGCAGTGATCATCCCCCTATCAGGCTTGGCATTGCCCCGAACTCGACGCGTCGGCTTCGGCGGAGCAACACTATAGTGAACTGGGATGAGTTCCGGTGCAACATCAACGCAACCATGACGGCCCCCAGCACCGACCCCACCACTGTGATTAAAGAGGCTCTGAGCAGTGCCAGTCGGAGGACGTGGGTAGAGGAGTCCCGGCCAAAGCCTGACCTCCGACTTTTGCAGCTGTGGGCCCAGCGCAAACAGGCTGAAGTGGCTGCCTCGCGGGATCCCTCGTGTGCGCCGGCTCGAATGCGTTTGCAACGGTTGACCGCTGCGGCCAGACGACACGAGAAACGTCTTTCGCGGCAACGATGGCTTAGCTGGTGTGAGTCGCTCGGCCCTTCGTCCACCACATCGTCTATTTGGCGCACTTTTCGGGCAATGGAATCAGGCGGCCGCACTCCGGATGCAGCAGCCAGTGCGTGCCTGGCATCAGGCAAGAACCCGGACCAGTTTGCCTTCGATGTGGTTCGCGCCTTGTACCCTGCATTTGACATCCTCCCGGCTAGCAACCCGTGCCCGTTTCCTCTACCGCGCCACGTCGGAGCCTCTCCTTCTGATGCCGCGGTCCGTGGAATGCAATCGGCTTTCACCATGGCAGAGTTCCTGGCTGCGATAGACCAGGCGAAAATTCGGTCATCTCCCGGCCCAGACGGCGTTACGTACGAGGTTTATAAGAACCTCGACGATCCGGCCCTCAGCCGTCTCCTCGATTCCATCAATGAGGTGTGGCTCTCGGGCCAAATACCAGAGTTATGGCTCCGGGCAGATATCGCCGCTATACCGAAGCCAGGCAAACCACCCGAGCATCTCCCCAATTTGCGCCCAATCGCATTAATGGGCACCTTGTGGAAACTGTTGGAGCGAATGCTGGCTACGCGACTTCAGTGGTGGATGGACACTTACCAGTTGTACCACCCGGCACAGATTGGGTTCAGACCTCGTCTGGGGACAGAGGATGGACTTGAGCATTTATCATCAATGGTGCTACTTGGCGGCCGATCTCACAAAGTGCGGACGTTGCTTGCCATGGACATTCACAAGGCATATGACAACGTCAGCCACAGTGCTATCCTGGAAGTTCTCCAAAGCCTACTTGTGCCGGAAAAGGTCCGATCTTTTATCCGGACCTTCTTGACTAAAAGATCATTTCAGTACGGATTGGTGGAGCTAGTTATGGCCATTTTATGCCCGTCCGTGGAGTGCCTCAGGGTTCGGTGATTTCACCCTTCTTATTTAACGTAGTTATGCTGCCACTTGCCTGGCATCTTGGCTCCATGCCAGACATACCCCTTTTGGTGTACGCGGACGATATTACAGTATGGACTCTCCACCCAGACCTGTCTCAACAAGTCGCGAGCCTGCAACAAGCTTTAATGACACACAGAAATGGTGTGAATACGCTGGTCTCTCGCTTTCAGTCGAGAAGACAGCTCTTCTGTCCGTTGCCAAGGCTTGGGGCCGTCGTAGATTGGAGATTGTCCCCGATCACGCTACAACTATCCGGCCAGCCTGTGCGCACTGCTACCTCTCTTCGCGTGCTGGGATTGGAAATTTCGTCGTCAGGGTCAGCTGCCTTGTGCTTCGATCTGCCCGCCAACAAGCCGGTAAAATGGCTACACCTTATCCGACGCACTGTCACAAAAGGCTGGGGGCTCCTGCCTTCAAAATAGCCCGACTCTTGGTGCGGTCAATACTTCAGCCTCGACTATCTATTCAGGCTCAATTCCAGCATATGACCCAAGCAGAGTGGGGCCCCGACTTGAATCAATTAATAGAGCTGCTATGCGGACAATCACTGCCTCCCTCAAATGACGCCCATACCATCTCTTCAGGCAGAAGCTCAACTGAACACCCTGGATGAGCTTGTACATCAGCGCCGCTCCGCCCGCCAGCACAAACTTAATTTTGTTGACGGAGGGCAGCGGCGTTGGCAATTTACATGGCCGTCCCTCTACCCCGCCTTTCCAGGCCCCACCCTGTAACTAGGCCGCCCTGGCTATACCATCAAGTGACCGACAACAGGCCGCTAACTAGACTCCACAGTCGGTCGACCGGCAACGCAGACCGCGCAGACCGCGGGCGCACCATTACGAGCGGCCTGCGAACCGCCCAGGTTGTAGAGGCATTTGTGGACGCTGGGGCCCAAGACGGCGTTTTAACTACGGCGATCCAATGTCCCTCTCATTCAGAAGGCGAACCAAAACTGCGCTTATGAATACTTCGCACATGCCCTTCTATGCTAGCGGAGCTTACAGCCATCCGCGGAGGGACTGCAAGCCGCTACCTACCCAGCACTTCAAGCCCCTGGAATGTTTTACTGTAAAATGTACACGGACTCAACGGCGGCCATACGGATTTGCGCGTGTATCCTCCAACTCGTCGTTTCAAGAGAGATTCATAACTGCTGGACACATACCCCTGCCCTCTCCGACTGTCGTGGATCCGGCGTAATACTATCACCGCGCATATTGCGGCGGATACTTCCTGTCCTCTCCTCTCAGGTTCCACGATCGCTGCCCTTGCTGACAACGGACCCACATGAAAAATTTGTCCAACTAAAGGAAATCTGCGTCGCGCCACACGCGCTCTTATCCCACCGTGTGGAACAGACCTTCCCAGTGGGCTCGCTCGCTGGGAGGAGGTCCTGCTGCGTAGACTTCGAGTGGGGTGGCCCATCTCTCCCTGCCTGGTAACCCGGGCGTGGCAACCACGATACCATGCCCCGTTTTACCAACACCTGCCCTTTCTGTACGGTTTCCTTGCCGAAGACGGCCGACACCAACCACCTACTATGGACGTGCCCTTCCCTTAGTGCAGCGAGGATCCAGACACCTTCGCGGCACAGGCCTGCATCCTGGGAGACCTCTGATCTGCACCGATGGCTGTGGGGGCCCCACCACACCGCGTCTTCTGGATTCCTGCCGGGAAACGGGTGCCAACTTGTACCCTCTAAGACTTTATGCCAAGGGCATACTATCGCAAAAAAAATGTACAACGACAACACAAATAGGTGTCTGTGCATGGCACATACCCACGTGGGGGATTGGCCAGGAATCGGGCGTGAGAAGGGCGAATGCACCCGCTTAAAGGAGTACTGACACGAAATTTCAAAGCTGAGATCCGCTCTAGCAATCAAGTACAACGACAACACAAATAGGTGTCTGTGAATAAATGCATCTTTCTTTCTTTTTAGTTGTGTGGGTGTGTGTGATCTCTCTTTCGCGAACATTACCGAACCGCGCAAATTCAACTCCTGCATTTGCACTTTCACATTCTTCCCCTCGGGGAAATGCGGGGAAATTTCTACTGGCCTGTGTTAAGAGGCCTTTCTATGGTCTATTAAATTACATCACTACGCATAACATTACGGGTTGACACACGTAATTGTAAGGAAATGGCAGTGCCCTACCTCGAATGAAGGGTACATGATAGCGCTGTCATCCGACAGTTTTCTAGTATCTCAATCAAGTCAGGCGATTACAATTGAAGCTACTCCACCTGTGAAGCGAGCTGCCAAACACAAAGTGCATGCCGGCAGAAGGGCGTGTTAATTCGGAAAAAGTTGTTCTAAATGCCTGATTTCGAACGCGCAATCAGTAGTTTGGCTTTGTAATCTTCTGCGGAGAAGTGGTTATTTGTTGAATGCGGTGGAGGTTGCGGAAGCGACAGCGAAGAGCTTCCGCAGGGTAATATAGCGAGGAAGTACAGTCGTCAACAGGTTTAGCTGGAGCAGAAGTGACAACTGGGCTAGTTGATAATGCATATGGGACATCTTGAAGGTAGCGCACTTAAAGGTAGCGAAGGTAGCTGGAGCGCCTAAGCACTGTGCTCTGGGCACCTGAGAGACGCCCGCCCGTGGAGCCTAAGTTCCGGACAGCTTTCTTTACGTATGTCAGGCTTCATTCGTGCTCGCTCCTTTGTCGTATCACCGCATCGTGGGCCGCCAGTTGCCGACGGTCATGTTCGCCGGCGGAGGCGCTGGTGCAAGCGCCAAGCCCGAAAAAGGGAAACTGCGCTCCGACTGCCACATGCCGAGTCGGTGCGAACCTGGCAACCGCTCCTCACTTACGCCGACATCACCCAACATTACCGACTAGCCAGACAACTCTACCTACAGTCACCGATCAGGCAAAGAAAGAAGAGGAAGTCATCCTGAGACAACTGCAAGCTAATACGTACCCACACCTGAAAATACTACATGCCATCCATCCTGCTCTCTATGATTCTCTATGTACGTATTGCCAAGCCCCAGGTTCACTCTACCATATTGCCTGGGAATGCCAACTGAACCCAGGTGTTCCCCCATCCACTAACTCCTCTCGCGAGCAGTGGGAGAGTACGCTGGCCAGCTCCTGTCATGAAACGCAGCTTCTGCTCGCCGAAACGGCTAAGGCAGCCGGCCGTACCAACGGCGTCTTGGAATGAAGACCCCGACCACAAATTTGCTCACTTCAACTGTGATTAAAGTCTCTTTCTCTCTCTCTCTCTCCCACCGCCCGTCCTTGAGCTCAGTTCCAACTATCTTGCTAGAACATTGCTCGTGAATACATTCAGACAAGACAAGTTCGCTTCACGCGTACGGCCTTTATTATAGTTACTATTCTGAATGTAATTAAGGAAATGATATTATCTACAGAAACAGCACGCAGTACTTTTATACGAAACTATAGGAGGGTCGGCTATACACAAACCCTTTTATAGTTGGCTTTAGCTAGTCGGACGAATTAGTCTTACCCGTTTGTATAGCTCTCTTTAGGTATTCATATCTACTTTGCTATCTTTATCTTTACGTTCTTCTACAATAGATTATATGGTTGTATTTAGCTTTCTAATCGACATCTCCTTGCGTGTCTTGTCTTCTTTATTGTTGTATTGATTGTTTATTCATAGCCGTTTCTATGGCTGTCTTTAGCTATTCGTTTCGACATTCCTTTAGGTGTACTTAGCTTTTTATTTTGCTAGTTATATGGCTGCCTTGGTCTTTCCTTATCAACAATTCTATGGTCGTGTGCTGACCACTTTATGGTGATATCAATGGTTTAGCTATAGCCACTTGTTTATGTCTAGCCCTTTAGATCGACATTCCTCTGGTTGCCATTAGAGTTTCGGTAATCCTATTTGTGACTCTATAGGAATCTACTGTAGATAGCTGAACACACTTTTACATCGTGTCATTTTGTATTATCAAAGGTAGAGGCCGTAGCTTGGGCCATGTAATCTTACGGATCTCCAGAACTTCTTCTGTGGCACTTCTTCAGTTGGGTGCCTGGTTACATGCTCTAATAGATGCTCCGCAAACAGCATTGAAGCAATGAAGAGAGTAGAAAAAGGTTACGATTTGAAACACTTCGTCAGTTTCCTTTCAAAAATGGCTTAAGCACAGGCATTAGGGAAAGTAAAACTAAGGGTTCTATTATCCCATCTGGTATGTAAAGGAAGACAATCTACGCCATTTTGCCACCAGTCTACTTATGCTCACAAATGTCGGTCGAAACACACAGAACACGCTTTTCAACAAGCTGACATACATTACGTCGCCCACTCGAGAGCCACTCTACGCGCACCACTTTTTGCGAACTCCCGCCGGGTCACAAAAGCATACACGCAATTGGTGGTCCTCAGAAGAAACATTCCTTGTTGTTTCCATACATTCAATACCCAAAACGCAAAGCCGAATATAAGATGGCTAAATATGAACATGCACTCTTAGTGAAAACATCACGACTTAGACCGCTCAGTAAGTTCCTCAGAAGTTTTCTCTGTTCAAGAAAAAATAGTCGTTTCACATTCCTGCGTTGAAATCTTCAGTTCGGAATACGTTCCCGGTGCCGATGTGACGCAGATAAGTTTGGAAACATACTCTCGGTGACCAAAAGAGTCCAGCATTTCTCGCAGTTTACAGGCTCCTAAGTTCGTAGGATCGCTCACCCTCGGGTTTTGTGTAACACGAAATTGTGGTCGTGCTGTTGCATGTATCCGTTATCGCAGGCCATTACGTTAAAAGTATCCACACATTCACCGTAAACACCAAAATTCTTACGAGACAAATAAACACACTCTTGTTTGGCGCCACAGCATCTAAATGAACACATTGCATTCAAATTTGAAATTCTAAGCACAAGTAAACAACACACGCCCTGCGCTCGTACAGGAACGAATAAAATAAATGTGGCTGACAGCAAATTCTTGTAGAAGCATATCCATCACGTTAGCAAATTTTGTTGAGCTACAAATACGTCTTTAGACCTTCTCCTAACTTGTCTGCCTATAGTTATTTTCATTTGGTAAATTCAACTGGCTTAACGTTGTTTTGTTCAGCCGAGAAGTTATACCTGTTCTCAGCAGCCTGAGAAATATTTTCTAAATATCGTCGCTGCGCTCACGAATACTGACAAATCGCGGGACATCGGCCCCTTCGAATCCAACTCTTTCATACACATTGCCAAAAAAAGATCTGCAAACAACAAAAAATAACACAGCAAGTGCGGATGTCCCGTCTGCCTTTTTGTCACTTCGCCGAGTTTTTCTACTGAAGCTCTTTTGGTCGGACGTAGGTTGACTTTGTTGTATTGCTTCCCTCACTCCATGAATAATCTGTAATAGGGCTTTCCGGGAAAAATGATCCTGGTGGTTTACGCTACCCTTGGCGTGTCCACAGAGAGCTCGAGCCCCGAAAGTTATTTCCAATCTGCCTGGGTGCTGGGAAAGCAGTTCCCAGGGAAGCCCGCTTTTGTACTTGCCCTCGGAAGCTACGTCGCCCAGAAGGTTACTACAAGCTTAGTTCCCTCGCTCAACGTTCATTTTAAGCTTCGACGACGCACAGTATCCAAAATTTGAACCTCTATTTTAGCGTTAATAAGGGGCTGCTGAAATTTGACTCTTTATGACTCTTTATATAACCAGTAAAAAACATAATTCAAACCGCAAGCTTGCTCTGAACCCTGACGCCTACCTCACACCACTAAGAACACGTCAGACCCAGCATTCACACGCACTTTCTTTAACACCATATTTTTCTCGTACTAACTTGTTCAAATTTTCTTTTTTTCCTCGTACCATTGAATAGTGGAACGGCTTGCCTGCAAGCAGTTCACACTCTCCTGAGCTTATTTACGCCGAAATTTGAAATTGTTTTTCTAGCTATTGCAACTATTCCGCGTTTCCCTCACCACTATTATCTTTCATTGATTTTGTATAAAAATGTTACGCTTTCCGCTTTCTATTTTTCTTCATTCTTGTGATGTTGTAATTGAAATGTTGTGCATAAAACTTTATCACCTTGCCCCTCCTGCTTTGGCCTCTGGCCAGCAGTATTTGTAAATAAATAAATAAAAATAAAAATTGAATGAATACATTTATATAACCGTCTGATCAATATCATCATCATCAAATCAGTGTGTCAGATGTAGGTAAATAACGAGTACAGGTACATGCGTTGCGTGTCGTAAGTCGTTTTAACGCCAGCTGGATGAGCTTTACTGTTTTCTCGATTTATAGCTTGATGAGCTGACACTTATCTATAAGCTGCTCAAGGCCGGGAGCCCTAAATCAGTACCAAAATCCTTCAATGCTTCTCTGGTCATTAAACTCGCGGCCAAGATTCGTACGGGGACAAAGGCTGCCACGAGGGGCGCTACCGCAGATCGGAGGGCATCGGGCGTCCGCCGCTGCTTTGTAGCCACACCGGCAGGCAGGAACGCAGTAGCAGCATGCCCGTTCGCACCGAATTTTTTCGCCACTCACAAAATGACAAGTCTATTTGAGCGGCCCACGACACGTAAAGCGAAAGCGCACTGCTGATAAGGCGGCGAGCGTCTGTTTTATCTTACTCCGTGGTCCGTTCCCTGCCAAACGCGCTCTGACCGCGCCCCCGGCTGCCCTCCGATCAACACCAGCGCCGCGGCGCGGCCTACCTGGGCAGCGTACAAAGCTCTCCCATAGCGTGACGGCGATGTTTCATGACCAGAAAGGCATTGAAGGACTCTGTCAGTACGTAGCTAGCTAAGGAAGCTTTTATGGCTCCCGGTCCGTAGCATCTGCCACTTTTCGTAAGCCGGCTCGATGTTGCTAAATGGTCACATGCGTAAAGGTTGACAGTTATGAATTTTTTTGTATGCTACATGCAAAAGCTTTTATGGCTGTCTATCCCCAGCTTTAAGGGAACTTCTTTCCAAACGCTGGAAAAACACGACTGAATGGTTTGCAACGTATGGACTTCGAGTGGAACAACGGTCTATAGCCAGCCAGAAAGTGTTTCTTGCGGCTCGTCTATCGACTTGAAGACATACATATTTTTCAGCTGGTAAATGGACCTGAATTGCTCTGACATACATATTTTTCAGCTGGTAAATGGACCTGAATTGCTCTGACTGCATAGCTTGAACACAGTAACATGCGTTGGCGACCAGGCATAATAATTAAACAACGACGATATTATTGGGGCTTGATATTTTCGTAAAACAGATTATCTTCCGGATGCGCTTTTCACTTGCTCGTTCGCAACAGGATGCGCGACAAAGCAGAGACAAAGAATGACGAGTTTTCTTGGCGGTTATAGTGCCCCATATCGTGTCAGTGAACACATAAGCTTATCGGGGTCAAGTGAGCATACTGGCTTTGCGTATTCGTTTCGTTCATGATACTGGCAACGCCACCGTCGGCAAACACGACAGTCAGATGTTATTTTTTGGGTATAGCTTACAGTGGCGGCCAGCCGGGCCAGCCGATTTCGGGAAAGACACGTCTGCACGGAGGGAGGTGGAGACCCAAAGTGGCTGTTTACCCATCAGGCACGCACGCTCGTTCCTAGCGACATGCCCTTCTTCCCGGGGAGGGGCTACGTACAATACACCTCCTCTGAGTCCCCTTTTATGAGGCGTGCTTGAAAGCACCTTCAATGTGGCCCTCCACTCTATGAAGAGAAACGTTGCGGGAGATCACACAGCGTCCGGTGCGCGTGTGAGAAGTGTGTGAAGTTGGAAGCTATTGGTAATCTGCCTCTGGCGCACGTGCCTGGATGAGTTGTGCATTACGGTCGTCAGTTGCGGTGGCTTGTACGCCCGGCCTAATGTGTGCACGGGCGGCATATGAGCCAGACGCGTTCGGCTGCGCCTTAGCTCTATCTCGTAGGAAAAGTTCCCATGCGACAGTGGTGTTTCGGATTGGTGGTCGGATGTACGATTGGCTGTCGAATCATCTTAGCGACAGAAGCATCTTCATTACCACATCTGATGGTAACACATCGAATCACAGTGTAACTCGGGGCGTTCCACACGGTGGAGTACTCAGCCCAGTGCTTTTTAATATTTCCCTGATCGGCATTTAAAAATGTTTGCCACCTTCTATGGCGATTTCCTTATATGCCGATGATATTTGCACATGGTACTCAGGCCGTAATAGGCGTGTGCGTCGTGCGAGGCTTCAGTGCTTAATAGATTCTATCTCAGAATTCCTCGAAATGCGTGGACTCGAAATCTCGGCAACAAAATTAGCCACCATCGCTTTTACAAAACGAGATGTCACACGGTATGAACTCACGGCAATGGGGATGCCAATAACTTATGTCACAAATCATACATTTCTCGTCGTCACATTCGACAGATTGTTGACATGGACGCCCCATATTCGCAGTTTGAAAGAAAAGTTCTCGTCATTTGTCAACATCTTCGAATGCTTTCCAGCAACACTGGTGGCTGCAGAGTTTACTCGCTTCTTCGTCTCTACGACGCTCTCTGCGAAGGTCTTTTACGCTACAGCCTTCCTCCTTTGTTTCCCCTCTGAGTAGGAAATCTCAAAGCTTTGGAAATCATGCCGGCGCCGGGTGTGTATCGGTGTCCCAAAAACAACATCCAGCCTGTGAACTATCATTGAATTCTAAGATTGACGCCGATAGCGCTCCGCAAACAGGAACTGCTTCGGGCATGTTTGCGTTTTGTCACTAGACAACTTCACCATCCATTGGCTGAGACCTGTGCATCAGATCTGCCTGACCTTTTACCGAAATATTACGTTATCCCATCTTTGCCTTCGTACCCGCTATGGTTGCTCCCACCCAAAAGTATTCACACCGCCGTGCCAGGAGTGACACGAAGAGCAAATGGTCCCGCTCTAGCTCTTATGTTTTACACTCTGCAACTTCTAGACAGCAAATACGCCGGCCATAAAGATATATATACCGATGGCTCAGTGACAGAAGGATCTTTCACGATTGCTGTTTGGATACCTGCGTCGTGGACTACTATAACCAAAAAACTGAGTCACAGGACGTCATCAACAGTAACTGAGCTCGCCGCCCTCCGTGCTGCTCTTGAATACATCACCACGCAGACACCCAGCCAATGGCCTATCTTTACAGATTCCCGCGTGGCCCTTCAATGCCTTCAGTCTTTTCCTGCTGACCAGCTAGTCTGGGACATTCGGTTTTTACATCACTGAGTCGTCACTGCTTGCCATTTCGTCGAACTACAGTTGATACCGGTACATTGCGGTGTATTGGGTAATTCTACAGCAGACGCTGCACCTTCCCAAGCTCAGAATCGCCAGGTGCCTACTGCGGCAATACCGTTCTCCAGGAAGGATGTGGCCGCACTTGCGTGTCGTGTGGCGCGGCAGGTACAGTTATCAATACGGGCTGATCCATCACGTCGCTATACCCCGCTCTAGTCTGTCGATCCAGAATGTACTTTCACATTGCCCTCTAATCTCACAAAACACGATGCAGCCGTAACAGACCGCACACGCCTCAACGTCGCCTACACTCGCCTTTTTCGTTTCAAGGTTCAGCAGACCAGCTCACCCCTCTGTCCAGACTCTGACTGTCCCGAAGATATTTACCATGTCTTATGTGTGTGTAAACGACATGACGAAGCAAGACGCTTCTTGACACTTACTTTGGGCAGGCTACCCACCGTGTCTTACGTGGAATGATGTGCTTGGCCCCTGTCTATGTACAATAATGGCTTCACGTGCGGCGAAGGCCTACTTCACAGTCTTTAACAGTAGCGAGCATTGATTCGGCATGTGCTGCAGGACCGTGACCATCACCTTTGCGCTATAAAACTCTCAGTGGTGTCCCACTGAACATTCCGGGGCTGCGACCACCATGACAGCGAGGTTAGCTGCCAACGTGCCATGATCGCTTGTGGACGCTGAGCGGTTTCCTGAATTGTGCTCAAATTGAAAGTGAACATTTCTCCAGTGCGTGTCTACCATTGCCTTTATTTTTAACGTGACCTAGTGAACTCATGACCAGGTGTAGTCACTCCGCGGTTGCCTGAACTCTGCTAAAATTAAAACCATAAAACCGTTTGAACATTTCTCGAGTGTGTTTTAACACTTATTTTATTTTTACCATGAACTACTGAACTCTGTCTTCCTACCTCATGTCGTTTTTTCTTTTTTTTTCATTTGTTTTATTATTCACCTTACGAAACATGTAATGCTATCTGGTGGACAGACCTCGTCAGCATCATTAAACTGTATACTCTCTCTCTCTCTCTCCATCGGCCCAAAGCACATGCAAGGGCACGGAGAAGATGGAGACGGAGGCAATCGCAGCGACCCCCTGCCCACCTTACTGCCTGTGCCATCTGTGGTGCTCCCCACGCCCTCGGCACTTGACAGCGCAAGCAAAGAACACCCGGATGTGTACCAAGTCAAGAGGGCCTAGTCCGCTGAGCATCCCTTTGCCTTCAGACGATGACATGGACGTCGAGCCCTTCCGGCAGTTATCGCAGCGAAAGGAACGGGCTGCGACGTCCAGGTCAGCAGAGAAGGTCAAAAAATCCATTCTAAGAGTCCAAGCCCCGAAAAACCTTACTTAAATAGTCACAGTCCTGTATTTCCGAAAACTAGATAATGGCAAGAGAAAATATTGTTCAATGGAACAGCAGAGGCCGTCTGAATAATCTTGACGTCGTGTACGAGATTCTGCATGCTAATCAGCCAAGTTTATTGTGTTTTCAGAAAACACCTCTCATTTCCAAGCACACAAATTTCTTAAACAGCTACAGACGGCATTCGTTGAAAAGTTTAGCGGTCAATTTCTTCGCTTGGCAACGCTGGAAACGGCCACAGACATGGCCGATGTGCCACGGGCACGGCGCGGCTTGGGCCACTGCGGCCGCACGCCGAAGAAAAAAAACACCGGCGTGTGTCATCTGCTCCGTTCCAATCCGATTCTAAACGGTGTCGTCAACAAAGATGTTAATAACCGCACTGACATCGAACTGGAGGCAATACTTTGTGTTCGGGAGAGTTTGTGACTTAAACACAGTCATGTGTTTCACAGTCGTGCTTAGCATGGACAAGTACCGCCATCCCACGGAGCACGACGTAACGAGTGACGGCGCACTCGCACGGTTGCATGGAGGAGAATAGGAGAGCCTGATCTGGGGGCCGTGTGCACAACGTCGCCTAGCAACAGACGCTTGGCCACAGATATGGCGGCGCACTCCTATGGTTGCCTGCATGCATTCCACGCAATTGAATACCGGCGTGGTATTCACACAGGATAGGGATGGGTGCACACACTCCTCTGGTGGTGTGGAAATATACTCCCGGAAATCCTTAGCATGCCCCCCTATCACTCTGAACACTGTCATTGAGGCTGTGTCAATTCGTACAATAACATTTAATATGTTGATAGCGGTATGCTCCACTTACATTCTTCCTGATGTTGCACTTTCGAGCTCTGACTTTGATTCGAAATTTTTTATTTCTTGGCAAATACCAAGAGGATGCTGAGACTAAAGGCGAACGTGGCATGACAAAGGCCTCAGCCACCCGATTTACAGCGTACGTAACTACACGTCTGTTCACAAATTTAAGACTAATAGCACAATCGTAACAGAGAAATAGCACAAAGCAAAGTCATTACTACACTTCTTATTTATTATACAAAGCACAGGTCTCAAATTCACAAAGGGATCACAATGTACCCATAAACGTAGTAATTCGTACGCATGAAGTTTCATCAGTTACACTACTATGTCACAATTACGTAATTATATATTTTTGTTTGCAATTGTTTTTAATTTCTACCTTTAGGGGAACATGTAGCCATATACTTAGAACCATATTTTGAATATCAGTATTGCGAGCGTTTTGCTTAAGTAACACTTCCTTGACCTGTTTTTTAAACGTAAGTTCACTGGCGTAGAAGTTTAATTTTTCTCCTAATTTATTTAATATTTCACTTCACTGGTACAGGAAAGATTGCTCACCATAGTTCGTTCTTACTTTTGGAGTGTGCCGTGTTGTATGCCTGAGATGGTAGCCAGAAGAGTTATTGTTAACTTGATTGTGGGTCTTTTGCTTATAAATGGTGTGCATAACCTTCATGTAATAGATTTGGTCAGCTCGAAGCATTGAATATTCATTAAATAAAGGACTTGTCCTGAGATCTGCGTAACAGTCACGATAATCTAAATATATGCGTAAAATTCTTTTTTGCAATACAATGAGCCTGTTATAATTAGTTTTAGTTGTGGTCCCCCACACCAAAATCCCGTAGCAAAGTTTCGAATAAATGAGAGCATTGTAGAAGTTTTATTTCAACCATAGTGGTATCAAATGGCCGATTCTATATATGAGACCTATACTTTTAGAGAGTTCGGAGGACAGGTGAGCAATATGCGTATTCCGCGAAAGTTGTTCTTCAAACCAAACACCTAAGAACTTCTGTTCTGTCACGCGGTTTAACTTGGTTCCATTGAATATAACGGGGATTTGTTTCTCGACTTTGATGCGCTGGTCGACCAGCTGTACAAGCCATACATCTTAACAGGCGACCTTAATGCATTCAATTCTCTTTGGGGTTTTTCTCGCACGGATGCCCGAGGTCACCTGATATAGAAGTTTTTAACATCCTCTGGAGCATGCCTTTTCAACATAGCTACATACAAGAACATAGGACACAACGCATACTCATATTTTGACTTGGCTATTGGCTCCACAGTTATCTTTCCTTTTCTCGAGTGGGGCGTGGGCACGGACCCATACGGTAGTAACCACTTCCCCACTTCACTAACATATACAGGTAAAGACGCAAGCAGTACATCTTCCCAGAACAGGATCAATGAATCAAGACCAAACTGGAATACATTTACAGAAACATCCGAACTACACTACACATCTATAAGACACAAACATGCACTTGAAGCCGCCCAACTACTTACGGCGCACATCCTCGACGCCGCCGAAAAGTTCATTCCCGAAGCCTCTGGTGCTCTGCGCAACCAGCGGAGGCCTTGGTGGAATGAGGACTGTAGGCTGGCGCGCGAGGCCCAGAACAAAGTGTGGAGTATGCTGCGTCGGTACCCCACGTCGGGAAACCTTTTATTGTTCAAAAGCCAGAGTCAATGGAAAAACGTGTGCGCCGTGAGGCAAAACGAAAGAGTTGGCGCTTATTCATAAAATTCATAAGCTGGTTCACCGACACACAGAAAGAATGAACAGGAATACGCAAACTCAAGGGACAACCAACCCACAGCCTTCCTCGGGTCAGCACAACAAGGGACACACTCAAAAACCAGGCTGACACACTCGCAAAACACTTCTAACACGTGCCCAGTTCAGCACACAGCTCTAACACTTTCAGTAAACACAAAAAATCGGCTGAAAAGATACTTGATAACGACAAGTTAGCATCCTCTTATAACTCTGACGTTTCACTTCATGAGCTGAGGGCCGCTCTGAGCACGTGTGAACCCTCACCTCCATGCCCAGACAACATCACATATGCAATAATACAGCACCTACACTAAAACAATCTTTTAACACTCCTCTTTTTAACACTCCTCTACCTATATAACAAGTTATGGCTTTCGGGGCACATTCCAAACTCCTGGAAGGAGGCTATAGTAAGCTTTCCTGAAAGAGGGGAAGGGCCCGTCGTCCCCGTCAAGTTACCGTTTCGTAGCCCTGACGAGCTGCCTGCGCAAGCTCTTGCAGAAGGTAATAAATGGCAGGCTCATGTACTTCCTTGAGTACAACGGTCTTCCCGAGAAGTGCCAGGCAGGCTTCAGGGCGGGGCGATCAACAAACGATCAACTCGTCGCACTTGATTCGTACATCAAGGATGCCTCGGTGCATAAGCAGTATTGTTAACTGTTTTTCGACCTCAAGAAAGCCTACGACACTGCTTGGCATTACGGGATCCTTAGTGACCTCAAATCATTCGGTGTTTCTGGTAACATCCTAAACACCCTTGTTAGTAACTTGTTGGAGATAAAGTTTCGAGTGAGAGTCGGTAGTGCACTCTCAAAGGTTCACGTGCAAGAAAATTGCTTGCCGCAAGGTGTCGTGTTGAGCTTCACTCTCTTCATAGTAAAAATGAACTCCCTTGGAAAGGCACTGCCACCTAAAGTTAGAAGTTTGAAGTTTGAGTATATTTCGCTTATGATACAATATATGTTCTTGCCTTCCCATAGAAGCCCTCGAAGGAGCTTGAATGCGGACGGGGCAGCCCAGTTATCACACAAACATCAATCACCAAATCAGCTTACAATAATAGGCAGAAAGCAACTGACAGTGCATAACTGTCAAAAATAGCAAAACTGTGCATGGACTATGCACATAAAAATAACAGTAGTAAAGCACACACATTACGAAGAAAGAGCACATAAATAACTAAGCATATAGGAGAAGTGAATAACTAATACCACGACTTTCATGATTGTCAACCTAGAAGAGAGCACACATAAACTAACAGGCAATTCTATAAACCACAGTTGAAATAAAATTACAGTGACAATACACCCTACTCTATGTTTATTTGCACCCAATCATTTATACGTTTTTTCAGTTTTCTAGCTGAAGCCACTGAAGAGTCTCTAAGAAATTTATTAAAATACTCAGGTACATAGTACGCTCGTGTTTTTTTACCGTAGCCTGTGTAAACTCTAGCTCTGATAAAAGATTCTATATGACAGAGGTTCCGAGTTTTGTTGTTCTTTATTTGTACTTATCTAAAAAAGGTGTTTTGTGAGCAATGTAGCCACCAGAAGTTTTCGCACTGCCATCATAGAGTGACTACAGAGTATATCTCCAATGGCTGCCGTATTTCATGTTAATCCATGAAAAGCGTTTCTTGCTATTTTACGATTAATGGTATTTAAAATATTTAATTTCACTTCTGAAGCCCACCGATAAATCGTTACCTCGTACCTCAATATCGATTCATTAAAAGATTTGTACAGCACCTTTCGTAGACTGACATCACAAACCGTTCTTTATTTATAAATAACACCACAAACTGCTCTTAGTTTTCGCGCAACGTTCTCGATATGATTGATAAATAAAAATTTGTTATCGAGGAAAAGACCTC
This sequence comes from Haemaphysalis longicornis, assembly GCA_013339765.2. Classification (NCBI taxonomy): domain Eukaryota; kingdom Metazoa; phylum Arthropoda; class Arachnida; order Ixodida; family Ixodidae; genus Haemaphysalis; species Haemaphysalis longicornis. Next base: position 98,221,337 of record CM023458.1, read on the forward strand.
AATATTTTACTTTCGTGAGGCAATTGAGGTATTGGCATGTACAATTGCTGCAAAAATATCGATGAAGAAACAGTTCAAACGAAGAATCAGTTTTTCTGTATGGGCTGTGAAAACAAGTAAATTGCGTTTTATCATAATTATCAAAACTAAAGTTACTGTGAAACCACGTAATTAATTTAGAGATCTCTTCTTGCATTAATTTGATTACATTCATGTCTCTCACTAACCAAAAAAAGTGCCGTACCATCTGCGTACTGGAATATTTTAGAATGTAAAGACAACTGAGCCAAATCGTTTATGAAAAATTGAACAATAAAGGTCCTAAAATTGACCCTTCTGAACCCCATTCTTCAATGGTAACAAGCCACTATTAGTGTCAATAATCCTTACAATCTGATATCGTTCTTGGAAGTAGCTTAAACATAGTTCTGCATATACCCCGCGGAATCCTAAACAAGATTACTTATTTAACAACTCAGTATGGTCCATTGTGCCGAATCCGTTTGTAAATCTAAAAAGAGACCGACTGCAACGTTATTATTATCGATTCCCTCATTTACATAGTCTAAAAGGCCTTCAAGTAGTGTGGTTGTACTTTCACCCTCGCAAAATTCATATTCGGCATTTGATAGAAGCTTGAACTTTTCATAAATGAAGTCATCCTCTTCTAAATAACTTTTGCCAGCAAACACGACACGGCAGGTAATATTGCAGTGGGCCTATAAGTATCATACCATCGCTTCAGCCCACCTTTGTAGACAGGTCTTATTAGGAATACTTTCATTTGTGATGGAACCACCCCCGTACTTAAAATGCTTGACAAAATGTAATGAAGTAACTTCTTCAATTTTTGAAAACTCACAAAAAATATCCCTAACGCGAATCCGATCGTGTCCTGGAAATCTAGTTAAGGGCGAAGTTCTCAGTGCGGGAAATATTTTCAGCTCAGTTAAATCATACATGCATGCTGAGTACATGTTGTATTGCACAGTTGAATTCGAAATCGGTACTGGTGAATTTGTACTTCGCAATGTAACAGCGGCATTAGCGAAACACTTGATTGATTGATTGCAGGGTTTAACGCGCCGACGCAACGCACGCGATGAGGTGCGCCGTAGTGGAGGGCTCCGGATTAATTTTTACCACCTGGGAATCTTTAACCTGCGTCGAAATCTCGTACACACGGGCGTTTTTGCTTTTCCCCTCCATCAGAAAAGTGGCCGCGGCGGCCGGGAATCAAACCCGCCACCTCGTGCTCAGCAGCGCAACGCCTTAGCCACTGAGCCACTGCGGCAGGTAGCAAAACACTTATTGAAATAATTTGATAAAGCATGCCTTTCAATGCCTTGAAAGTTGGTTGTAATAGTCTCGTCGATACTACCTTTTTTGTTCTCCCACTTAATGAGTTTACTATGTTCCAGATTTTCCTGAGGTCTTTGCTACAGTTATTTATTCATTTTTGTAGTACCAATTTTTTGCCATTCGTAACTTAGCGGCGAGCTTATTTCTCAACTGCCCTAATTCTTCTTTCAAAGAGAGGTGAGATTGGTCTTTCTTACATCGATGCCACAGTCGCTCCCTTAGGAACTTAGTTCCATTATTTCATTGTTTATCCAGGGCTTTTCGACCATCCGTCTTTTCAAGGTAATTTTTTTGGTGCATTATCGGAACATTTCCTGAAGCTTACCTATAAATTGATCATAAATCAACGAATTGTCATTCTGCATGAGAAAATCCCAATCAAATTCATTAACTAGATCATCTATTTTTCTATTACCAAGTACGTATTTAGTTCCCGCTTCCAATCAGTCTAAACTACAGTGTCCATGACGAAGAATTGAAATAGTTTCGATGTAATGATCCGCAACTTTCTGGGTTATGATTCCGCAAATCACCTTCATGTCTGGAATACGCATATTTATATGATCAAGCGCGTAAGACCGGTCCCATATGGTTCTTCTCGAGTAAACCCCATAATTTGTTTTTCGAAGCCATATCGAGATGTGAATGTCAAGTAGCCAGAATCGCAAAATTTGTTTAGTGAAAGTATATCAATGTTAAATTCCCCACAAGTATCACATTATCATGTTTATCAAGTTTCTGTAACGTATAATCAGGGTGATAAAGAAAAACTTTAATATTTTTTTATTATTATTTTATTAACTTTTTATTATTATTAATATTTTAGCAGGAGGCGTACACACCGCTAAGATAACAAACAATAGCTCCTGGTGTTGAGAAGTAATCATCATCGTCTCCGCTTCTAAGAACGAAAGTTACTTCACTACACACAGCCAAGAACTTTAAACATAGACCAATACACCTCCCCCACTCCTGCCATCCCGGCACAATGAAAACTGTTGGAATCCGGGCATTTGATACAGTTTTGCAGCTTCGGTATCCACATTAACCTCAGTTAGAACAATCACATCCAAGTTTGTAATACATTTTCTTAGGTACAGTTCGAGAAGATCGCAATACTTTTGTAAGCTCCTAACATTCGCATGAATTGGGCCTAAAGCTTGAACTTTTTTCTGATCTTCTAGCTTTTCGTAGTGTGACTGCTATTCGTCAAACAATTGGACGACTGGGGTCGTATTACTTTATATATTTCAGATGGTCCACCCTTGCAATTCTGATTGAAGGTGCACCCTCCTGTTTTCTCACGAATATCTTACCGTTCCTCACCCAAGCAAATTCATACGATTTCTCTTTTGCTTGTTTTTTTTATCAGCCAGAACATTGTTTTGCAGTGAGCAGTCAAGTTTTCGTTGATATATATGCTTTCCTCTTTACGCGCACGTCATTTTTCGTGCCACGTGTTCCTTATCGTTGTGCTTGCGAATCTTACAAGTATTGGAGAGATCACCCCTTCTTTAGCCTTAATGCGGTGAATAGCTTCCACATGCTCATCCAAAGGTTCAGTCAGCTCAAGTCGTTTCGCCAACAACTGAAGTGTGTTTCTCACGCTTTCCTTTGGAATTTGTGGCACACCATGGATTTCAATGTTTCTTCTTCGCGAATGCTCTTCTAAATCTAGTACGGCGTGTTTTACTTCTTCCAGCTGGGATTGCTGCTTTATAAGAGCCGTCTCCAAAGAAAGGCTTTTTTTTCTGTAAGCCCTTTAGGTCATCATTATGACCCTTGAGGGTCAGCAGTATACTTTCGTACTGAGCAGACATGTGCTGTACCGAGCTTTCTATCGCCGTCATCTTTTCCCGTTGTTTTTTTAGTTAATCTAACACATTGTCGTGTTTCTTTCTCTAAAGCTTATTTGTCATTTCTAGTTTATCTAGGTGGTTTATAACATAAGTTATTTTTGTTGACAATGACATAACACAGGCCAGAACACCTTTCAGAGAGGGCTCATTCTGCCGACTACTATCGTCAGTGTTGCCTGACCGGCTGTCGCTCTGCGTCCTTACGGGCCTCGAGGCGCCTGCTAAACAGGTAGGGCACGTACAAGCATCAATATCTTTTTTTGCCATTTTCTTGAAGGCCGTTTTGGTCGTCGCTGAGCGTTGGCCCACGTGATAGCAATTTTTGCAGGTCAAGCGCTTGATGCTGTCGGCAGAAAGAGCCTTCAAGCAGGCAAGGCAAATTTCTGGAGAAGCCATTTCAGTTGATCAACACGGTGCAGCCGAGCGAAGCGTTACGAAACAGTAATCATTCAAGCAAAAGGTTTGAACATACTTACCTAAAAGGATAGCCGGAACATGTATGAGCACTGTTCATGCGCTCCAATGGACTGCAACCTCGCCGTTGTCGTTGCTTCACTTTATAGCCGTGGTCGCCCCAATGTCCACTGCCGATGGGTCCATCTGGGGTGACGACACGGCCAAAAACCGAGAGCACTGCCGCTGTCCGTTGCGGCTGAAGAAAGTCCTCTTTTGACCTGGCCCCCAATATCACCGGCTGCGATGGCGCAGGTTGTCGATGTTCCTGCGTGCTTCCTTCAAAAGCGGCTGGCTTCCCCGGACGACCAATACCGGCAGCAGAAAAGCACAAAATGATAAGCGGAACATGTGTGAGCGCTATTCGTGTGCTCTGCTGGACTGCGAAATCTCTTCCTACCTACAATTTATTATGTTATGTATGTACACGACGTGCACGTTTCCTTTCAATCGTGTAACATGTCCATCTGCAAACGTCAAGTCCAGCTTGACGTCAAGAAACTGTCCAGTTGTGCTGACAAGAATGGTTTTAAAATGAATCCCGCAAAGAGCTCCTGCATTGTGTTCTCGAGGAAGCGCGGGTTCCGTCCGGACCAAGACATTACTCTTAATAATTCTTGATAATCCAATTCCGAATTCCATCATCTATACAGATTCCTTGAGTGTTGTTCGCGCACTATCATCGCACAACCCCCCCCCCCCCCCCCGTCCCAAAAACTATATAGTTATTCTTGTATTCAACGTTATCATGTCGGTGTAAGCGCGAAAGCAGGTGCTGCTCCTTTTTTGGGTCCCAGGACACGCGGGGATCGCTGGGAACGAGTTGGCAGACGAGAGCGCCGCTGCTGCTGCACTCGGGAACACTGTAGACATCACAACAATACCCTATTTAGACCTCAAGCCGCACATAAGACAACACTTGCGTGGAACATGGCAAACACACTGGAGTGAGCAAACAGACAACGAAGTACATGTATAAAAGCCACACTCGGGACGATACACAGCTCTCTCGCACAACAAACACACGGAAGTTGCCTTGGGTAAGCTACGGATAGGGCACACCCATGCAACGCACTCGTATCTGCCGATGGGATCTTCAAGACCCCAGTGCAGCAGGTGCGGAGAGGCCCTATTCCTAGTTTACGTACTCATTCAATGCAAGGCACTTGACACCACACGACGCAAACACTTTTCACAACTGTACAGACAACACATCCCATTTCAACCATCATACTTTTAGGGGAGGAGCCCATGTTTTCCATACAGCGTGTTTGTAGGTTTCTCACAGATGTCAAGTTTTTACATCTAATTTCTTACCATGCATCATGACTAGGTGGCCCTTTACACCAGTCATGTTCATGCATTCCCTTCACCGTTGTTTTTGCTGAGACAATTTATTATTTATTTGCAATCTGTCCTCGTCAAATAACTTTGTCTTTGGCTCTCTTCGCCCGTGTCGGCCTTGCGTATGAAACTCACACCATCATCATCATCGCCATTTTTGTTTCCTGGTTGGTGGCACCCTTGACGCTTGTTATCCAACCAGTTTGTTTATTCTATACCTTGTAAATGGGGTCCTAAACTTTGACATGAGATGAAAGGAAAGTGATAGCCAGACTCTTTATGGCTTACGACATTACAAATATTGATAAAGACACAGTGGATACATATTCGACAGAAGGTTTTCGGGCTATGACACCGCTCCTATTGCGAGGGATAAGGTTTGTCACATCGCATTTGTTCCATGGCAGCTGTCATTGCTTAATACTGATCCGCAGGAACAATTTTTCCAACAAAAAAAAACGCATCGGACCACATGCGCTTTCACTCCACAGTGTAGTACAGACCGACCTCACTAGTGGATTCACCCTTTGGGAGAAGGTCTTGCTGCCTAGACATCGCGTTGAAATGGCCTCTTTCCTCCGATAACCTGGACGCGGCCACCACGATACCATGCCCCTTTACGAACAACTGCAACTTCTGTACACCGCCTGCCAAAGACGCTGACACAAATTACCTACTATGCAAGGGCCCTTCGCTGCAGGCAGCGACATCTTGACAACTTCCCACCGCGAACCTCCATCATAAGACCCCTCTACTTCCACAGGTGGCTCTTGGGTCCCCCTTACCACTCTGCTTGCCATTCTTGCGGAAGACCGCAGCGAGCTCATATCTCTGGTACTCTGTAAAGGGACATGAAGACAACATACCTATTTTGCTTTAGCCGAAATCGTTCGTGTTTTGCATTTCACCCAGTGGTAGCCCTGCGACAAACCATAATTTATTCGATTAAGCTATAAAATTTTGACCGAAAATGTTAATACTTTCGCCATATCATGCGGTTGGTAATCAGTGAGTTAGTGAAAAGGACTTTACTAAATGCCTGCAGCAGACGCAGTGTTGCAACTATGCCCGGACGGAGCCACTCGTCGCTTCTTTGGCCACTCTACTAGACAGTCACCGTCGCTACTCTATGCGGTGGTGGTCGCCCTGTTCCCAGGAGGGAGGATGACGCTCCGCAGCTTTCACTCCGGTGCAGCCGTTCGAGAGCCGACAGGATCTGCTGGACAGCTGAAATTTGGTCCTCCTTGCTGTAACTTCACGTGACGTCTTGATACCACGGCTAGAGTTTGGTTCTTGTTGAAACCTCTACTGGTCTCATCTCACAGCCCCACAATAAATGCGCAGAAGTTGCTCTGGCGTTGTTGCACCACACACACGTGTCATCTAAGTACAGTTCTGGTGATACGTGCCGCATTTTGGCCGGGGTCAGAAATGAATTGGTCTGCAATTGTCTGAAAAGTGATGCTTGTTTCCTAGTTACTGTGGCGGTGCGATCACCTTTCAATTGCTTTGGTAATATTTGGTTACACCTTGAAAGGTGTCGAACCTACATTTGATCTCCATCCACCACTCTACAGACGGATCCATTGCTATCGGACGGACTGCTAATTTGCGCGCTACAGTATTAGCCGTCTCGTTATGGTTGGCCATTGTCTCTGACACATCGTTCCCTGAATGGGCGGGGAACCACTTCACTGTTATCCTTCGTTTGTTAAGGTTCACCGCGGTGGGCACCCGCACGGCTTCACTGCACATTCGGCCTTTGGAAAAGTTACGCACTGCCCCCTTGAGTCGCACAGCACTGTTGTTTCCGGCTAAGGGCAGTGAGGATGTCTTCAGGGAACGTAACTACCACGAAAGTTGGTATCTTGACTAGAATTGGTGCGAATGCCGAAACAGTGTTCAGGGTTGCCTTGTTTACCGCTTGCCTTTATAGATGGCAGGACCATACGACTAGAGGATCGCTGTGCTCACTTGCTTTGATTTTGGCCTGATTTGTTTTCACCTGGCTTGCTTTTGTTTCAATTTATAGTAATGGTTCGTACAAGACTGGTTTTCGCTCGAAAAGCACGGTCACATAAGGGGCGATGTCACTTATTTCAGTTAGCCTGTGTCGTGGCAATCAAGCGCAGTGCCCCCGATCTCTTTGTACTATCTGGCGGCATACTGCACGTACACAACAATGCTTCTAGGCTAACGGGTTTGTTCGTAACTCCCCGTTATAAAAAGGCCGTGCTAGAATTGTAAGCTCGCAACTTGTCGCACAACCCTATAATACTGCCTAATTTAAGTGGAATATTGTTGCCCTCAGCCAAACGCAAAGCACTGCCCCAAACAGGCCATCAGCTGTATGCAGAAAAGTAGCTGGGGTCTTGCGCTCCTAGTCTGTGTTTTCCTTTATTTAGCCTAAATGAGAGGACATTAAAAGTGGTGCCAGTGTTATAACAAAGCAATCTGTCAAATGGACCCAACATCTATTTTTTTCGTCATGTCCACATTTAGTCAGGACGAAGGGCATGCTATTGTAATGAAAAAACCACGGGCACTTAGCTGCTTTCTCACCCGCACTGCTTTTCATTATCTCATCGTACCTCGAAGCCGGCACATAAATACACGTTCTGCTACAGAAGAAAAGAAGCCAGAAAACATCAAAAGTTCACGTTTCCCTGATTATATTACGCCGGATAGAAAGCTTGCACAGTTGTCACAGCAGTGAATGGCGGGAGATGCGCCACAAACTCAGGCAGAGACGAAATTACGACATCTAGAAGGACAGAAAAATCGCCTAGAGTAGTGTAAAAGGGCCAAAGAGGGCAGAATGGGCCGCCTTATTCCAGCGAGCCAAGGGAGTCCATACCCAATCTCCGGCCGGGACAACGAGCCATCGCCGATGACGTTGGTTACGACACGCCTTCTGTCTGTTCCTGGCTTATTTGCCTGTTTGCGGATGTTGCATACCTAAATTGCACTTTCTGCGACCGTGATTGTGGTTCAGGGACTCACTAAGAGAGGGGAAGCCAGGACTCCGTGATAGCTGCTCTTTGACCTCGAAGGCCTTAGATGGCTTCTTTCGGGGGCTGCAACGCTTCACCGTCGCAGCATGTTGACGTTTAGTGACAATTTTTAGATGCGACGCTGAGAGGAGCATCTCTTGCCGGCGGCCCTGTCCTGCGTCCGTAGTCGTCGGCGTCCGCGTCCGCACAGCTGCGTCTCTCCTCCGCTCACCTCCTCTCCTCTCTCCGAGAGCGAACACTCTCGCCCAATATCTGTGGGTGCGTGGCGCCGCGCGCTGTCTCTAACCCTATTGCGATCAACATGAACTGGCCCATGAATTGCAGGTTCTAAGAACTGGCCTAGTTATTGAGTCTACTGAGAACGACCAGCATTTATTTGTTTATTTTCTCTTACCCTCCCTCCCCATTCCTTTCCCCATCGTGACCAGTGGTCATCCTTTTCTAATAAAGGTTCTCTCTCTCTCTCCGCAGGTGGGCGGCGCTGCGCGCGGCGCCAGCGCGCTGTGCGCATGTGCAGTGCCCTCTCTCTCCGCGGTCTCCTCTCCTTCGGGCGCGCTGTGCATATAAGCGGAGTGCCGCGCTCCAGCCGGTCTCTCAGTCGACGGTCGTCCGCGCTACGCTTGCTCTCTCTCTCTCTCTCTCTCTCTTTCTCTCTCTCTCGCATTACCCGACGATTGCTCACGCAATTCGAGTAATCGACCCAACGGAAACGCACAATGGAGCCTCCTTCAGCGTCGCATCACACCAGGGTTCCCGCGAGGGGAGGTGGGCGTAATTTTTTTCTCATGGTCGTGGTTTGACCAAGACAGCGGACGGCGGTTTCCACGTGGCAGTGGCGGTGAAAACATTCCTTCCAGCGTATGCATTGAGCATGTATTCGTCCGTGTTGCTTTGAAAAAGTTTCGTTTACACTTTGAGATTATTTACTTTTCACTGAGATCATTTCAGCGACCAATCCTATTAGGATCGCCCCGAAAATGTAATATGATTCATTTTCCGAATGCCTCAGCCTGATGCGAGACATACAATCTCTCCGAGCAGTTTAGCGCATGCTGCAAGGACGAGACTCTTAAAGGCAGAAATACTAACCTTTCATACGATAGGAATTTTTGACACAAAAGCGTTTTATGTCCGGGCTCACGAAGGTCTCACTGCGTCACATCCGTCACGGAAATGACATAACCACAAAACTTTTCATTGAGGCGTATCCACCCGGATTCGAACAATGAACTCTTTCGCCGCAACGGCTGGTAGACAGCGCTTTCCCAACCGCGCCATGAATTCAAGCGCTACAAGGCTAACGAACGCGCCTTATATCTTTCTCACTACCTTATTCGTTAGGAAGGTGCGTCGTCTAGGAGAGGTGAAGGCAAGTAATTCATCATGACGCTAATCAGCGCCGACAGTTGGCGCCTCGATGCCAGCGTCATCGTGTACGCGGGGCGCGGGTGAATTAATTTCAGTCAGATTTACGCAATTTCCCGGAGCGTGCAATCCAGTGTCTAACGTCCATAGCTCTAACGGTGCCATACTGACTTTTTTTTTTTTTTTTTTTACTGAAACTGAAACTGACATCTTTATTTTCCTTTTTTTACAAAGGAGGGGGCAGCCGCAAGAAACCGCTGGTTGAGGCGGCTTGACGAGGCGACTGCCCCGGACACGGGCGCAAGGTTACATACCTTGATAAATATGAGACAATTGAAAATGCACTCGCGAGATATCGCGTGCGTCACATTGCCTTCCATAAAGTACACATATAATGAAACACAAATCACTCAGAAAAAATAAATCTTGTGACATACATAAGCACTTACGAGTTCAATATACACACACTTATACAGCACTAAATTTGTTTCTACACAGGTTGATAAAATACTTTGGATATAATTATCATGACATCCAAGATCCGGAATAACATGCGTAAGTCAAATATAAAAAGAATTAAAAACTACAATATCCACTGTTACGGTAACAGTGTAAATTCTACGACGTATAACATAGGTTATTTTCTAATATGGATTTTTTTATTTGTTTCTTAAACACACTGGGAGCGCAAGAGAAATTATTATTCCTGTAGTTTTATTAATTATGCTGACGCTCTGAAACAAGAAGGTTTGGCCTGCCGTAGTTTGTCCTCGCTTGGCGCATGCCTTGTTATGCATCGGAGCGAGTACTGCGTAGCTGATGCAGGGTCTGTTGTCAGGCCAACTTGTCGTTGTACACAATGTGTAGTAGTTTTAGAGAATAACCTGATCTGCTCTGAGCATGCTATATTTAAAAAGAAGGGGCTCTGTTCTTAAGTTGATCATAGGACCGTTTGTAATTCATATAGATTCGGAGAACTTTTTTCTGCAATTTAATTATCCTGGTATAGTTGTGGGCACTTGTTGTGCCCCATACCACTGCACCATAGCATAGTTTAGAATAGAACAAAGCATGGTAAGTTGTATTTTCAACCAAGTAGGAATAAGGTGCGCAATTTTGTGCATTATTCCAGTGGTTTTAGATAATTCACTACAAAGTTGATTTACATGTGTATTCCATTTTAGATCCTCTTGAAACCATACGCCTAAAAATTTTGCTGCTTGACCCTACTGATCACAGATTCTCCAAATTTAATCGTAAGCGGCCTTTTTATTACTTTATTGATGGGGTGGAATATAATGTACGTGGTTTTGGAAGTATTTAGTTGTAGTTGGTTCTGTTTTAACCAGACTGATAGCGAATTCGAGTACCTATTTACTGCAACTTCAAGGTCGTCTATTCTGTCTGACCTAAAAAAACACATTGGTATCGTCCGCGTACATGATTATTTGCGAGGAATTGGATAGGTTTGCAATGTCATTCACATAAATCAAAAATAGCAATGGGCCTAATTTTGACCCCTGTGGTACGCCTTGTTGAAGTGTCAGGGTCGTAGAATAGCTGGATCCGGTCTGCAAGAACTGTCGTCTACCATTCAAATAACTGTCAATCAAGTCAATCGCAGTTCCCCGTATTCCATACCTCTGCAGTTTACTGATTAGGATTCTGTGACTTATCGAGTCAAAAGCCTTTCTTATATCCAAGAAAAGCCCTAAAGTGAACTGTCGTTGTTCAATATTCTCAATTATTTGGTCTTTTATACGCAGGAGAGCTTTCTCGGTTGATTTTTGTTTCTGGAATCCGAACTGGTTTTCCACGATTACAGAATGCTTGCAGAAGAAAGTTTGCAGCCTGTCAAGTATTATGTCCTCGAATATTTTTGAAAAGATGGGTAGTACTGAAATCGGACGGTAATTTGAGAACTTTTCTTTGTTTCCCCCTTTAAAAACTGCCGTTACACGGGCCAGTTTTAGTTCATCCGGAAATATCCCAGTGGTAAGGGACAAGTTTATTATATAAGCTATGACATCGTTAATTAAATCACTAACATGCTTTATTGGGCGCGCACTGATTCCGTCTGCTCCTGGGGCAGTGTGGTTTTTTAGTTTCCTTATCGACGTATCTACTTCAAATGCATTGGTTGGACGCAAGAAAATTGATTCACTTATTTCTTGGGTAACCGTTCACCGGTTCACTGTTTTCTAATGATGTTTCAGCTGGGTAGGCACCAGCTTTTATAAAGTGCTCATTCATACTGTTTGCTAGGTCGGCACCTTCCAAAAGGCAGCCATTCACTGTTATCGCCTGTGGGATTTGTTTAGTTGGCTTTCTGTTTGTTATCCGATTAATAGCGTCCCAAACCTTTTTCGGCTCGTTTTGAATGTCCTGGAACATGCGCGCGTGGTATTCGGCTTTAGTCGCTTTTAAGGTTTTGTTCAAGGCGTTTCGGTATTTTTAAATTTAGATAGAGATCAGGCTCTCTCGTGCGCACATAGTCGTGATACATTGAATGTTTTTTCTTGATTTGCTTGTACAAATTTGCGTCAATCCATGGCTTGCGTAGTTTTTCATTTTTTCTTATGGCTCCCAGGGGAAACGCTAGATCATAGCATTCCCGAATATACTGAAGAAATTTGTTGTACGCTTCATTCGGGTCTTTTGAGTTATATATATCTGACCAGTTAATGGCTTCAACAAGCATCCTGAAATGGTTGAGTGTGTCCATCTTTATTTGCCGGCGCAGAACGCTAGTATTTTTGGTGTTCGTTGGGCTTTTGATGTGGCGAAGCAGAAAATGGGAAGGTGGTCACTAATATCGGCCGAAAGTATGCCGGATGTAATATCGTTTTGGTTTAAGTTAGATACGCATATATCCAGAAGTGATTCACAGTTTGCTGTGAGCCTGGTCGGCATGCTAATATAATTTGCGCAACCATAGGTTGCGAATAAATTGTTAAGCTCTGAAGACCAAAAGTCAGAAGAGCTCATGTCAATGTTAATGTCACCCATGAGGATAAACGCATTATTATTGAAACAACTAGATGTAAGTAACTGTTCCATGAATTCGGAAAACTCTTTTTTATCTCCGGTCGGTGGTCTGTAGGCTACAGAGATTGTGGTGCTTGTCATGCAGAACGTGAAGCACTCAATATAGCTGTTTACTGTGGAAAATTCTTCAACTATGGCGTAATTGATAGAATTTTTTATGTAAGCTGCCACACCTCCGCCTCGTTTATTTTCGCGACACAGGTGCTCAAACTGATATCCAGGCAATAGGTGGGGTAGGTCATTTACGGTTAGCCAGGTTTCTGTGAGTAGGATAAGGTCAAATTTTACACTTAGCATTTGAAGTAGTGTGTTTACTTCGTCTTGCTTGTTTCTTATGCTCCTGCAGTTTATGTGAAGAAGCGATAGGCTGTTTCCTGAAGGAAACTTTTTATTGAAGGTCGAGACACTGTAATATGGGACTTCGTCTTGAAAGTACGTCATCTTGCTACTCAGTCAGCGTTTTACATGGTGGTTCTAAGGCGATAAGGAAGAGCGCTAGGCCATATCTGACTGAATTTTTTCCAAGTCAGCAGGGACTGCAATTCGGATAGCCGGCGATTTTTCGTGTTTGCGAGCAAATATTTTGCAATCAGCCGTCCAGACAAACTTCCATTGTGCCTCTTTCTTTTTCTGTACTGTAAGGCCAAGCAGTCTCTTGTTCTGCTGTGTTAGGTGCTCGTTCACGAACACTGGTTTGCCAGGCTGAAAGCCGAGAGCGGTGCTGTTTACCTTCGTTTTCCTCGATTTTGCAAGAACAGCATTGCGCTTGCTTCTTCGTACAAAGCGAACAATGATGTTCCGCTCCCCTTGCTTCGCTGTTGGCACCCAGTGGCACGTGTCAACGTCATCCTCCTGAATTGTCTCGACAATTACCTCACCAAGCTGTTTGATTATTTCTACCGGTTCGCTCTCATCAGGGATGCCCTTGATTTCTAGGTTGTTCATACGCTGGTACTGCTCTATTTCGTTGACTTTGAGGGACAGTCTCGCGTTTTCCGCCTCCAGTGAGTTTTTAGATTTTGTTAGTTTCTTAACTTCTTTGCGTAACGCGGCTATCTCCGCCGTTAGACCCTGAACCCCGTCACAAGCTTTGGAGCAGAAGTCCATGCTCTCTTTCAAGTCGCGTAGTTCAGCTCCGATGTCCCGCTTGAAGCTATCCAGCTGCTTAGCTAGGTCTTTCAGGTCTTTCACTTCAGTCGCATCTCTCGCATCTTTTCCGTTTTTTCCCACCATCATGAAGAAAGACACCTCATGCACAGAATAAACAACACTTGTTGGCTGTGTTCGGCAGCAGTGCACAAATTATGATGGCTATGTCGATTGCAAGGAGAGTGAACCCTCTTACCTGCAAGAGCAGAGAACAGCGATTACGCTTGTGCCGGTGGTGCACTGCTGCCGAACAGCCGGTTGTCGTCTTCGTAGCCGAGCTTTTATGCCTTGCCACTTCGTTTGGTCCGCTGGCTCCGAGTTACGGAAAGATTTCCGCGCAGGCGTGCTTGTCCGTAGTTGCGGTGGCAGCGTCGGTGGCCAAAGAAGGCCCGATTTCGGTGGCTCGTTCCGTTATCGGCAGACTGCAAGAGCAGAGAACAGCGATTACGCTTGTGCCGGTGGTGCACTGCTGCCGAACAGCCGGTTGTCGTCTTCGTAGCCGAGCTTTTATGCCTTGCCACTTCGTTTGGTCCGCTGGCTCCGAGGTTACGGAAAGATTTCCGCGCAGGCGTGCTTGTCCGTAGTTGCGGTGGCAGCGTCGGTGGCCAAAGAAGGCCCGATTTCGGTGGCTCGTTCCGTTATCGGCAGACTGCAAGAGCAGAGAACAGAGATTACGCTTGTGCCGGTGGTGCACTGCTGCCGAACAGCCTTAATATAAATAGCCGCGTGCGAGTTCGTGTGGAGGCACAATAAACATTTATATGCTCCTGTGAAGGCACATATCACTTTGACGTTTTACCGATTACTATGAAAGAGACGTCAACCACACTTTTTTCTCTTGTGTTTAAGTTGGGGAAACAGCATTGAAAATCACAATTTCTTACGTGAGTTGCCCATTTACACTGTTGTTATCTCGTGATGCATTCGAAGCATCTCTTGCTCGGAGCCATGTCACTTGTCCGTGCCCCCGTCCGCAGCGCCTCTGATGGTGATTGTGGCCAGATGCTCCTAGGGATTGGCCAACCAAAGAATCCATCACAAGGTAGCTTCGCGTTCACACCACCGTCGTCATCTTCCCGTAGGGGAACCACTGAGGAAGAAGGAGAAGAAGACAAAGCTGCGAAAGGAGGGTGTGTACGTTGCTAATCAATCACGACATAGCTTCGTGTTCAACCACGTTCGTCATCTTAGGGGAACCACTGAAAATGAAGGAGAAGAAGACAAAGCTGCTAAGAGGAGGGCTTGTACGGTTGCTCTCAGCCGGTGCACCAACGTCAACAACCAACGCTGACGGAGGGCCACTGAATCTACCACAGAGACGGTAACACCGACAATAGCCTGATGAATGAGTTTCGGCGCTTCCAGAACCGCGTACTCGCCGTCAAAACAACAGTACTTACGTAACCTTGCCACCGGTGGGGACTCGAACACGGAAATTCCCTAAACACCAGATCACTCAACATAACGGCCTCACAATGGAACCACACGGAACCCCCATGATGCTTCGCATCCTCATCAGGGTTCCCCACGGGAAGATGGTGTATGTTTTTTTTCACTAGTCGCTCCGTCAGTTATCTGCGTTTGTTGGAAGATGTAGGAGACACGGACGTGTGTTAGAAAGCAGCGGGAAGGCAGGGACTAAAATCGGTGGCAACCACATAGCGGTGCGACGGCACTAACGTAAGATTGCTTGCAAGTGCCTGGTGTCGCTTAGGTAGAGTAGATGTCCACATGGCAGCGGTGTGTCATTTTTTGTCGTCAGTGCAAAAGCTCGAATTTGTCACACTGTCCTTCACTTGCTATAGTTCCCGTCACTGGTCACAAAAAAACTTACGTGGTACAGTGGCAGCGTACCTAATGTACAGCAACATAAATGCTCCAGACGTGCTATGAGCGGGAAATGCGACTAGCCTTTCAAGCATTCTGAACGAGCGATTGCTGAAGCAGCATAAAAGAAAGGATGCGTCTCTCTGGGTAAACAAGGTCGAAGTTAGGCATATCCTCGAAATTGTTCACCTGCTGTGTGAAGAAATGCCGAGCTAGTAATGAAAAAAAGGCTTCTCTCCCTTTCTGGCGGAAACGCTCCCACGCTGCGCTGTGGCCACCTCCATCTGCTGTCTCACTCTTCGGTGTATGACGTTTCTTAAGCATGCAGTGGTACTGCCTAGGTCATAAACGAAGAAGGGGCGACCAGTTGATAGTGAAGTAGAACGACGTGTGATGCAATAACCAAATGGCAGAGCCGCGCCTTCGCACTAATATTGAAGCAAACCATTCGAAGTAGAACACAGCTAAACAGTGAGCTCCGTAGATACCGCCGGGTCGTGGAAGCCTTGCGCTGTCTGTTGATTATCGTACACTGGTGGCAAAAGCTGACTCTACCCAACCATGGCTCACTCGACGTCGCTACTTGCTATGTAAAACTCTGAAGCCTATTATGCTCCTCGTTGTGGCGGGAATTGGTATATTGTGAACAAAAAATTACGCCCACCTCCCCTCGCGGGAACCCTGGTGTGATGGGACGCTGAGGGGGGTTCAAGCGCAACCGGAAAGCAACTGGCGACCGGAAGGCCGCCGGAGAGCCGCACACCGGTTTATATGCGCAGCGTGCCCGATGGAGAGGAGACCGCGGGAGAGAGAATACTGCACATGCGCAGCACCGCGCGCCAGCGCCGCCCACCATTGGAGTGAGAGCGCGCTGGGCCGCACACGCTCTCACCTGGGCACGCGCCGGCGCCAGTGTGTCTGCCGCGGCTATGACGCAACACAATCCAACACAATCCACTTTATATCCAATCCAAATCCAATCCAAGCCAAGCCAATCCAACCGAATGCAATCCAATGCCCCTCGCAAGACAGTGTTCGCTATCGGAGAGGAGAGCGGGAGAGTGGCTGCGGACAACAACGGCCGCACGCGGACGACAACGGACGCACGCAGGAAGGACAGGGGCCGCCGACAAAAGATTGTCTGAGCGTCCGCATCTAAAAGCAAGTCTGCTGTCTTGTAAGATTTCTTTGACAGCCATTCAAACATTCGTAGTTATGCAGGGCTGCTGGCTTATGATATAATGTAATGTTGACTGCTGACACTTTCTTGAAAATCTAACTGATGACAAAATATCTCACCTTCTCCTTCGTGCCCAAAAAACTTTGACAGGTACAGTGATATTCCGCACAGAGTGGCAATACAAGATTTGCTCATTGTAGTAGACAGCTGTTGGTCTTTCATCTATGCCTTTATTCCTGTTTTGTTTATTTACTCTTGAATCTTTTTTTCGCTGCAAACTGTTAAAGCCCGTCCACCGCTGCGATGTGGCTTGATTGACGTCACTCGAGCTCGCAATGAATACACAAAGCACGAGACAAATAAAAAGGTTTGAGCGCCCTTTTAACTTATTTGATAAGGTTAGAGGAAAGATAGACCTCCTGAATACTTTATTGCCACGTAAGTGCTGGACGCAGTTGTTGCTATGTTCCATATGCATTCAGAGTTCCAGAACATATAAAAAAATTTGCACAGAGATGACGCGAGTTGGAAAAGAGGGTACAGCTCACGCAGACGTGAAACTCGGGCAATAAGATGCCAGGCAAATGCCAAGGACACATCCTTGGATCTGATTAACTAAAAACTTTACAGACACATTGAAAACAGCGAAACGAAATATTTCGACAATACGTTGTCTTGGGAGTTGCAAAATATTGGCTCCTTATAAACATATCCTTTGCGTGTAGGAGTTCAAAAAGAAGTGAATGCCTAACAAATATTTATAAAACAGTGCGAGGCAATGAAGCTTTTAAAGCGATGTTTTCTCTGCCTTACAAATGCCGCCCATAGTTACGGGCAAAGCGCACAGCAGGAAAACCGAACCTGCCAAATGGCTCCTTCAAAGGCATGTCAAGAGTCTCAAGAAAAAAAAAAACTTACACCATCTTCCCGTGGGGAACCCTGATGAGGATGCGAAGCATCATGGGGGTTCCTTGTGGTTCCATTGTGTTTCCGTTATGTTGAGTGATCTGGTGTTTAGTAGCGCCAGAGGGAATTCTGCGTCCGGGTCCACACCATTGGCAAAGGCGCGTAGGTACTGTTGTTTGACGGCGAGTAGGCGGTGGTTCTCGAGGCACCGAACTCGTCCATCATGTTCTTGTCGATATTGTCGTCTCTGTGGTAGAATCAGTAGTCTTCGTCAGCGTTGGTGAGGTAAAGGTGTTGTGACGTTGGTGCACCGGCTGAGAGCAACGTACACGCCCTCTTCTTCGCAGCTTTGTCTTCTTCTCCTCCTTCTTCAGCGGTTCCTCAACGGGAAGATGACGACGGTGGTTGAACGCGAAGCTATCTCGTGATGGATCTGTGGTTGGCCAATCCCTAGGGGCATCCTGCCACAGTCATCATCAGAGGCGCTGCGGACGGGGCACGAAAAGTGACATCCTCCCGAGTAAAAGATGCTCGGCATCTAAAAAATGGGTTTTTTTTTACGGTCGGAATGATCCTGGGTCCCTCATGTTATAAGAGCGAACGCCTATACGGACGACCGCCATTCCGTCGCGGTTTGGTTGAATTAGGTCAAGGGTGGGATTGAAGTTTACTGGGGTGGGTTTGGGGTTGGTTGGAATTGGTTTGGGGTTTTTGAGTTTTTGTTTTGGTTATATTCACTGGAAAAAAGCTTCGCCAGCACTCCCTTCCTCCGAAGAGGGGGATTACTGTTTTTGCAATGTTTCTCCCTTGTTAAAAGCATGGGGATGGGGTTCTTTGATCCTGCTGAGGTTGTGACAACAGTATTTTCAGGGGCACTGTTTCAATGTACCGTGAGTAGCCGACCGTCCCTGAGACACTTCTGTCGGAGGTCTTTGCGCGCCATCTCAGGGCTAAGTAAATGTGTGCCCCAGAGTGAAGAACCTCGAGGGAGAGGAAGCCATTTTTCTCGTGTCGAGAAAGGTGTGTTTTTATAATAACAACTAGGGTCTTGCATTTGCTTCATTTGGACACGTCACCATTAACAAAGTGTGAACCAAAACATATCACGTTTTAACATTTTTCCTCGTTTTCCGTATCTGTCGATTAGTGCACATTATTTTTTGGTGAAGCTAACGTACGTGCAATTCACTGACATGTTCACTGAGAGCAGTGGGAGAAAAACAAGAAGCCAGGGTTTGGCTGCCTTACGCTAAGCATGTGTACTCCTGGGTATCAATCCCTTCCACTAATCGAAGTTTTGCATCTTTATACCTCTTTGTTTTGTTTTCTTGACTGAAACATTGGTTGAATTGTCCATTCTTTTTATACGACGCGGGAGGAACAGCTGCCATTATAGCCACTGTAGATCTCTATTATTTGGTTCAATGAATAAGTACTCTCGCTCTCTCTAGGTAGCTCTCCAGTTTTAAACCTATGATATTCCTATTTAAAAAGCGAGCACGCCGTAGAAATAAATTTCGAGTTTTCTCTTTGAAAATTATCTTACCTGCGGGTGAAATTCGGCTTGTAATAACAATATAAGCAACATTTCCGAGTGAATATAGTGGTTACATGGAGGTTTAATCAGTACCACAATTCAAAAATCTTCAACCAGCTTCATTATCCTGACCGAGCACAGAAAATACAAAAATGTTCAGGTCCATTTTAACCATTGAAGCAGATATACACATAAGTTTTTTCAAACGCACATGTTGATCTAGATGGTGGGGGTGCATTCCCTCTTTGCAAATGACAAGCTCATTTTGACTTCTTTTTTCACGTTTCTTCAATTTTAACCTTGTGTACGTACAAAAGTCGTGAATCGTGCTTCTATCAATGAGTATCCTTTAGTAGAAAAAAAGGTGTACAACCAAACAAAACAAGTTTTTAATCATATTTGAATCGATAGCTCATTGATAAAACCAAATATTATACTTCTCTATATCGGCCACAGATCGTAAACCTTAAGATGCACTGCAGAAGAAACCCCAACCACACACAATGGTGTTTATATGAAGGGCGCATGGTAACAATGATGAAAACAGAAACACCTCAAGAAAAAAAAAACCGTTCAAGCCTTTGGAATTATGGAAATAAATGTTGGCTGCTCGCATTTCGTAACTGATATCCATGCGATTACGCCATTCGTTTTTTTTTATTGTACGAGTGAATACGTTTTAAGTACCCACTAACCAGGACCCTGCATAATCAACACTTTAAAGTAATTCTATATAAGGGCTGGCAGAAATACATTGATATTCAGGCAAACATGCACACGAATACGAAAGAGCAACCAGTTAGAAATGGCCGAAACAGTTTGAATTTTGGATCTTGATTTGACTCAGCTTCCACAGGAGAAAGCTTCGCGTTTAAAGCATGTGTAGATTCTTGATCGCAGGAAAGGAAGGTGCGTGCGTGGTCACTTGGAAGAAGAGGAGAAAGAAGTGCGCAGTGTTTGGCTCGCCCTCGTGCTTAGTTGTAAGAAGTGTTTGTTCTTGTTGTTGTTGTAATCGTTTATTTCAAAGGGAAGGCCATGCAACCAAAATACGTGAAGAGGTGGTGAGGCAGGGAGGAGTAGCCAAGTAAGACAAATGATGGGTCCTTGAACGTCATTGAGGAGATCGTTGCCATCAACAGAACCAGGCTACGGTTTGGATTATGAGTGATGTCAACTATTACGTCCGCTGTAGGTCCTGGTTTACACTAATCTTGAGAGACCACTCTCTAGGCCAAACACCCCGAGGACTGTGAGAAAATTAGTGTCTTTGAAAGGGGGAGGGTCAGCTTGAGAGGTATCACGTGGCCAAGGGTTGATGGGTATAGGGTTGTACAAAGAAAATGCGGCACAGTGCTAGATTCAGTGGTGAAGATTTCCACATAGCGAGGCATCGCAGGAACCAGAGCCAAGTAGGACAGCGGGAGTAACGGACGCAAGGAAGTACCTTCCGAGCATGGCGTGCATGGTCAGAAGGCGAGGGTAAGAAGAGGAGGCGCGACGCGTCGTTGTCCAGGGGAGGGGTACTAGTGAGACACTCCCTTGCTGCAAACGGGCAGTGGTCCCACTGCGAGCAAAAATGGCGATCATGTGTTGTATTTCGTGTACAGTTGGGTGATCGCTGAAGGGCTTGTGGAGTTCTGGAAGTGCCAGATGGGAGTCCGTGAGGATCAAAAACGTGAATGCGGCGGCCTTGCAATGCTGTCGGACAGGTGATCCATTGCGCTCAAAATGCCTCTGAAGTTCTGTTTCCAAGGGAGACGACTGCTATCCTGGCTGAATGAAAGCCGTCCAGTTATGGCCGAGCTGGGCAGTGCCAGGCCAGGTCCATATGAAAAGGCGAAAGGCTGGTGTTCATGCAAATGTCCACTTCATCTGGCAACTTTGTCGCAAGGACGCGCTGAAGGCTTTCTCACAGGTAACTGGGCGGATACGGGGGATACCAGTTCGTTGATGGGCCACTGTAACAGGCGGGAGGGGCCTAGTTGGTGACGGGGGTGAGGCCGACGGCACCTTCGGAAGGATACGCAATTCCAAAGCGGAGTGTGCAGCCCCCGTACCGTTAACGTCCGCCAAAGGTCAAGTTGTCCGAGAGGGTTCCGCGGGGAGCTCTTCCATGGAAGGCATAGGAGCAGAAAGTTCAAGAGCATCGATGCGGGTATGCCTGGCAATTTCAGTACTGGTGTGGAGCATGGCCCAATAAAAGACCGCTAAATCTTGCTTATGAGTTGGGGGTAAAGATTTAGGCCAGAGCGCCATAAGTGAGACGACTGACCACTACCGCACGACAGAGCGTGAGGCACGCCGATTGGTGGGCACCACAAAATTTGTGTCAGAGGCGACAGATTAAGTTGGTTTATATATTGACGAGCATTGTTGTGGCTGGTGACGGGGATTCCAATCAAGCGAATATGATGAAAGTGAGTTTGGGTATGTCGCCGATGTAGCTGGGATGATGCATACTAGTGGGTGCTTGGTGCAATCCATGGACCAGGAGGCATTCGGTTCTCCCGGGAGCTACTTCAAGACCGAGAGTTGGAAGAGTAGTAGAAAGGCTGTTAACCGCCGCCTGCAATTCTGTAGCCATGTCCTCCGTGCAGTCGTAGTCCTCGTCCTCACCCATATTGCGAGGTTGTCAGCATAGATGGCAAAACGAGCCGCATTGTCCCGCTCTAGGTGACGGGCGACGCGTGCCATGGCCGAAATGAAAACTACGTGTTGAAGGACAGAACCCTGTGAAAAACCCCTATCTAGACAAAATGCCCTGGGGCTGCATACTAGATGAGTGCTGTGGCGCTGAATGGGTCGACTTTCTCTAAAATTGCCAATCCTGTTTTGTATCCTTTGTCTTGGAAAGGCTGTAACGAGCCCGTTAGGGCTCACTGCCCGACTAACATTGTCAAAGTCTTTTCGATTGTCGAACGTGAGCACATAATCTAGATTACCAGCTCGTGACGTACGGTTCAGAACGCGTCGTAATAGCCAAAGGCAAACGTGAGTACCGAGGTGAGGATGAAGCAATTCTGTGATGAATGAAACCACACGTGTTCATATTCCAAATAATATTGATGGCGCATGTTAATCAATCGTTCCATAAGTTTACAGATGGTGGCTTAAGAGAAATAGGTCGGAGGTTAGTCAGCACAGAATCGTCTTTGTTCGACTTCCGCATTGGGTCAATTAGTGTAAGTTTTACTTTGTTTGAACGTCACCAGAGGCCCAGTAAGTATTAACCATACTCAGTGTGCACACTCATCCAAGTTGTGCAGGAGTAGCCATCTCACGCCGCCACGGCCAGAGGCAGACTGAGGTTTTCACTGGGGAATAACTGCCGCAAACTCACCCATGGTGAATGGGACGGGGAGATCTGTTTTCACTTTCGGAACCACGCTGACTGGCAGCGGAGGGGGCTGTGAGAGGCATGAGGGAAAAAGATGTGGCTGATTTATCAGTCACAGGAATCGGTAGAACACGAAAGTGAAATATACAGCGAAATCTGCTTCTGAGTATGATTTGCGGGAGCACGGCTGTCTTGTGGGAGTGCTTGGCGATTGACGTCCTGCTGGTGGGTCACTTCGGCAAAGGTACGGGCGTACTTACTGTTACGAATATGACGCCGGTGAAATCTTGGTGTATCGCGGCATAAAACACTGGTTTGAAATATAAAAACCGAAAATGAAGAACCCTAAGTATCACGTACTCTTTAGTACTAAAGGTTCCTTCCCCACAACAAGTCCTTGTGCGCAGGGGTGCACCCTTTACAGGCCGCTTGTTTAGTGTACTGGCGTCATTTCTGTGATGGATGTGACGGCAGTGAAATCCTCGTGTATCCGGAAAGAAAACAATTTCGTGTTAAAGAGTCGTTATCAGACGAGGTTGTACGTCCGCCGGTGGGTCCGGAGAGTGACGGAAGGGAATAGCGTAGGTTTGACCTTGCGCTATTTCGACAAGGCCCGAAACGTGCTCCACAGCTTGGAAAGTTCTCTTTCTTTACCGAGCTTGGCACAGAGACTGTGTTAATAACCGTTGGAAAAGGTGCGCTTATATTGTCGGATGATTCAATACTGGCGACAAATTAGGATCAGGTCTCGGTGACGTTTGCTGTTAGTTACATAGCGAGGGGTGAGGGTTTGCACGCGCTTCCAAAGATTGGAAAGATGAGCGTCCACTTCAGGTGTTGAGTGGCATAAGATTTCCTCTGTAGCGTGTGCTTTCGATTATTGTATCGCAGCAGTGAACCACGGAAGAGTTGCATTCTGAGGGATACGGACGGCGGTTCGAAAAGCTTGCCAATCAATGTGCGAAAGACATTGGCGAGGGCGGGCGCTCGCCTCGGAGAGTGAGAAGAATATGTTAATGGTCACTACCCGAAGTGGTGGTATGGAAGCTTCACGTGCGAATCACTCCTGTGGTGGCGATGGTTAGGTCAGGCGAAGTGTTTTTCGGCAAAGGATGAAGACCCACCCGGGTGGCTAACGTGGGGCCATTAAGAAAAGACGGCCCACAATCGTCAATGGCAGCCTCAACGCACGAGCCTCTACCATCCGTAGTCATATCCCCAAGTAGTACTTTTCGTATTAATGGTCTCCTCGATGGTAATTGGAGTGTGGGAATACTGCAAGACAAGGTGGCACAACCAATTATATTTAACAGATCTCTGAGAGCCGGTGACTGGGCGGTAATACACAGGCGCGCGTTTAGTGGTTTCGAATCAGGTAGGCGGACCTGTCATATAACCCCTCCGTAATCCTTTGAGTATTTGCCAGGGATGGACACCTTGCAGCAACCATGGCCCGGTCGCATTAAAACAGTCGCTTGTTCCTCCACTGATGGTTGGGCGGAAGATGGGACTTTGCCTTGGTGGGTTATCGACGGTTTCGAATAAGTTGTGTAACCTCTAATTTTCAGCAGTGATCTGGTTTCTTGAGCGGAGATTAACCATTCTTGGCGGTTGGCGGGCTTCATCTGGCACACCGGGAAGTACGCATGATGTTCATCATGGCCAAATTTTCTTAGCGTATTGGTCTGTGAAGGTCCCTAGGTCGTTTATATCCGCAAACCGAGCGGGGTGTTGATCCTGGGTGTATGCACGAATAAATTTCAACACTTGCATAACATTGCTGGTTTCAGTACCTCTTCGCGAGGTAGCGGTACGCTTGTACTATGGCTCTTCCGTTTCTTTGGCATCTAGGGTACGGGGTTTCGGAGGGCCGACTTTGCATTTGTAGTCGTGGATAGAGTGGGGCTTGATTACTAACGGCTGATGTTGCAGGTGTGGTTGTGCTAGAGAGAGCTGTTTGGGCGGGCATGGTATGGGACCCTTGGCGGTATGTTTGAAGTTCACCCTTGAGCTGCGCATTCTCTTCTCGAAGCTGGTGGAGTTCCATAAGAAGGCTATCAAGTTGGGATAATACGGTTTGCAGGATAAAATCATTTGTTGGCAAGGTGAAAGAGAACGTGGGGGTTTAACTGAGGCAATAGTTGGTTGAGGAACGGCATCGGCAGTGTTGGTCCTCGAGGTGCCATGAGAACGTAAACGATCCACCAGGATACTCCATCTTGCATGTTAGAATAGGTGCGAGGGGGAATGGAGTGCGGGCAGGACACGTGGGGTCCACCGCCAGATGACCATCTTTTCTACAAGTCACACAATAAAGTGTGCGCTCGCATGGTTCGCATAGGGCCCACCGCCAGATGACCAGCTCTTTTTACAAGCCACACAATAAAGTGTGTGCTCGCATAGCTCAGCCTGTGTGCCCACATTCGCGGCACACAGGTTAATGCTAGCAGTACTTCGGTATCTGTCCGATGCTGTGGCATTCGACGCAGGCCATTATCATTGGCTGGTAAGGCGGCACTTTACTATAGCCATGTAATATTTAACCACAAGTGGAGTTGTATGGAAGTCGAAAGCCAGGACGGCTCGATTTGCTTTGCCTATTCGGTGCGCCACTAAGACGTCCGCTTGCTCGCAGTGGATCCATTTCAGAATCGTTTCATTTGAATCTTCAAGCTACACTGTGATTACTCCGCGTCAAGTGTTAGCACGATTTGGGGAGTGCTTGACCTCAATGAGAAGGGTGACCATACGGGTATTGCGCTGGACGTAGAGACTGGTAGTTGCAAGGAGGCGCTTGGCGTGCTCTTGGCCGTATAAAGTAATCTGAATTCCAGTATCACCAATATTTCTGGTTCCATAAAACCCAGGAGAAGACAGGCATCGTGTGCTGACTGATATACAAGCTCAGCCGTCAGCGAGGCGCTCTCCGTAGAGTCGTCAAGAGCCTGCCCAACGCAGCCGTCGAGCTCTTCCAAAGCCCGTCGCCGTCTCCGCGTGACCGGCAAGAGGCAGCAGACAAACTTAGAAGTAAACAATGCCGCTCACTTCAAGAACTTCATGACACGATCAGGGAAGCACTCGAAGGCGATAAGTTCGACAAGACTTTTGCCGACGCAATAGGATATTAGGAAAGCATATGCCGTGTGATCAATCGGCTGTGCTCGGCCTTGAATGATCTTCGAGGGACCAGACGTAGGAGCTTGCGGCAATGGCACCCCAGGGGAACCACAACCCGTTAAACCACAAATTATGGTGCTCGAAGGCGTTCGGCCTAAAGCCGATCCGAATCGCCCCCGCAAGTCGAGTCTCGCCGATTGATATCGCGTGTTGTCTTGCTGACGCTGCAAGTCCCATACTTTTCTGGCGAGCCACGCGTATCACACGGCTTTCAGGACTATTTTGAGGCGGCGATTCATAGCCACCCAACCAACCCTACTTAAAGAAATTTGTATTTATGCTCCTATTTTACCTGAGACGCAAAACGCGCCATTGAATTGATTCCCATCAATGACGTGAATTACCGTCAGGCTATGAATATCGTCACCGTCCGGTTTAGACGCAAGGAACTTCTCGTAGACGACCACGCCGATAGTATATTTTCAAGACCTGTACAAGCAGGTGCAATTCAGGAATGACTACGTCGAAAGCCTTGGCGTTCTAGCGTCCCAGTGCACGGGGACCCTGACTCGAGTCCTCATGCGCTCGCTGCCACGAGACCTGGCGTTAAGTAGCATCAGCGTATAAAGGAGACTGCCAGCGTCGCCAACACCGAGCCAACGCCTCTAGAGGAGTAAGTCAAGGCCATCATGTCGTTTTTAAAGGTGCACATGCGGATCAGGAAGAAGAGCCGAATCTTGCCGCCAAATTCTGAATGTGAAAGTCGCCAGTTCTACAGCCGCCGAGGAATTCATCTCCTCAGTTGCTGTTATTCTTGGCCTTGGAAGTCAGGTTTACATCCAGTTCAATGGATCCGCCGTCGGGAGGACCACTGATCTATTTTCTCTGTGATACTCAGGGCCAAAATGCAAGGGAATGCCGATCTGTTTTAACCGTAGAAGAGAAGCGACGGCGCCTTTCAACAAACCCCTGCTGATTTAGATGAGTGCTACAAGGCCACATGGCACAGAACTGCCGATTTTGCACCAAACGCAAGTGTGAGACTTTTTCGAGACGTCATATAACCATCATCTGGAAAACTTGGGAGCGATTGGGGATCACCTGCCCGGGTGCTTCAAGTGCCACAGCGTGGGCGTATGGTGACTGCGGTCGGCCGTTGTTGGCCGGGCTACTCCTCAATACAGGGAGCCAACAAACCTTCGTGCACAGTGAGCTGTGCAGTCAGCTGGCCCTGTCTAATTTCTAAGTGGAGGAATTGGCCGTGTTTACATTTGGCAGCTCGATCCGTCCGCTATCGTACCAGTGCCGGAAGGGAGCAGTCACCTTACGAAGCTGTTTTAAAACTAGTCAAGTTACCACTGATGCTGTTGAAGTGCGAGAGGTCTGCACAGTAAAAAATCCTCCTTTGAAAATACAGGTGGTAAAGCTGCTTCGTGATCGCAATTTGCTCATTTTCGATGAACACGGAAAAAAGCAGACACAAACAGCGAATATAGGCTTGCTGGTGGATTCTAACTACTGGAGACTCGCGAGCGGACGTGTCAAGCGAATCAACGACAGGCCTTGCGCCGTTGAGACGGTGGTTGGGAGCGTTCAACACGGTTCGTACTCAAGTACCAACAATCCCCTGGTCAGGAGCAGCAGCACGAATACTTTGTTTTTGGGGTGCGTTTACGGACCGGACGAAAGTTGCGAAATCATCGATAACTCAGAAATATGGAGGTTGGATGCATAGAAGTAACGGACGTGCCTGAGAAGATTACAGCTGAAGACCACGATGCGTTAGTGAAGTTTCGGAGTAGACT
Organism: Haemaphysalis longicornis; assembly: GCA_013339765.2. Classification (NCBI taxonomy): domain Eukaryota; kingdom Metazoa; phylum Arthropoda; class Arachnida; order Ixodida; family Ixodidae; genus Haemaphysalis; species Haemaphysalis longicornis. Next base: position 98,248,640 of record CM023458.1, read on the forward strand.
CTACGAAGAAGACGGCCAATACGTCGTCCAGTTATGATCAAAACGCCAGGCCTCATGTCCAGCACTAACCTGGCTGTCGCGGAGAGCTGAATTCGACGGCAGCTACAATGCTTTGAACATCAGCAAAATCTTGTCGAAGAGTACGACGCAGCCATCGGCGAGTAGTTCAAGGAAGGTCGTGCTGAGGGAGTGGTGGAACGGAATGCCCCGGGAAAATAGTTTACTTCCTCCTTCATCATGCAGATTTCAGACGGGAGGCAGTAACGACTAAGCTTCGGGTGGTGTTAGATGCTTCGTCACACGAGAAATGCCAGCCATCCTTTAATGACGTGCTGGACAAACGAGCTATGCTTGGGCTCTAGCTGCTGTTGTTGTGAAAGAAGAACTTCCCCGATTACCACGTCATCATCATTATGTAAATAGAAATATTGGTCCCCTCTGCACGTTCGGTCCTTTGTCTTCTTGTTTTCCACCACATTGGTGTCGAAAACCTGGAACGAAGTGCCATCGACAACTGGGTAGTCCCAGACCTCGGGTTCCAGAACGCAAGAGGCCACAGACTCCACCCATACCGACGGACATGGCTTCCTACTAAAGAGCCCACATGAAATGTTGACCAGAGCGGAAGCTTATCGCCGCTGCGGAATCTCTGTGCGTGAATTGTGAGCCGCATCTTTATTTGGGAAAATTATGATCGCTCGCGCACTAAGAAATAGGACAGCGTACTAAGCTTCGTGCCATGAAATTCTCGACCATAAAGCGACCCGCACTCCGTTTATTAATACAAAAAAATCGCAACGAAGCCATTGGCACCATCAACTTTCCGCTGCCATATTTCCTAGCATCCAAAGGCCTTCTTTACATCCTCCAAGAACACAAAGCCAAGCTGACATTATTGAACAACGACCTTAAGCCATACACATCCACCCAATATCTCGAGGAAGAATATACCACGCGCTTTTAATGGGAAGAGATTATTATCGACCATTTAAAAACGTACGAAGAGAAAAAACTTCAATGACATACCGTGAGAAGCGTCGCCAGGCCACTTTCAAACTCAGAATAACGAACCCATTCGTCAGCAGCACTCAGAGAAAACGCCGTACGTCAGTGACCAATTTGAGTGGCCGCTACCTTCAACACACCTCATCCTACAGAACATCCACGGAACAGAAATACGGCATGCGTCAGCGCATCATAGCCCATGCAAGACACAAGCAAACAGAGGTCTGGAAAACCGAGCTAGAGACCTTTGTCCTTGGCAAAGTCATCTGCATCAATCAAACCTTTTCGCAAGCGCTTGACCCATTTAACAGAGTAACTGAGGAATACGGGCTCAGCATTCATCGTTTCATGTCCGTACTAAGAATTCTGCACCTCTCAATATTAGAAGGTTGTCCTTAGTAAAGAAAGAGGCCCAAAATTATTGTGAGAAACGGGAGTCATAGAAAAGACATTTCCTGGACGTGGCAAAGCAGTCCATTTCTGCAAAGTGGGACTTGAGGCAGAAGAGTCCTTTACGCGCCCAGTACAAAAGTTATTCCCTGGAAATTGTCAAGAGCTCGGGGCGAGGATGTTGCGAAAGGAGAGGCGGTAGAAGGGGGGGTGTGCACAATATAATTATTACTAATTAAAGAAAGAGGAAGCGCGTTTCCAGTTCTGGCATACCATGACGTCTTGGTTTCCTGCGGTTCACAACAGCTGCAGTTACATTTGCAGTTCAGGTCTATCTGGTCGTCATGACTGCAGATATCCCAGAGGCCTTTTTACTGACATCCATTCGTCGAGATGATCGTGACGCTATGCGGTTTCTGTGGATTCATCGCCCACCGAGGAGCGAGTATCGTAATCTCAACGTAGTCGAATAGGGAATGATGAATGTGCTGTTTGGGGCCTCGTCAATCCCATTTCTTTTGGCAGCTACTTTACAGCATCATCTCGAAACGTAGAAGGGCCGGTATTGAGAAATATCAGCTCGCCTACAGAGATCCGTTTACTTCGATAACCTTGTCATCGGCGTATCTTCGGAAACGACGCGCTAGAGCTTTACAAGGGAGAAATCAATATAATCAGCGATGCCAGCAAGGAGCTTCGCAAGTAGTGCTTGAACTCCAGGGCACTGAATGACTGTTTCGTAGCGGACTCCGATTATCTTCAGAACGTTAGAGAAAGCACGCCAAATTCGAATATTCTTGCGTTCCACTGCAATCACGTTGCGGACGGCATAGTACAAAAAATTCAAACCGCGTCTTCCTACGTTTAGGTACAGCCATGCACCAAGCGAACTGTGTCACAAGCATTTGCACGGCTTTTCGATCATCTAGGCTTGATAAGCTCTTTCCACGTACGAGCTATACTGATCTTAAAACCTCTGAGGTGACAACTCTGCATGGAAATATTCCTTACCGCCGGATTCTTGAGAGCTGCGGAAAGCATGGGTAACAGAGCTACGCGCCTTGTGTGCTCTGCAACTTCGTAGATGTGTCAGCTACACAGATCCGCAGAATTGTGCAAAACTCGAGTTGCATTTTTTTTGCTGACGCAAGCCCTCTATCCTATCGAGTGGCTGCTTGTGTCCGCAAAACAAACCCGGACGACAACATTACCACGACGCTTCTTATGAGTAGAAGCCGTGTCGCACCACTAGAGAATGTTTCCCTTCCCCGACTGGGGCTACTAGCGGGAATTCTGGCTTCGAGGCTGTGGAGATACCTTCAACAAGATCGGGAGTTTGCAGATTGTCTTGCTTCATTTTGGAACGATTTTGAATGGTCGTCAGAGTGTTCATAATAACCTGATGTTTTCTCTACCATGCCATCCTGGGCGCCTACATCCTGAGTCATCCCCTATGGCAACATTGCCAAGGAATCGCATAGCAGAGTCTTTATCCTTCGACGTCGTGAACGTGGACTTCTGTGGCCACTCTACTCACGCACTAGCTTTGAGTAATGTACGAAGTTGGTCATCGCTGTGTTTCTTGTGCAGTCACGCATCCGGTACACTTAGAGCTCACCTCGGATTTGACCACACGAACCTTTCTTCTCGCATTCTGGCGCTTGACATCGAGACCCGGAATGCCATCGACCGTGTATTCGGACAGCGCCATGATGTTCCATTGCTGCTCAAGACAGCTTCGAAATTTGTCAACACGAGAAATACAACATCATGTCAGCTAAAGGTTAAACGAGAGGAAATGTATTGCGGAATATGCTTCATTGTCGTTTGGCTTTTGGGAGCGTGTCATGCGTACCATAACGGACTCGCTGAGACGTTGTTTGAGACACAGCTGTTTTGTTTATGACGAGGTGCTTCCTGTGTTTTTGGAGGTTGAGGTGGCTGTGAACTGCCGGCCACTGACTCCAGTTGGCCATGACAGTTCCAAAATTAGGGCTCCCACACATTCTGATTTGCTGATTGGAAAGCGCACTGCAAGTCTGCCACTGCAGACAGAGTGCACCAGGCGGACGCCCGCTGGACCAGATCTACGCTGACGTGCTAAGCACCGAGAGGAAGCGGTACGTCGCCTATGAATCAGGACAAAGAGACAATATTTGCTTCAGTGATCAGCGCATCACGGCACGTCAACGCTGCTGTCATGGCTCCACGTAGGGGACCTGTTCGTGGTTCAGGATGATGACGCGGCCCCACTGAGGTGAAAGATCGGCTGCGTAGTCCAGACATTTCCAGGAAGGGATGGCGTGCACCGCTACCAGGAGATCCTCCTACCTGGCGGACAGCGAATGCGACGCGCCATTCAGCGGCGGTCTTTTGGAGTCAACCGCGGAAGCGGGAGGATGTTGATTCTCAACCGGGGAAAGGGTGTGTGCGCGGTCACTCGGAATAAGAGGGGAAAGAAGTGCGCGGAGTTTGGCACGCGATCGTGCTTGATCGTAAGAAGAAAAATTAGCCCCATCTTCCCGAAAGGAACGCTGAGTAGATGCGGAGCATCTCGGGGTTGCGTTGTGTTTCCGTTGTGTTCGTAGAACTTCATCGGAAGAACGGAGTGAAGTGGAGTCAACCATAGCAAGCGCTGAACTGAACGCGTGCAGCCCACTACCCGATTTACATTCAAGGTTGAAGGAGAGGAGGCGAGAGGAGGAGAGATGCGCAAGCACCGAGCATTCCCGCCAACGAAGCTCAGGGTCCGCCGCTCGCTTCAAGCGTTTGCGCTCAGCGTCGCGTGCCTCTCGCTGCGCAGCTTTGTCTTCAGTGGACGTGGCGTTGCTGTTAGTTTGTGGGGTGGTGCTGACGCTTGCTTGCGCCAACCCACTAACTGACGGGACTGTTGCTTCCATCACACTTCATCGGAAGACGGAGTGAAGTGGAGTCAACCGCAGCAAGCGCTGAGCTATGCGCGCGCAGCGCGCTATCCGATTTACATTCAAGGTTGAAGGAGAGGAGACGAGAGGAGGAGAGATGCGCAAGCGCCAAACATGCGCAGCGAAAGCAGAAGCGAGAACGCGGGAGAAGCGAAAGCGAAGTGCAGGCAGCTGGTACGAGAGAAGAAGTGGCGGGAGTATCGCGCACCTGTGGAAGAGAGGGAAAGAGGAGAGTTGTGCATGCGCAGTGTGAGTGGGGACGCCGACGCGGGACATTCCCAGACTATAAGACGCTCCGCATCTAAAAAAGTTGAAGGTGTTCCGAACAGTAGCGCGGCGTCGGATATTCTCGAGTTAATAGCATCTTTCTCTTACAAACGGTGCTTCCTGAAAACATTCGGCTTCTTACACACAGAATCCCCATGGTATAATGATACAATTTGTTGCTCGCGTTTCCAAAGTGAGAAAGGATTGCCTCTCTAAACCTCGTGCACGCGTGCGGTTCCCCAAGAGTTCAAAAACAGCCCGTAATATTCTGCGGAGTAAAGGATCAGTACATCAGCTGGGTTGTGCGCATGAAGACAGTTGTCCCATCCTGACCGCTCACCGTGCTCTTAAAAAGCACGCCTGGCATTGGCTAAGGCAGCCAATCAGTCATTCGATATTGGTTAATAGATGAACGCTATTCAAATCCTGATGCCTGAAAGCCCAGTTCTTTACATTTACGGTGACGTAATGCTGCGAATCGTGCCCCGCTATTCGGAAAAAAACAAGGCCTGGCGACAAATGGGGTGAATGCGTAAAAGAATCAAGACCAAGATATGTCTTGTTTCCCCAAATCAGTGCGTGGAAATGAACTGTACAGGACGACAATTAAAGATCGTCATCATGTGTGCGCGGTTGAGAAGATCAATGTTTACAACCGATATCTAGCGTAAGCCAACGCATGAAACTATGAAAGACGCCCTTGGAAGCTCTCACAATTACTGGCGTAAATCAACGACGCTGTTCGCTGCAGCGGTTTTCCACCTTCCCAATTGAGTTGCGAAGATTTGGGCAGGGGGTCGGATGATCTTACTAGCATTTACTTGAATTTTCTTAGGTTTGCTTCTTTCTTAAGAGAGGCCGAGTTAGAAAGTGAAGCTTTCTTTATGAAAACTGATTTATTTCAAACTGCACAATCAGCAGTCGTGATGTGCAATATTGAAGCTGCCAAAGTCTGAAGCCAAGCCAAGGCCGCTTCAACTCAGTCCCATTACAAAGCCAACACCCGCGCTACGAACCGAAAGGAAATGCTGTGGGCCCGCTTCCGTCAGGGGAAGTCATGCCGAGCGACAGCTTCCGTCAGGGGAAGTCATGCCGAGCGACAGCTCCCTACAAGAACCTGACGCGGCCACGCAGAGCTTTTAGATGCGACGCTCAGAGCATCTCTTGTCGGCGGCCCTGTCCTTCCTGCGTGCGTCCGTTGTTGTCCGCGGCGTGCGTCCGTTTTCCGCAGCCACTCTCCCGCTCTCCTCTCCGATAGCGAACACTCTCTCGCGAGCGGCATTGGATTGGATTCGATTGAACTGGCTTGGCTTGGATTGGATTGGATTTGGATTGGATTGGATTAAAGTGGATTGTGTTGCGTCATAGCCGCGGCAGACGCACTGGCGCCGGCGCGTGCCCAGGTGAGAGCGTGTGCGGCCCAGCGCGCTCTCAGTCCGCCGGTGGGCGACGCTGCGCGCGGGGCTGCGCATGTGCAGTACTCTCTCTCTCCGCGGTTTCCTCTCCTTCGGGCGCGCTGCGCATATATAGTGCCTAGAATATCACAGGTGTGCCGCTCTCCGGCGGCCTTTCGGTCGACGGTTGCTCTCCGCTTGCGCTTGAACCCCCTCAGCGTCGCATCACACCAGGGTTCCCGCGAGGCGAAGTGGGCGTGTTTTTTAACCCAGCCCTGCCCGCGTCGTCTGCCCTCGCTTCCTAACGAATTCGCTGCTGTCCCGGCAGGAAAGGTATCAAACTTCCGCGTTCTACCACGATAGTGCTTTATTTCGGGAAACACCAATATTTCACTATCGTTATAACCGTCATGGAAATGACGCCAGCAAAGCGAAATTAGAGCAACGACGAAAAAAGTTTCATTAGCACGTATGGTGCGGCCATCCAGCGGAGGTGAAGCGAAGTAGTACAACATGACGCCAGCGAGTGCTGACTGCTGGTGCCTGGATGGGACCAGCATGTTGTTATTTCTGTGTTATTTTTCCTGGAAGTGTTATTTCTCCCCGCGATGGTCCGGCGTGTGAAAACTGTTGAAATAAGCACCGCAAGAAGGCAACGACGCCGAAGGGCGAATGCCGCAAAGGTGATTGATTTGGCGCCAATGGACATGCTAGTGGGAACCAGAATGCGTTCGCACTTTCACGGTCCAAGCTACGAACTCTGCCTCTCGCGTTCCACAAGCTGAGCTCGTCAAAACAACGGATTCGCCTGCGGAACATGCTGGGAACACGACTGATGCGGACGCACTGTTGCCGAAGCGACCTGCTAGCAGGACGTCGGTCACACGAGAGCTTTACCGCTACGACATTCCAAACAAAACACAAAGAAATGAACATTACGTCATGGGCACTCTACTCGCGCTAACAGACCGCTGCTGGGTGATGATCTGTGCGGCTTCATGCACACGCATTTTTTATTTTTTTTTTTTTGTCGCGCCGGTAATGGCTCCTTTCAGTCATATTGCGTATACACCGTCGGTCGTCGTTTTCAGCAGCGGCAGTGGTGGGCTAACCAACTGATAACCAGCGATGGGCGATGGTGAGTATTTCCAGGTTGTTAGGAGTCAATGTTTTTAACACCTCTACGTTTCCGTCTTGTTGTTCTGCACCGTACTGTGGTCGCGAAGACGAATTAAACGGTCGATCATCGTAAATTCACCGCCAGCCCTTATGACCACTGGAATCCGTTGGCACTGGCTGTTAATAGTGCCAGTCTTACATGTTTCGCAAGCCACCTCTTTGCTTAGCCCGAATGCAAAGAAATGAAAATGCGACGCATAATATGTAGGCAGGAGGCCAGCGAGACGGACTACACAACTAGATGATTTGCATTTGTTTAAAGCCAAACATTTGCATTAAGAAAATTCACGAGCTTTCGAGATCGGTATATATGACGTTAAAATCACATTGTCGCTATTTTTGTCGTCAGGTGAAAAGATAAAATTTTGCCTTGTACCTGGTTCTCGACATTAATTCCTGTTGCTTTATCACTGAGCTTAGTACCGCAGACGTGGAATCCATGGAGACTTGTTGCGGCTGTGGCCTAGCGCATTTCCCGTCTCTAGCGAGTAATATTGTCGCAACATTAGTTTGGTACGCACTCGTAAAGCAGAATGTCAGTTTAGGAATTGTCGCGCGATGACAAACTTCCCAATTCCTTGGGCTCTTACATGAAAATAACCATATTACTATTGCGTTGATGTACCCAGGTTGATAGGACTCAATTAATCAGAGTATAGTGTGCAATACACTTCTCTATACACGCCAGTTCATATTCAACGGGCTACTTCTGAAAACTGCCGAAACAAGCTTTCCACAACTTCGGGGACACAGTGGTGAGTAAGCCTTACGAATTCCAAGCCATAGTAGTTTTCTTTATATCATTTTCAGTGAAGGCAGGATAAGTCTAGAAGTACGAAAGCTCTGTTATAGATAAGTGTGGTGCCCTCTGTACATTACTGTATGGCCGGTGGTACTGCAGTTCGAACGTTAAGCAGCAAGAAAGTCTACGCACACAACAAAGGAGACACAAAGAAAGAAAAGAAAACTGTTCAGATTAGCTATCTTTTTTCACAAGTGACTTGAGGGTAAACTGAAACAATTTTTTTTAACGTAAAAGTCTTCCGACGCGTTTTATGCCCACTTTCCCCAGAATTTTGAACCCTACACGATTTAGTAGATTGATCGATTGGCCTAGATGGCATTCTATGGCTCGTAGAGTAGAGCGCAAGGCGATTTCTTAGAAGGCAATAAATTTCTTCAATAAATGTAACATACCTCTCAAACTTGGAAAGTTTTGCATAGGTCAAACAGGACAATGCCTTAATGCGCCACGGGGACTAGGCAGGCCCCGTGGCGCGGTGCCATCGGTCCGCGCTAAAGAAAATCACAGTGGGTAAGCGAACAAGATCTGGTCACGCCTCCTAGCACGGCGTCAATGCCTAAATATTCTTACACCGCATTTCCAATTCAACCATCTTCGAGTGGTGACATTCATTGTGTAAATAGACATGGAAGAGCTGACCGCACGCATGGAGATCACAAAGAAAAGTAGGCGGTGCCTCGCGGTAAACCCCAACCATCTAAAAATAGTGGTACAGGTGCTCTGGCGGCCAGCAAGGTGCTTGACTCACCAAATAGAACGCTTTGACCGGGTCCAGATGTTTGTTCGCAAAATATGACAGAAACCCGAGCTAAGTCACGACAGTCACCACGAAGATATTTCATGTGATTCGGTCGACTCCAGCATATCTAGAGACGATCCGCCACGAGGCCACTATCAGCAGTAGCCCCATTTTAATCGAATGGCCGGTGTCGTCTTTTACTCTGCCTCGCCTGCTACCACACCAGACACTTCCGGAAAAACTGTCCAACATCAGACAGCGTTAGCAGAGCGACTAGTGTGCGCTACACTAGGTAGTGAGACCCAACTACACATGCTCGCGCGGGTGCGGCAAACAGGGCCATGCCTCGCTGGAATCAATGCGGGGGCTCCATGAAGCGGGCCGCTCATCCCTCAGACGAATACACACCTGTCCAGTTTGATTCCGGTACCTGCCAACTGCGGCATAGCCTACGGTAGCCACTGTGCTAAGACTCTTTATTGTGTTAATCACGCTGCGCCCACGGATACGCCCACACAAACTGCGCGCAGTCTTAAAGAGCGAGACACATGGGTGGAACGGTATGCGTTTGTTCACGCGACTCCCCGTTCTGGTAGCCACAACGGCACCCGCCTCGCACTGTAATTTCGTTGACTGGAAGCGTAAACCTGCTATATATTTTCCCCAGGCCCTCTAGTCATCCCCGGGGGCAAATAGCTACATGTGCCGGTAGCCAACAAGAGCACGGGGCGCGAAAGCGTCAATGATGACATTTAGTGCGGGATAATATGAAAAACGGGCGCATTTATTCGGTGTGTCCTGTGGTTACGGGTTTCCCGAGGCGGCCGCATTTCTCGTACACACTGCGGAAGGTTCCATGCAGGCACGTCGTATAGAGGAAAAGCGGAAGAAAGCGGGGCACCTAGTGGCCTGCCCCCACGTTCTGTGTGCCTCCAATTTCCCACAGCGGCCGTAGGCAGCCGTATCCGGAACCGCAACCGGTGCGGAAAACTTGAATCCAAGGACGGGCATAAGTGTGCTGTGTTAGCCCCCAGAGGGAAGCCGTGATCGCCCGTGCGAATTCTTCAGGAACGCCTGCATCTCGACAAAAATGTAGCGATTATAAGCGCCAAGGAGCCTCATAAGCCCACCCTCACACGTAGTGTCCAACACCTCCTTCCCGGTGAGGCCAACACTACCACCGCCCCCAGAGAGAACGTTTACTGAACGGGTAATACTTACGTCACGACGTTAGGCCTCTCAGTAGAAGGTACAGGTCTCTCTGGGGGATGTGAAGAGCAGTGAAAAGAAGGACAGTGAAAGGGCAATAAAAACAGAGCATGCACAGACTATATACAAACTATATACATATGTAGCGTCAAGCCACAGTGCCAGCGGCAGCAGCGTCTACACATACACAGACTATATACATGCACACACATGCACAGACAAACACCGTAAAGAAAGAAGCAGCTTGGTGGGTGGTTGGGGTTCGCTTTTTTCAATTCAAGGGTGGGCATTGATGCCAGCTTTCTCAAGTTCAGAAGCCTCATTTCATCCTGCATGCGAATGTTTGCAGATGATTGCATAGTATATCGTCCTATATGCTCCACCGACGACCACTTCACTCTTCAAAACGACCTTTACCGCATTAGTGACTACTGTAAAAAAAGTTAATGTCACAAAACCCGGACAAATGGTAAATAATCTCCTTTAAGCCCAAGCGAACCGTTTCTACCTTTCGCCACACTATCAATAATGCCACTGTCACAGGCATCTTCCTATAAGTACCTTAGAGTATATTTCACACCCAATCTCTCGTGGTCTCACCACATTGCCACCATTCGCGAAAAAGCTTCCAAGTCTTTAGGATATCTACGCCGCAATTTGCATAGCTGTCCCACTCACGTCCGTCAACTAGCCTATCAAACGTTCGTCCACCCACAGCTTGAATATGCCGCTCCTATCTGGCCCCCTTACCACAGCTACTTAATTAATATGCTTGAAGCGATTAAGAACAGGGCGTCCCGTTGCATTTCACCAAATTATGACTATCACAGCAGCATAACGCAAATTAAGCACAGCCTTTTGCTTCAACCCCTGAGTACTGGCCGGGATATTCCTCTTCTCTGCCGGTTTCACAAATACGTGTACAGTGTACAACAACCGACCTTTTCCAGTTCACATTAATGTTCCCTCCTAGAGCACTGCACGGGCCTGATTTTAAGGCCCGAGCCCGGCCCGAGCCCGCTTTGTGAAGCCCGAGCCCGACCCGGGCCCGTAACACCAAGCCCGGGCCCGGCCCGGGCCCGGGCATTCATAAGTGAGCCTAGCCCGGGCCCGGCCCGGGCCCATCATCTCAAGCCCAGGCCCGGCCCGGGCCCGTCGTCTCAAGCCCAGGCCCGGCCCGGGCCCGTCGTCTCAAGCCCACGCCCAGCCCGGGCACGGTCTTTTTTTTAGCCTTCAGAGGGCCCGCATGTATGTGACCAGGCCTGGTTTTAGACGTTGAAGAAAATTAGTTTATTATATTTGGTCGAGTATCTTCGTAGCGGGAAATCAGACGGAGCATCTAGTCTGTACAAGCACGCCCTGAATTGTAACGCAAAAAAAGGGTTGAAAAGTACACGTAGTTTAGCTCACACCGTCTGCAGTTCACGCCACATGGGCGTAATAATAGCTCGTATTCTTACACGAGAGACACCATCACCTTTGATGGCCAGACTCTTGGCAACTTCATGTGGTTGTTTCGGTCAAAAGTTGGTATTAATCAAATTTCTTGCTCTCCATTTGAATCCACGCGTATGTGCGTGCGTTGAAATATTTTCCCTGTAGTGGTTGTTAAGCGGTGGTGCTTCTCTAGCACGCGAGTTTGATTTCCAGCCACGGCAGCCGCATTAAGATTGGTTCGGCATCTAAAACACACGTGCATAGACATAGGTGCACAGCTTTAGGGTGGCTTAATTAATTCCTTCCCCTCTAGGGCATTCCTTGTAACCGTATCTTTGATATGTTATACACCAAAATATAAAATCTTGATGCAGCACATGAAATGTCATTAAAGTTACAGTATAGTGACTACAGTCAAACCCGGTTATAACGAACCCGGATAGAGCGAATTATGCTATATATCGAACAAAAATAATTCAGTTACGGAAATACATGGGAAACATATTCCCTATAACGAAGTTCACATCCGATATATCGAACTCTGGGCGCCTAGAATGGCCGCCGAAATGCATGATCTCGGAGCGGCGATTGAGATGCTGATTGGCCGCGACCACGGAGCAAGAGCCGGGACTGAGACATTGCGCCTCGCACGGAGCGACGTGACGCCCAATACTTTCCGTAACTGTTTCCGACGCACGGGACTCGCGACGGAACCCGCCCAGTCAGCGAGTCCGGACCAAGACAGCAGCATCGGTGAACTGTGGGAAGAGCTCGCCAGCCTTCGCGATGATGTCGCCAGTGAAATCCGTCCGACGCTTATAATGAAGCGTTTAAGGCAGTCGATGTGCTCCGCCAATGCTTCTTAGATTTTTGAGGACGCGGACTCGAACTGGTGCAAACAATGTTTCGTGTAGAGAATCCTATGCTAGTTGAAGCCGCCAAGACGAAAGTGAAAACAAAAATCACCGCTTTTTTTTTGCAACATAGCAGTTAAGGCGGAAAGTAGCTTATTACTTGCAATAAATGGATTATTTTGCTATGGGAATGGCTACTGTACTGTGTTGGTTTCTGCATACGCGGACGACGGAGTTGGTGAGGGGGGGGGGCCTCCCACGGATTGCGAACTCGTAACAATAGGCTCGTTATAGGCGAGTTCGGCTATATCGAACTATTGGATATATCGAACTAATCGCGGTGCATATTGCAGTTCGCTATAAACGGGTTTGACTGTATCAGCCCTAGCAAAACACGTTTTCAAAACAATGTGTACAACTAACACCAAGAAGCGCGTAAAATTATACTCAGAATATTCAATTTTATGCTCTTTTCTACACTTCACGTCGGAACTATTAACGGCCGGGCCTATGAATTCAAGCCCGAGCCCGGCCCGGGCCCGTGGCGTCGAGCCCGAGCCCGGCCCGGGCCCGCGGCACTGAGCCCGAGCCCAGCCCGGGCCCGAGGCACTGAGCCCGGGCCCGGCCCGGGCCCGCCGATAATCCACTTCGGGCGGCCCGGCCCGGCCCGCGGGCCGGGTCGGGCCCGGGCTTTCGGGCCGGCCCGGGCCCGTGCAGTGCTCTATTCCCTCCATTACTTCCCGTAGGCTGCATAGCTACTTCAGTTTCACGCGGTTATATTGCTTAACTGATACGTTCAAATCATCTGCTCTTCCTCGCGCCATACGTTTGTGGAATGGTCTTCGAGAAAACATAGCATCAGTATCGGACAATAATTTTTTCCGGCAATTGCTGCTTACTCGGTTTTCGCAGTATCTTAATACTGTTTCGCCATTTTTTTATGTGGTGTCCTGTATCCCTCGTATGTACCTCCAAAACTGTACTTGAAGTCCACAGAAACCTGTCGTATCTGTACCACAGCACGGCCTTTCTTGTTTTTTCTTTCTTTTTTTGGTCTTGGTGACTGCTTATGAATGTTGTATACTAAAAATGTTTTTTTACTTGTGAGCATAGGTTCTGCGTTCGTTCTTGTGATTTTTATATTGTGTGCACTGCGAACTATAGCAACTCATTGGTGCGCATCACGTCCGTATAGTCGCCTATCTTTGGTTGCTGTTGCACTATGGTTGCACTATGCAATCGACTTTACTTCCTCCTTCTTATCGTCTTCCGACTTTAACTTATGTTACAAACCTTGTGACCGTCACTTGTACCGCTATGTTATCTAACGCGTGAAAAAATTCTGTATGATCCGTTACACCTCACGTTTTTACCCCCTTTCTCAATGCCCCGTAAAGGGGCCAGTGGTATTTTAAATAAATAAATAAATAAATAAATAAATAAATAAATAAATCTTTCCGGTGCAACATAAGGGGCCACCAAGGATGGAGATTGTCCGCTGAAATGCGGGACTATGGCTCCAGCAGCCGGTTTCCAGACACAAGTTTGTGCCGGGCACCATCGTGCGTGGGGCAGGTGTAGCGGTTGAGGTGGGCCACACGCCGCACGCCACTCACCTGAAAGGGTGGCGTGCGGCCACCTCTCACGTGGTGACATCCGTGGTCATATCAGAGCAGAGTTTGGAACTGCAGACTGGGACCATGGGGGAGTCGTCGGCTCATTTTGCCAGATCATCTGCAGCCTTGTTCCCTGGTATGCCAATATCGACACCATGAAAACATGAAACGAGCCTTCGATGAAGAGGGAGCTGGAGGGGCAGACGAGCAACCGATCCGACCCCCCACCCGTTTCAAGACGCAGCCGGTACCGAGCAAGAACCAGCACCTTAGGTAATAAAGGAGCTCGAAAAAGCGCACAAAAACAGGAACAGCGACTATCAGCAACTTCCGCCACCTCCCACTCTTCCACCAGGCAGGGAGGCCTCCTCTGGAGAAAAAGATCGAAGCGCGATACCAGGCGTGAACCAAGCATGCCGCCGTTACCCTAGATAATCAGGGGAAGAGGCCCACGAAGAATCACACAATACTCAGGGATCCAGAACATACCCAAAAGAAAAAAGAAAACGGCCACAAAGGAAGAAGACAAGGCCGCCTCCCCCAACACCGGCTGGGAGGGCAGGATGCCCAGCGGCACCGGTGGAGGTGGCCGCTAAGCAGATAGTTGTCAAGTCCCCCCCCGCGCCCCCCGCGCAGGAAAGCGGCTCTTCTCAACGTGGGGAAAATACCGACGATTAGCGTCGTCAGCCTCGTTTCTTCAACACGAAGACACTGGATTCTTTTAAGCAATGAGAACTGCGAATCCTTTATTTATTTATTTAGCAGTGCCCACCAACAGCACTAGTCCTTCCTTGGGTGGTGCAGTAAAGCACAGGGTAACACAGAAGGAACAAACAATGAAGTAGCGATATCGGTTGCAAAGTGCAGTGCATCATGAAGTGCAGTGTAACGCCGTACACACACCCACTCAGTAACATACCCACAGAAACACGCACACGTATACGAGAACACACACAGACACGCACACACACACACGCACACACGCACACGAGCGCGCGCGCGCTCACCCACGGACGCATGCCCATGCGCACGCACACATACGAACGCACGCAAGCACACTAAGTACACGAGTAAGATATGAACATTGCGGCCGGCGACATTAGCAAGCACGAGTGGTGGGATCATGGAAAAGTACAGGCTTCTGTAGACACTCAGGTTCTAAACATTCCAATTGACGTCTCATATTCGAGAAATCCAAACATGGCGAAATACATGTAAAGTACCTTGAAATGAATAGACAAAACATACTCGCGCAAGAACACACGCATACACATGCAAACATAAACGGGAACCCGGAATCCCTTGTATACCAGAACTGAGGGAGCGCAATGCCCTTCAGATACTTGCATTTTTTAGAGCACGTTTGAAAGACTAAATATTGGCTGAAAAGACGTCTAAGGATATATAAAAATCATGATTATACACGCGTTGCACACGGCATACAGGAGACAGCCGCTCTGTGTTCGTTACATCAAAGCACAAGTGGGGACGCAGTGCTCACATTGGAGCCCTTAGTTGAACACAGCTCACTAGTTTCGTGGTTTCGAATTTAGAGTTGACCCACTTGAACAGACAAAAATCGTAATTCGTGCGTCTACATTATTCTTCAGTTAAGCTGCCTGATGACGTCGTTGTAAGCGTATTTTCATCCGGGATGTAGCGGCGAGAGAAGATTCGAGGGAACCTTTTTTGCGCCCTCACATACAGCTCCATACTGCCGATGCAAACTCTACCTTTGATATAACAAGGGCTTTATACAGGGCCAGAAAACATGATCCATTTGAGAAATCTTTTCTTGTGCGAGAGATAGCACCCACAGTTTGTAGAGATGTGCGTGTGTACGCGGTTTACACTATGTATGAATAGATCCATCAAAACACTCAAATCGCGTGTTACGCTGGTTCGTTTTACCTTCTGAGAGTCCAGGTGGTAAAAAAAATATAAAAGAATTCTTTTGAGTGTATGCAATAGCAACGGTTTCCGGAGGATTCAGGTCAGGTAATTCTGTACCAGAGGCAGATCACGTTTACGTCGCTCTGAAGCTGGGCGTAATCTGCCTCTGATACAACTGCACGATAAAGTTTGACGTAGTCTGCAAACTGCAAGAGAGAAGAACGTTTTACACTGAACTGTACATCATTGACTAATCAGTTAAACAGTACAGGTCCGAGGCTCGAGCCCTCGGGAACCCCGGATGGCACAGCGAAGCTGCGAGAATTAGCGGCACGTACTGAACGAAGTTTGTTCTATGTTTGACGTAAGTAGAGAACCACTCGCAGAAAGTAAAAAAAAGACCATACGCAGGCACCTTGTGAAGGAGCACATTATGGTTTACGCGGTCGAATGCCTCGCTGCAGTCAGAGTAGAGACAACCATTTGAAAACATGAAAGTACCCATTTGCTGGCGTCACTCCGAAAGCAGGCAAAATTCGACTGGACTGTGAATCAAGGGGCTGATTTTATCCAAGAGATAACGATGTACTTCTTTTTCGAAAACGTTTGGGAATGAAGAAAGGAGAAAATTTGTCGATAGTTACAGCATGGACGCGTTTTCGGACTTGTGAAGAGAAAAAACTACCAGGTTTCCAATTTGAGAGTGCCGCTCTTCGAGAGAAAGACAGAAGATGCGGCAGAGCAACGGTGACAGAACGCCGGAACAGCCTGTTACAACAAAGCAGGGGATATTATCGGGACCGAAAGACTCCTTTAAAGGCAGGCTGCGGATAGCAAGCGTGACATCCTGAGCAGTGTTTTTGGGCGTCAGTACGATATCCCCTTGTGACGCAAATCCCGGTGGGCATCCGCTGTCACGAGACAAACAATACGCAGACGAAAAGTTTTTTGGTAATATTTCGCACATTCTGGCCGGGTCGGAGGCGCTGTTGTCACCACCCTGCAGAGTAATCCTCTGAGGGGCCTTTCTTGTGCGCATTTTCGCGTTCCGCCATAAGGCACCCGGGGAACGGGTAAGCGAAAAGACCGCCAAGTTCGAGAAATGTTTTTTTTTCATGCGAAAGAGGCGTGCTTTCACAAGTGAACGCTGTTATTTGATGCTCATGCAGGTGGATGTAGCGTTAGAAGCTTTCATGTAGCGTTAGTAGCTTGGGAATCGACGCTTTCGGCCCAATGCGCTGCGGAATTCTTTGCTAAACAAGAAGAGAAATTTCGGTGGGCGGTTAGACCTTTCCCGTTTCTGCTCATCCATCGTTTTTGGGACAGTTTTTGTGAGCTGCTGCACCGCATTAGGTGAAGTGTAGACTGGCTCCCATTTCTAGTCGTTAAGCGTTTTGTATAGTGCGTTATCATCGCAATGGGTAAAAGCAAAGGAAGGGGTCTTCATGCGCCGATCATAAGCAACCGATAATAATACAATGACGGTAAAAGGTTTAGGCAATTGGTCGGCCGGGCCAAGGGCTCATCGAGTCTGGTTAAGATAGAAAGAGGACAAGTTGGAGAATGCGATGTCTAGGACGTTTGCTGCGCGGTTAGGGGTTAGGACGGCATATGCCAATCTCGCGAATGTCGAAGTAGTTAAACAAGCCAGCTGCTTTGGAAGAACTGGAAGCCTTTTCCCCGGGATTCCACCGCTAAACGGGTGCGTTGGAATCGCCCAATGAGGGGATGTTGTAGTTGCCAGGGTCGGTAGGATCTGAGAGGTGCTGAAAAAAAGACGCGAATGCACGGATGTTTAGAGGTGGATGAAGATAATACACGCTAATGAGTGATTTTTTTCTACATCAGCTTTTGCTTCGACCGAAGCTCATTTATTCTCTAATTCTACGTCAGAGCAGTAAAACGCAACAATCGACTTAACCAGAGCGATCGAAGCTCCTCCGCCATCGCTTTGGCTAGAGTGTTCGGAATCCCTGTCATGGCGGAGGAAAGCGTAGCCGTCCGGGAAGTAATGTGCGGAAGAAACTGTCTGACAACCGCGTTTCGGTAATGCTGTACACGTCATGAACTAGAATAACAACATTATCAAATAACTGCTGCGGTTCTATACCCAGGCCTCGTGCATTCTTCTTCCCTTTAGCAAGAAACTAAACTATCGTGGCTTGAAACAGACAAATATTTTGTGCGCTTGTTCAGCAATAAATGTTAGTGCTTCTACTTCTTAAAGGAGCCATGAAGAGAAAACACAAGTTCGGTTCATTCAAAAGATTGCCTCGTTAGAATTAAACTGACACCACTTTTAACGTAAACTTCGTTCAAATATGCTACATAATTAAGAAAAAAGCGAATAATCATGCGACCCACTAGCTAATTTCCCGCCACAGAACCTATGATGTCATACTGAGACAGCTCTGCGATTGGCGGAGGGCGGAAAAAGCAAACGCAAATTACGCAGAGCTTATAAGCTTGCCGAAAGAGCTATTTGCGCCTAAATGTAAGGCACATTCTTTTAAAATCCCTAAGAATGGTGGGACGAACAGTGGGAGTTACGGAAGCACACGTAAGACCTACCGATGTATAGAAGTACCGATGCCTATGCTGTTGTTGGTACTGCGCACACTATGCTTGGTTTAGCTGCAGAGCACTGCGGAGCTTTGTGGTTGTCTCAGCCGACACTCGCCAATTCACGCAAGCGACTATGTCTACGTGATCGTATTTGTCGAGCGAGCACCATGTTTCACGAAACGATTGTCTCCATGAACAAAACAAGCCAGGTACAAATACGTCACAAACAAACCAGAGGGAGAAAACGGTTTGCCGCGGTGTGGTGGCGCCATCTAGGTTCACTAAGGGAAAAAGGCCCTGTGATGTCATTGCAGACTACGAAAACGCATGATTTAGCGGTAAAATCGAACTTTTTCCTTTTTGTCAGTGAATAAAGCATCGTTTGCATTCGGACAAGCGCTGGGGGCACAATGAAACACGAAATATTTATAATAACACAAACTTGTGTTTGTCTTCATGGCTCTTTTAAGTTCACTCTCAGCAGGCGGTACAGCCTTCTTAATCCGCAGAAACCCCTCCTTCGAAATTGACGACTGCGAGCTCGAGGAAAACGGCCTGTTCTACCTCGTTGACGTCCTCGTGGATACAGGGATAGCGCGGTTTGTGTTACTACGCAGCTGATGAGACAGTAGCCCGTGCTGATCTGTTCAGCGCCCTACTGCTTTCTTTTGCATGACTTCGGCAGTTTGCGTCTAGGAGACTCTAATGGTGTGTTGAAGGCCAAAGGGAGAGCAGGGTGTCCCCGTGGGTGAGACGCATTGTACCCCATACTGGAGGAAGTACTACGGGACTGCGGCCTGTCAAACGTAGCCTTGGGGCGAAGCGGGCCAACCAACGCTACACGCACCGGCAAGGCGCATACTGCGTGCGCTTGAATTGAATATACGTTTCGTATGACCGTGTCTCACACGTGTCGGACTATACGGTTTCTCCCATTTTGTTTTGCTACTACAGCCTAGTAACGTGCAAGTTGGCGTTGGCGTAGCCGTTGCCTTTGACACATAAAGTGCGAAGCAGAACTCGGGTTCCCGACGGGTAATGAAGTCCACTGTGCTGAAAATTCTAGAATTTGACGACAAGGCTCAAAATTGAATTGGAGCTTTTCGATGAAGAACAATAAGTAGAAAATGTTAAACTTTAAAACTACGTGCAATTACTGTAGGGCGCGAGGAGGCCAGATGCACAAAAAAGAGCCGCGTCACGGAGACATTCTAGACCCGCATCGAGGCCTACAAAAAGGTGCTAGGGGAGTTTTGAGATTAGGTACAGGTAATTGAAGAAAATATCCGAGGAGAATTTGAGATTGGGTTTGTGAGGAGGTCTTTTGTGGAGCAGTGAACAACGGAGAGCGATAAAAACAGGGCTTTCGATGCTTTTCGCAGCATTCTAAAGGGTTACCATGGCACTTAAAACAATCGCGGAGGTGCCACGTCCTGCAGCCCTAGCAAGAGGAGTTAGGGAGTAGCCAAAGCTTTCGCAGACTATTACGTCAACCTATTCTATGGCCGAGCACTCTCAGATGTTATCCCAGCAGATTGGCTAAATGAGGTTACCAAAACACCCAAGGAAAACGAAGAGTTGATCAAAACCCCATAACAGATACGGAAAATCAGCATACTACCCAGCAGGTGCGGAAAAACAAGCCTCAAGGGCGGGCATGGAACCATTTCAGAGCTATATGTCGCCTTTAAAAAGGAACAGAGCCCTTTTCTAGCCATGTTCTTGTCGGAGATATGGAAACAAAACGCCTACCGCCCTTACTATGGACAAGCCACGTAGCCGTAATCCTCAAAACTGTACCCATCGATTCGGCAACCGACGTCGCCTATCATGGGCCGACTAGCCTACTCGCAACAGATTGTAAGGTGCTTGCCAGAATTCTCGCCAGAAGATTACAGAGCTCATTGAGCGGAATAGATGGTCCACACGAGACGTGTGGTTACAAAGGCCGGTCAATCACCTCCAGCCCACACCGCATAAGGGCCCTTGTGAGACAGGAGATTCGGGCATTTTGCCTTTGGCAGTATTCTCAGTCAACCTTAGGGTCAACGTTCATCATAATCATCAACAACAGTCTATGTGGGTCCACTGCAGGACGAAGGCCTCCCCTTTTGGCCTCAACATTTTTCTGTCCTGTGCTGCCCGAGTCCATTCCTTGCCTCCGAAGTTTCCTATTTCATCGCTCCTTAGAGTTAATGGCCTTCCTGTTTTTCTAGTGCGTCTCTCGGTGTCCATTCTGTTGACCTTGTGGTCAATCTGTTGTCCGTTCGTCGTACCACATCACCAGCGCAAGTCTATTTCTTTTTCTTAACCTGGACTATGATATCATCTATCCGAGTTTGTTCCCTAATCCAGGTAGATCGTTTTCTGTCCCTAAGGACTACTCCTAACACTACTCGCACCATGGTTCGTTGAGCGGACGTAAGCTTGCTTTCTAATTGCTTAGCAAGTCTCCAAGTTTTTACTCCCTATGTCATCATCAGAAGGACATTCGTTCAATACCTTTCTTTTTAGCGATAGAGGTATCTTACTTTTCATTACTTTCGAGTTCTTGCCGCATGCACCCTATCCCAGTCCTTTTCTGCACCTGGTTTCTTTCTCGTGGTTTGTGTCCGCACTGACCATCTGGCGAAGATAGTTATAATATTGTACTTGTTCGTGATCCGTCCCCTAGTCTAAAAAATTCTCGTTCAGCATGTTTATTCATCATCACTTTAGTTTTAGTCATATATATCTTTACCCCCACAGCGAAGCTCTCTGATTGTAGTTCCTCAATCATGTTTTGAAGTTGCTCTATAGATTCACTAAGCAAAACCATGTCGTCCGCAAACCTTAAGGGGCTCAACTATTCGCCGTTTATCCGTAAGCCTAAGTTTCCCAGTCAAGCCTCCTGAATACACTCTCCAGACATGCTGCAAATTTTGGTGAGATGGTATCTCCTTGTCGCACTGCCCTTCGGATCGGAAATTTATGACTTTGCATGTGAAGTGCAATTCTGCCGCTGCATTCCTCATATATATTGTCTAGCATTCTTAGGTAAGTGTTCGCTATTCCTTGGTCCTTTAAGGCATCCATCACTGCCACCGTCCATACTGAATCGAACGCTTTTTCATTGTCTATAAATATCATGTAAAGTGGTTTATTACAATCTCCCAATTTTTCTATTACTTGATTGATGGCATGGATGTGGTCCATTTTAGTGTATCCTTTTCTGAACCCAGCCTTTTCCCTGAGTTGTTCGAAATCTGGGCTGGCGGTTATGCAGCTAACTGCTATCTTCGTAAATAGCTTGTATACAACCGACAAAAGGCTGATGGGTCTCTGGTTCTTAAGATCTTTGTTACCTCCCTTCTTGCGAATTAAATTTATGTCCGCAATTTTCCAGGCTTTTGGTACTTTGAACGTCCCTAAACATACTGAGATTAGTTCAGCTAGCTTTTCTAGTAATATCCCTCCACCGTCTTTTTAGAGCTGTAAGGTTATTCCGTCGTCCCCGGCAGCTTTCCCTCTTTTCACGCCCTTACGTGCCCTTTCTACTTCCTCTTTTGTTACTGGTGCAACATCTCAAGCAACGCTTGTAGGCTAGGTACTTTGTCCCGCTCCAGCGTCGCTGGCGTAAAGCCTGGTGTAGAATCGTTCTATAATTTTTATTGTATCTTCTATATTGTGCGTAATGTTACCCTGCTCATCTCTAAGTGCGTACATTCGGTCTCTGCCAATAGCCAGCTTCATCCTTGTTGCCTTCACGCTTTCTCTTTTTTTCTATTGTTTCCTCGATGGCCGCCGTGTGGTACGCAGTAATGTCATTTGTTTTTAGTTTTGCTTATCAATTTTGACCGCTCCACCAGTTCAGTTTGATCCACCGGTGTCGACAACACGACCTTCTGGCTCTGCGAAATAAGTTCCTTTGTTTGCCTAGTTAGTATTCCAGTTTGCTTCCTACATGCTGCTTCTTCATTAGCCGCTGCTGACTCCGTGATTGCTGTTAGGCAATCGTTTAGGGTGTCCACACTTTCCTCGTTCCGACGGCCTAGATGCGCGAACTTGTTCGGAAGGGTTACTTTAAACTCCCACAACATGTCTCTGGCTGACCTGACGCTGGGTTTCTTAGTTTCTCGGAGCTCCTTCGTCCTTTTTTTTTTAAATTTAGCCTTACTTTGTCCTAACTGTCCTATGAGCACTGCACCGATTCTTGCTAGGTACCTCCGCGTCTTGCGCAACAACTGTATTGTCACTCTGAGTGAAGACAATTTCATTTTTGTAATCCCGTATGCCTATTTTCTACTCTTGCGTTTCCGTAAGAATGTGCTGAGCGTAGGAGGTTATTTCTCGCTGCCAATCCAACCAGTGTATCACCTCGACAGCTGCAAGTGCCTGTTCCAAAATTTCGCACTGATTTTTCTCCTACTCTGTTTTCACCTACTTCTCCGTAAAAATCTCTCATTGCAATTGCAAACTCTTATTCATTGCTGACTCTAGATCGGCGTAGAAACTATTCACGGCCTCATCCTCGTAGCTAGCTGTTGGTGCATACCCTTGCATTATCTTTAGCCTGTATCGCTCGGTAAGGTTGATCACAACGACTCCAACCCTTTAAATAACACCGAAGAATTCTTCCGTATTTGCTGCTATTTCCCTGTGGATCAAAATCATACCCCGTGCTCTTTCTTTTCGTGAGGCCCCCGATAGCACAGAATTTGCCCAGGAGTCACTTCTATGCAGCCTTCTCCTGTTATTCTAACCTCACTTAGCCCAATAATATCGCACCTAACGTCTCCGAGTTCCTCTAATAGTACAGCTGAGTGTCCCTCACCAGAGAGGATTCGTGCATTGAGCGTTGCCAAGTTCAAGTTCTATAGGTGGTAGTACGTTCCATAACTGGTCAGGTGGTCATCAGGTGAACCATAATTTTCTGCTTGATCTTCAGCAAAAGTGACATCTGTGACATAATGATCGGTGGATAAAACTTGCTACAAGGGCATTTATTCCAGCGTTTTCATGAACGGGGCTGTGGCCACAACTGCAGACACCCGTAAGCCTGTCCGCAAATTTTCATCAACTGTGCCGTATGGCCTTTCATCTCAGCTCATAAAAGACCTCAAGAGGGAAAGCGGAGAGTTGATCCACCACGCAAATGGTGACACATGCAAGTGGAAAGAGGACACACAAAGCACTGACTAACAACTGGGCTTTATTTTCTCCGACGCCAAATATAAACGATATATAAACGATATATAAATATATTTCCGACGCCAAATATAAACGCTACTGAAGAAAACAAAACATAAAGAACACATAAAACAACTGGTATGAAAACACTGACAGCAAACCCCACAACTACCCATTCTCGGCACACGTCCTTCGTGAGTGCAATCGACGCTACACCGCTGCAATTCTGACGCAGATTTTTGATCTCAGCAGCCGCTATAATTTCCCGTGTTAGCGTGTTCAAATTTCTGCCGATAACGCCCAATTTTCACATAGCGATTGCAGCTACAGCTGTTGTTGTTGGCGGTAAAATGACCAACCGCTTTATTTTTAACATTATTGTAGCGCTCCCGCAAGCGGTCATTGAGGCATCTTCCGGTTTGTTCGATATACGACGTGCCACAATTTAAACGCAGGTCGTAAACGACGTCTTCAACGCATTTCACAGAAGGCACTCTGTGCTTTTCCTCACACGAGTATTTTTTGCTTTCCGTTCGTGCTGCAGAGGGCCGACAGTTTCTATGGGACAAACATGCACACTTGTATGCCTACTTTGTGAGCTATCCTTCTTAAAGGAGCCATGAAGAGAAAATACAACTTCGTTTAATTTGAAAGAACAAGGATTCAGTGTCTCACTGAGCTCGATCACAGCCACAAACGATGTTTTTAACGAAAAAAAGCAAGCAGTATTTAAAAAGTTTCAAATTTTCGCCACAGTGACGTGTTATGAGCAAGAATGACGTCATACGGGCCAACAATAAAATAAAATTTTCAGTGCATTAACTGCACGTTAGCATTCAAGTGATGCGATCAAACGGACCTAGAGGCCCCATTACAGACGTCCAGCCATTTGTGGTCGCGTCAAGTCAGTTAGGAGGCCGCCAACAAGGTTCCGTGACGTCATACAAAAGTTGCGGGAAATTGGCAAGGGGGTCGCGACTGCTTCACACGTTTTATTTCATACCTCCGTTATTTCTCCGAAGATTGCGATGATATTGGTATCATTGTTACTAGGACTAAGCAGTCTTTCTGATAAACTGAACTTCTATTTTTCTTTATGCCTCCTTTAAAGGGGTCGTGAAGAGAAAATGCGTTTGTCTTTGCTTAATTTTGTCTGCTTGAACGACCTTTTAAGAACATAAATCCCAAATATTTTTACAATTCATTGCTTCTGGAATTCAGGAGGCGCCTTTGAAATTCTCATTTTGAGGCGCATCGGAAGCGACCATGCGCGCATCGTCGGTTGGCAGCGTAACTACAGTGACGTCACGTCAAGTACATTCGAGAGTTCAACGCGTTCAATGTTCTTTGTGTATATTGCTCTGAAAGCTGCAAACCCGATATTTCAAAAATAATGCATCTTTATTCGTTGCCAAAAAACAGTTTTCTATCCACGTGAGCGGTGTCGTGACCGCTTCAGTTGTCTGGCAACTATTGCAGTAAAACTCAGACCTACTGGCTGTTTGTACAGTTTGTAGGGCTGACTTTCACGTTCTTTTGCCTAATTCTCTTCGGAATCTTACCTTTTTGTCTGAAATGGCACATAACCGCTCATGCAAAAAAAAAATGCCCCGTATGCGATTCGAACTTTCGGCCTCCGGGCCAGCGAAACGTTGCGCAAAGCCCAGTCGGATACTTTATCCACTACACTACCGACGTGAGAAGCGCGCGCGGCAAAAAACTGCTGTATAAAAGCCTCTTCGCATTTGTAACCCAGACGTCTGTAGTGTTTTCATAAATTCTAATCAACCCAGAGCTTTAACCGCCAACTTACTGTTGAACGCTCCTGCATAGAAGCCAAAGGGGAGCGTATGCAATCAACGAAACAGCGTTAGCAGCATTGTTTATTGCACGAAACAGGAAAGTAATCGTTGAACTGCGTGATGGTGGGACTCGGCGCTGCATGCCTGCTTCTCGCTAGTTATTGTTGCGCTTGAGGAGTAAATGATGAATGTGTTTTAAGTTCCGACAACTCGAAGTTCCTTTGATAAACGTGTATTCTCACTTTAAGAGTTCGGTAATTTGTCTCGTCAAGTCAGACGTTTGACGTTCGCGAAACTCACGTGAGACAGATGTCAGCAGACTTGTGCAAGAATATCGGCTAGCACAACGACAGTTTAGACTCGTGCGAAACACCACAAACAGTTTACGAATGCTTTCTAGATTAAACGTGGTTATTCTGCCTGCGCAACTAGCCCGCGTTGTTGACTGAAAGTTCGACCATGTTGATCAGTCGTATCAGAGATCAGGCATCTCCCCGTTCAGTTGCAGGGCGAGTTTCATCATGGCGCCGGTGTTGTAGCTTTATCTGACCCTTTGCAAGCCCGCTCTATGCCGACATATTGTGCGGACGAGGGAGAACTATGATTGGCTTCTCACTGACTTACTGAAACGTCACTTCACGAGTTGAGGAGGAAAGCCTCGGTGAAACTAAAACTGCATTTGTTTTCATATTTGCCGATATCGGGAAACGAAACGGGTATGCATTGTTTGTTTATCAAGGTTCCACGGTTATAAGCTCACACACAACACAATTTTTGAAAATCTCTTCACGACCCCTTTAAAGGTGTTGTGCCACCAAATTTTAACTCTGTAAAAAGCCTGCTGTAGGCTTCCTCTGCATGCAACGACCCTCAACACGAAGTGCTGGGTACAGCAAGCGCTTAATATATATTTTAATTCGCTTCTAAAAATTACCTAAATGCTCTTCTAGAAATCGGAACCCATCGCTAGCGCCACTAACCATAACGTCAGTGAATTGCCAGCATAGCAAAGTTTGTGACGTCATACAACGTTAGCGACTCGAGCGACGTCAACGTGAACTCCAGTTACCACAGTTTGTTTGGTCGCTTGGTCGTATCGACACACTATGCCGATACGACGGCGACGACGACGCGACGCCGACGAGTTGCGAAACCATCGGCCAACTGCTGAATTGCCAGACCGCGTTGTCACACTACGCCGACGGCGACACAAACACGTCGGCCGATGGAAATTCGCCGTAGTGTGACTGACTCGCCGACCGAAGACGCCAACAAAACCGGTCGCCATACTGGTCGCCCGACGCGTCGTCGGGAATCGACCGAGAAGCGAAAACTGCACCCCGACAACATTCGTGCCGCAATGAACGTGACTCTATTGTGTTAGTTTCTGGAGGGTAATAAACTCAGTAAGTTCCATGAAGCCCATACAACTCAACACTAGCGCTAATGCGATCCGTATTTTGGCGTTCGACGCTTCGGCCGTGCTCTTCGGCGACGCCGCTACCCCGGAATGCGTGTGCGATCGGCTCGCCTGTAGAATTAAAATATAAGGTCAGTTTCGTGCAGAAGAACAGTTACGTAGGGTAATTTGGGTAATCAGAGATCGGTATCGGCAAAAGTTTTTAACGTAAAACTTAAAAACAAAGTTCGGCAAGCACTGTCCCTTCAGTGCAAAATCGCAGTCGCAGCCGGGCATACTTATTTTTGCGAGCGCTTTCGCAGAAGAGCAGAGTTGATGGCGATAAGCTGTCACGGGGGCTTCGCGGAACCTTGCTGCGCAAGCGCTATTTAAGAAATTCGAATTTACAAGCCAGCAATTCTGTAAAATAGCTAATAAACACCGACGTAAGACTCCAAGGATGGGCCTCCATATAATGAACCGGCTATTTCCCGATTTGAAACCGTTTGTTCACTGGCTCAGTGGTCTCGCGTGTTGCGCCCGCCCGGCCAACATTGCGGGTTCGATTGCGGCGGGGGCAATTTCTTTTAGCGTTTTTTTAGCATTTTCATGGTTTGCATATCCATGGTTTTCATTTGTCTGCATCCGAGGATGCAGACAAAGAATCCGTGTCGGAGCTGTCGCGGCTTGACGTGACGAGTCGGCGTGTTTACTTCCGTGATGAAGCACGTATGTGGGAAAGCAGACGCCGCAGTAAAGTCGCAACGTACCGCAGCGCCGCATGGTAGACACACGTGGCAGAGCCTCCTCGCAACACTGTGACGTCACTGCTTGAATCGGCGCCCAGAAACCGAAACCGAATCCTGCTCACGTGAATCATACGATAATAAATTTTTTACTCAGAATATGTGCATGTGAGAGCATGTATCATGCTTTCTAACGAATTATAAAACGTTTGCAACAAAGAATGCACAAGCAACAAATTTGGTGGCACAACACCTTTAAGTTATCCCACATGCCATAAAGGTACAGGGATCACAGCCACAAGTTTCTTAGGCTTTCGTGGTTGGTCTTGCGAATGCGAGCCCCACGACTCTTACTTCTTGGTCTTAAACATACCTTTCGAAACCAAGGCCAGCACGAGCCAAGGGTAGCATGAACCTGGTTCAACATGCATCACCAACTCGCCGAAGTTTTCACGTTGCAAAGTGAGGAGCTTTGTGTCCTTGCTGTGGAGACAATGTCACCTTCATTTTCACAGAAAGATCACACGTTGGTAAGGTAAGCAGCCTTGTGAACCTATTTTGCCGCTTTTCAGGCGCAAAGATAAACCTGCTTAAGTCTACGGGAGCCTGGTTAGATGATGGTTCCTCCAAATCAAGCCACCTATGGAGTGACTTGGAAAACAGAACATCTCCCGTTTGTGTGATATCGGCCGTTTCCAAAGCACCACAGTCACTACTCGATTGAAACCATAGCTCACAGCCGAGGAATCAAAACTGTAACCGTGGACAGACACATCGCTCTGTTCACGAGGGCGAATGTATGTAATGCGATGGCATACCCCGTGGTGCTGTAAGGGGACAGCATAACTGCCATTGATGAAGGCTCCTTGAATAAGCTTTACGGGTGGGCCGACCTACAACTTTTTCTCACGACCTTTGAAAACCTTCCTGCTTTGGTAGCCCTTCAAGAACCAGGCAGCGGTGCCACGCTCACAAACTATACTACATTTCTATACGACCCCTTATCCTGCATCTGTGTGCATAAAAATTACACGGATAACATAGTTCACCTTGACCTTAAGCCAAAATTCTCGTACGTGATGGTAACACTCCTTCCGCTGCGCAAACAGGCCCCGCCACTACACGTTGGAAACATTTATTGCTCGCCGAGACTAGCCAACATACATTTGCAGACCTTTTTATCCGCACTTTAGAGGCTGTGGGCAAGGACCCCCTGGTGATTGGGCGATTTAAACGCCCCCATTACACTTTGGGGATATGTGCGTTAAGTGCGGCGTGGACGTAAGTTGGCGGAACTTATGTCCACGCTGGGCCTAACTCTTGACACCGACCCTGCCTACCCAACTCGCGTGGGTAATTCCGTGACCCGGGACACATGTCCGGACCTTAAGATCACCAAAAACATCCAATATGTAGATTGGGTCAACACCGAGGAGACCCTCGGCAGCAACCACTACATACTCAACACCACCATTCGCAGCCGTCCCTTGGAAAGAGCTTCCGCAAAGGCAAAATTACCCAATTGGACTAAATTTCGACAGATACACCAACTCCACCCACACTAAGAAGAAAGGGTACCACGCTTGGTCCCAGCAATTGGTTTCGACCCTTCGCTCCACAGAAACCCACATTAAACTCTCGGATGCGACTCAGGAGGTGGATACCTACCTCCTTCCCATCTGGGCTGCTCGGTACAGCCTCGTCCATCGGTGGCGCCGACAAACACAACCGAAAACTGAAAATTCGCATCGCCGAGCTCACCCAGCGAGCGGCGGAGTACGAAGCCCAGCTCACCGAATCTAACTTGGCGGACCGATGCAACACGGCCGCGCGACAAAAGCCTAGCAGGAGTACCTGGCGCCCTTTCCGTGCCTTAATCAATCCGAACCACAGTCGAACAGAGACATAAAAGCACCTCCAACGAGCGATTCATAGCTTCGATGGGGACACGACAAAATTGGCATGGAAACTGCGAGACCAATACCTAAGCACACAGCAGGACCCCCGAGGGTCCGCGTACTCGTATGCAGGTAGCGAGAACGCGGAGCTGGATCAACTGTTCCAGCTATACGACCTGAAGGCGGCCCCAGCAAAAATGAGGCGAGGAACGGCACCAGGACAGGATCACATCACAGTGAAGCTACTTGCCAATCTTCCCGACTCTGCCTTCACTATGCACCTTGCTTGCACCAACTCTACTTGGCTAGGGGAAACAGCCCTCCCGATTGACTGGAAGACCGCCCTGGTCACCTTTATACCCAAAGCGGGCAACGCCATTGACACGGACAACCCCCGCCCCATCTGCCTTACTTCTTGTGTGGGAAAATTAATGGAGACGATGGTGCGTGGCAGGCTAACCGAGTTTTTTGAGAACAAAATGTATTTGCAGACACCATGTTCGGGTTCCGCCTACACCGGTCCGCGCAGAATGTCTTGCTCCAGATCGATCGTGAGATCCTCGATCTCGTCGAGTACACTATCAGTGACAAAGTTGTCCTGGCTTTGAATTTGAAGGGGGCCTTGATAACGTGACTCACGAAATTATCCTAACACATCTCTGACAAGTGGACTGCGGCCAAAATGCCTTTAACTAAACTAAGCAATTCCTCACTGACCGACAATCATATATTTGAATTCAGGGCACGGAACACGGCCCTCACAAATTAGGCACGCGAAACACCCCGCAGGAAGTGATCCTCTAACCCCTCCTATTCAATCTGGCAATGACATGGCTCCCTGCTCAGCTGGCGAACGTCGAAGGCATCCGGCATGCGCTGTATGCCGACGACATCACCATCTGGCGTCACACGGTTCGGCAGGAGACATGGAGGCCAACCTGCAGCAAGCAGCGGACTACGCCCGTCTCTGTGGCCTTCAGTGCTCCCCGTCCAAATCGGCATTTGTGCACAAATGCCCCTCACCAAAGCGCACCCCCAAAATCGACCTGTCCCTTCACAGTGGACCCATACCCGAACGCGATGAGATCAGAGTACTGGGGCTCTTCATTCACAAACATCGTAGAGCAGACACAACATTGGCCAAATTGCGTAATGGAGGACTAGGTTGGCCGGATGATTCACCGGGTTTCCAATAAGCATGGGGGGTTATGATGCAAAGATGCCTTGCGGCGGGAGCATGAATTCGTAAGCAGCCGAGTCCTGCACTCGGCTCCATACATCCACCTACGCAGGTTTGACGAGAATTTACTCGAGGTCATTCTCCGTAAAATCTACAAGCGCGCTCTCGACCTTCCGCTCCACACCTCCAAGCAGCGCCTTTTAGGCCTGGGAATGTTCAACATATTCAAGGAGCTGCTTGAGGCGCATTTGACGAATCAATACACTAGAACTCTCTAAGATGCCGTCGGGTTACCGCCTTCTTGCCCGACTACACATCCATCACCCAATACATACGGAAAAGCGCGTACAGATTCCCGAAGTCTGGAGATACCCCCTTGCCTCTGCGTCCTCTTCCGGCCAACATGACACGAGATAATCACAGTGGCAGACCCGTCGCGCGGGCAGAAGCATTGACTCGCCACTGTGGTCGTAAAAACGGAGTCTTACGTAGGCGCCTCGAGCCTCCACCACGGGGGTTGGCACACGGCCGTGGTCGTCCACCAAAACACGCAGTGAACGCCCTCACGTTCCATGCACACAAAAATACACACGCGGAGGAGATTGCCATCGCGCTAGCCGCCGCAGATCAGGACTCGCCGGTCATTATCACAGACTCAAGGGGTGCCTGCGGCAAACTCGAACAGGGATGTATTCCGTACATTGCTTGCAAAAGTCTGCAAAACAGTAACTACCTGGGTGCCCCCGCGAATCGAACGATCATATAGGCTCCGCCTCACACGGGCCTTGAGGGTAACCAGGCGGCTGACGCCGCTGCCCGCGCGCTGACTCTCCGGGCACCATCCCCATCCCCTACCGATCCGGACCTAGAACCAAATCCCGCTTGCACCTTTAAGGAGGTCACACAGTTTTATCACTCCGGCCATTCCGTCTATCCCAAGCCCTGTAGGGGCCTCAAGAAGGCGGAGGAGCGCATCCTCCTTCGCCTTTATACCAAAACTCTGGTGTGCCCGGCAGTCTTGAAACACTTCGACCCCGCTTGCACGGAGAAGTGCCCGCACTGTGAGGAAGATTCCTCTGACATTTTCCACATGGTGTGGGCGTGCCAAAAAACCCCACACCTACCCCCTCTACCCAACCCTTCCCGGGAGAACTGGGGAGACAGCCCTGCTCGGCTACTCTGACCCGACGGCCCAACGGGCCCTGGTCAGGCGGACCCGGGCGGCGGCCGACGCCATTGGGCTCCCGTAAGGGGGAGTCCACCTAGTCTTTGTACGGGGCGGCCCCTTAAGGACCTCTCCCCACCCTCCCTGTAAAAACTTCTGTAAATAAATCTTTTTCAGTCATTCAGTCAGACAGGCACAGCGGGGTATTCCTCTGACATTTCCCGTACGAACCTATGCGCCACTCCAACTTCTAGTGCATGGAAAAAAGGGCGTTGGGTCTTGTCAATGAACACAAGACGTTCCAGTCAGGACAGATTTTTTGGCGACTGATTTTTGTATTCCTGTATCCCCAAATAATAACAATTACTTCACTCGGCTCCAAAATACACCATGAAGTAGCCTAATAGCACCCGCACTAAGGACTTGTTCTTTGATGTGTGTTATCATGAAATCACCCGACTCATATATTTCTGTTCCGCACAATGCAGTACGAGGTTTCCGGCCCCACCAGTCCGGAAAAGATCTTCCCTTGTCCCTGGCACCCGACCACGTGCTAAGTGACAAGCCGTTGGCACAAGTAAAGACGCTCCACGTTTTACGCAGTGGTGGAGGAACGATGTTAGTTGACCGGTGTCATAACCTGTTTAAAATGTAAACCACCGCTTAAGACGAGAGGGAATTTCTTGGCGTGATAGATCAGTTGGAAGAGCATCGCACACATTATGCGGAGGTCGTAAAATCGATTGCCTCTTCCGATCATGAAGTATATTTTATCGCGGTTGGTTTCCGCATTCTTGTTCATCAAAAAGTTACCATTGCCTCCTTTGGCGCTATAACACAGTTTCAGGTTGCCGAAGAGCGGGGCAACTAAGGACTGAAACGTTGTTATGCCTTATCCCGAATCTCTCGTCCGATATATTTTGCGCTGCGCAATGCACTACGAGGGTTGCAGATCCAGCAGCAGGGAAATATGATTCGCTTTCCGGGCACCTTATACGTGGCGAACTTCTGGCATACCCAAAGCACCGACTTCCCTCGGTGGTCAATGATCAGCGCACGTCGTACGGTCTATGAAGCTGCATAAAATACAAACTCCCACTGAAGTCGAGACGGAATTCGCTGCCGGGATAGATTATTTGGACGAGCACCGCAAACTGAACGCCGAGGTTGTGTTTTCGATTTCCTCTGGCAATCACAGCGGATTTTTCTCGAATTGGTTTTCTGTGTACCTGTATTAGCAAAAAACGAATATTATTTCATTCGGCACTAAAACGCACCTTCAAGTAGCGCAACTGCACTGGCACAAAAGACTGAATCTTGGATGTGTGTTCTCACGCAATCCCTCGTTCGATGTAGTTCTGTTCTACCTCATGCATAACGGGATTCCACCGTGAGCCGTCGCACAGGCCATCGGCTTACCCCCGGCAGCAGACCCCGCTCTACGTAGCAAGCCCATGACACAACAAAACACTCTCCGCGTTTCTCCCCGTGGTCTAGGGGGATTCCAGGTGACCAATCTGGGAACCTGTCGAAAACATAAACCCTCATATTAGACGTGAAGGAATTTCCCAACGGGATAGCTCAATTGGAAGAGCACATCATGCGCTGGCCGGAAATTGTCGGTTCGGTTCCCGATCCGACCAGGGCTTATGTTCTCGACTTTTATTTCTTTATTCCTGTAACACAAGGAAAGACAATTACCTCCATTGGCTCTACAAAGCACCTTCAAGTACCGAATACCGCTGTCTGTAGGACTGCCTGTGCCATGTGTGTTATCACTGAGTCCTTCGTTCACATTTTTGTGTTCTCTACAATGTATGCGGGGATTTAGGCAGACGACGCTACGCGTTTCACGCGGTAGTCGGGGTACGGCGCTATTTGACTGGCATCTATCCTGTGTAACAAATATCCGCTGAAGTAGAGAGGGAGTCCTCTACCAAGGTAGTTGATTGGAACATCATTGCGCACGTTTTCTGGAAGTCGTGGTTTGGGTTCCCGCGTCCGATAGCAGTGGAGTTTTTGTCAACTTTCGTTTCTGAATTCCCTAAACTTAAAATTACCATAAGCTGCTTTGGTGCTATAAGGATATTTCAAGTTTCCATATAGCACTGACACTAAGAACGGCATCATGGATGTGTATTTACGTTGAATCCCTCGTCGAAATAATTTTTGTTCTCCTTACAAGACCTTGCAATACGTTTTTCAACTTTTCGTGAAAATCCTAAATGCTAACAGAACGTAGTAACCCAACACGCCCAGTACTTAGATTGGGGGGTCGCGAAGTGCCTCAGCCACAAAATAACTGCTATATGCCCCTCAGATGACTTATAAACTCACTCAAAGGAGTTTTCTCTATTTTCAGATCTCGGCATTTTTCGACACCTCGAATTACGTCACTAAGGCCGTGAAGCGGTTGTTGGGTGGTTTTCCTTTAGTTACAGCAATGAACGCTTTTCCACAGCACCTTAAAAAATGCCACAGAAACAAAGCAGAAATGGAAGGCTTATCTGGTGCAAGGAGCAAATCACGCAGTTCCGCTTCGTGCTGGAGATAACTATAGTTTTCGCTGTCCAGACGCGAAGGAAATAGCGAAAGCGCTTCTCGAAAGTGTTTCAAGGTTCCCTTAATACATAAGAAGGGTTCGGGTCCCCGCAGTATGGAAATGCCATTGGTTTACCCCCGACATCCGACCATGTCATACGTGACAATCCGCTCGCAAAACCGAAGACACCCCGTTCCTCGGTGGCCCTGGGGCAGCGGAAAATGACCGGTTTGTGATGATGTTTCAATAATAAACCCCCGCTGAAGCCGACAGTGAGATAGCTACCGGCGTAGCTGTGTTGAAAGAGCACCTCACGCATTCTGCAGGGGTTTTATCATGGCGGATTTTTTTTTCGACTGATGTATGTGTTTCGGTATCAAAAAATGACAATTACATATTTCGGGGGTATAAAGCGCCTTCAAGTAGCCGATAAGCTCCGGCACTATGTATTGCATCTTTGATGTTGTGGGATCTGTGAGGGGTTCCTCCGGCCCCCCACGCTAGTTCCCGGCGTGTCAACCACGCGGGCTCCCATGCCTACGGCAGCCCAGCGAGGTTCGCCGATACGAGAACGCAGTAGACAGTAGTGCCGAAGCAAAAACCATTTATTTGGGGAATCCCAAAGCATGCGAGCACAAGCCTCGACGGCGTTCACGAATGGCGCAGTCCGGGTCGTGACCGCGAACGGAAGGCAGGCACTCACGTCGCGCGACAAACAAAGCTCCCACCTGAGATGCATGTATCCATCACCGCCGCGATGTACCGCCGATCTCGCCCCGACCTGGTCTCTACCCAGACTCTCCCGACTCACGCGTGCACACGCTCGCGCCGCCCGCGCGCCTATCCCCGCACTAAAGATCGGTCGCGCCATCTCTCGGGGGACGCCGACGAACCAGCAGAGCGCCAGACCGGTTTCCGCGCACAAGTCTCTCCCGAAGCGCGCGCCGGCTCGGGATCGCGGATCGCGGTTCTCCATGATCCCCACAATGTGTGATCTAATGGTTCCCATACGTGTGTGTTCTCAAGAATGTGTAAAGGGTTTGAGGGACAGCAGCCCGAAAACACCATTGTCTTACCCCGGACATCCGACCACGTTCCATGTGGCCAGCCTCTGCGATAACCAAAGAAGCCTCGCGTTACGCTCATGCCAGTTGTGTGATCTCAAAACCTCTCTGAAGTATAACCCCCACCCGAGTCGTAAGAAAATTTGGCGGTGGGATAGTTCACTTGGAAAAGTACCGCACGCATATGGTGAGGTAGTGGGTTGATCATGGTATTGATCACGGCACATTTTTAACAACTGCGTGTGTGGTATTCCCGTATCACACGAAATTACCGTTACCTCCTTCGCAGATATAAAGCCATTTCAAGTTTCCCGATAGCACTAAAGCATGAATCTCGTATGAGCAATCTCACCCAATCCCTCGTCCCATCTAATTTCGTTATGCAAAATCCATTGCCCGGGTTCCAGACCCAGCAGTCTGGAAATGTCATTGGCTTACCGACCACGTTCTACGTGGCGAGCTGCCGGCTTCACCGATGACGCTCCCCATTTACCTCGGTGGTCGAGGGGCGGCGCAAGTAGAGTGCTCTATAAACCTGTGAAAATTTAAATCTCACTGAAGTCGAGACGGAATTCGCTGCCAGATAGCTGAGTTGGAAGACTACCGCATGCGTAAAGCGGATTTCGAGAGTTTGATTCCCCACTGCAATCATGGGAGATTTTACTCCATTTAATTTGATTTCTATATTTCAGTATCACCAAAAAATTAAAATTACATTATTCGGCGATATAAAGTACATTCCGGTAGCTACTAAAAATAAGGTGTGTTTCTCACAGAATCTATAGTCTCATAAATGTCTGTTCTCCACAATGCCTTACGAGAGTTCCGACGGCGACAGTGCGCAAATAAAAATGGCAGCCACAACCGAACAGGTTCTACATGGCAAGCGGCTGGGACAAGCAAAGACGCCCCAAGTTTTCTATGTTGGTCGAGTGGCGGTGCCAGTTAACGAATCTCTGAATATGAGTGAATTTGAATCTCTGAATATGAACCTCTGAATGAGTGAAAGCGTATTCCCCCGCTAAAGTCGAGGGGGAATACGCTGCCTGGAAAGCTCAGTTAGAAGAACACCACATAGCTATGCGATTGATTGATTGATTGTGGGGTTTAACGCGCCGACGCAACGCAGGCGATGAGGCGCGCCGTAGTGGAGGGCTCCGGATTAATTTTGACCACCTGGGGATCTTTATCGTGCGCCGAAATCTCGTACACACGGGCGTTTTTGCTTTTCGCCTCCATCAGAAAAGCGGCCGCCGCGGCCGGGAAACGAACCCGCGACCTCAAGCTCAGCAGCGCAACGCCTTAGCACTGAGCCACCGCGGCGGGTCACATAGCTATGCGGAAGGCGTTGGTTCAAATGTGTGTACTCCGAACTTTCAGATTTTAGCCCACTCCGGGATGTATGTTGTTCTACATGAATTCATGTTTCTCGGTAGCCATTGATCCAGATTGTCGAGCTATTGTCAATTGTCAGAAATGAATGCCGTAGTAAGAAGTTTCAATCGGGTTGTTGCCCTGTTTCACATCCACTCTGCCTCTCTTCTTGGACGTAAATAGCTCCATGAAGGATGTGGCACATGCAATGCCTAATCGGCCACAAGGTGTGCAAGGTGTGCAATCGGCCACAAGGTTTTGCGACTGTTTTTGTGTGCTGCACATATTTACAGTGGATAATATTTGGTCGTGCGAAAAGATGTAGCGAGAGTTTTTAAAAACACGTGGCCAGCGAAATAGCTGCCGGTATGCAGGTTTTTGGCGGGAATGTTTCTACCGAGCAATATTTTTACCTGCTGTTCTGTGGGCCGTCTGTGCCAGCTACGGTACCCTGAGAGTATGGATGGGGTCTCCGTTTTTGTGGGGCAATTACTTCAGCTTGGGCTGCGAGTTGTAAAACAGGAATCCGAGATATTGAAGTAACGCTTTTTCGGAGTCTGTAAACCCTACGGATTCATTACAGTACGTGGTAGCTTATAATGCATCATTTCCCTATCACAGCGAGCTGTGTTTACTTAGGCCTTTATGCAGTGATTCTAAGCGCTCTTCGACACAGGGTACGAGCGTATCGCGGAGGTGGCTTAGTGCTAACGCAGTTCAGTGGCACACGCATGGGGATGTACAGTTACCCTTGCGGCGGTCGTCCCTTCTATCTTGGCGAGACCTGTGCAAGGGTGGTTACCATGTTGTCCAACTTGTAAATACGTGATGGGCTTTATTACCCCACATTTTTTTCCGCCATTTCATGTTGCTGTGTACTATTAATTGCCCACAAAATGCGTTTTCCTCGTTAACACGTTCCACAAGACAGGACCAGCACTGAGGAATGCGTGACTAACTGCGG
This sequence comes from Haemaphysalis longicornis, assembly GCA_013339765.2. Lineage (NCBI taxonomy): Eukaryota > Metazoa > Arthropoda > Arachnida > Ixodida > Ixodidae > Haemaphysalis > Haemaphysalis longicornis. The sequence continues at coordinate 98,286,220 of CM023458.1, forward strand.
GCGTCGTGGCCCTAGCTGATGGAGGGACTGTGTTACGTTTGAATTGTACTGGTTCTACTTGGAGCTGGCTGTGTTTTTGGCCAGGACCTGATACCGCGTGTGCTAAATCATTAGATTTTCGGGAGGCGTCTACATTGGTGAGTACCTACAAACGACAGCCCATGGCGGCCATCGCATTGAAAGCTCAAATCTGATATTCGCGCCGATGTTCTGCCGATGTGCTAGTCCAACCGTACAGAGTGCGGTTTAATTAGGAACGCGTATTTGAATTTAATCAAGGTCGCTGCTGTTTCTGTGCATTGTTTTCTCCTTCCGAAGAAACTCGGGCTGCTGGTCTGGTGTTGGGCGGGATGGGAAAGACGCAAAGCGATCCCGTGGAATTCCCAGCGACACTGGTGAATGGAGTAGGGTGGCATTGTGCGCCGGGTTTTTGTCACCTCGGGATGGTGCTTTTCACAAAGACCTCACTTCTGGGAACATTTGCCTTGCTCCATGAGTTTCCAGAGTCCGCAGGCACAGCAGTCAGAACGGGTAACACAAGGACACCCATTCATTCAGTAACCCAACTTAACGCAAGTGGAGCAAACCAGTGCTTCTGGCAATTGTAGCGCTTCTATTCGGCTTCCAGTAATAGGCTAAGTACTGAATTTATTCGTCAGGGAGGGTGGACTGGAAAAAGCTGGAAGAATTGGCGCCACCGTCGCCACTGTGCGCGGGCGCTTGTTCGCGTCGCTCCACAATATTTCCTCAGATGTGCGGGATGCGCGACGTGTGCGTCAAGTAGTTCCTTCCCCACGGCCGGATAAGGTAAGCGGCACCTGTTGCTTCTACATTTATTGCCGCAGCGTGAGTACCGCAGACTTTTAAGGTCCTGAAAGTCTCGAAGCTTAGTAAGCCTAACGGATTCGTTAGCGTGTGAGCCGCCGCCGCTTTCATCTTCACCCGCCTCCCTGAGCATTTGTAGCGTAGTGCTATGACCGAGAAGTGGCTGCGTACACACCACCAGACAATGCATGGCGAAGCAAAATAGTCGCCAGCGACAACGCCTCGCCAGCGCCCGCTGCCTCGGTTTGTACCCGCCGCGGTGCCCGTCATCGTACGCGTGCCGCGTACTACGGGCGAGGCCTCTAACGCGATCCTACAACGCTATCAGCAGCCGCTTCTTCCCGAGCGGGTGCGACCTTCGAGCCTCCGAAGCCACTCGATGCGCGCGAAGGGAACGAACAGGATCGTTCTATTCCCCTGGGAGGTATTGTGACACCTCGAAGCTCGCTGCTCTCCGTCTCTCTCGCAAGCTGCGTCTACCATCTTTCGAGGAGAGTGCCCACTACAGACGTATTGTGTGGTCTGTGTTTTCAGGTGTTTGTGGTAGACGCGTGGTTTTCAACTCACCACGCCTGACCCGGTGTGAGAGCTATTGTGGCTCAAAGGGAGCTGATTGATCGCCGAAGGCTTCACGATGGGCGTTGATCTGTGCACGTACCGTAATCAAGTAGGCTGCTTTGTTCGCCCCGGTTGCTCTACGCGTAATGATTGTCCGGTGTGGCTTCAAGCCGAAAGTGCTACTCGACATCTGAGTACTAGGGCAAGGTTCTCGCTGGTCCTGTTTTGTCTCCACTTGCTTGTCTGTGCTGGCGACGTGGAACCGAACCCCAGGCCGGAGAAATTAGATCAGGTGTTGACACTTGTTAAGGAACTGATAACATCAACCTACAAATTTCAGGACGCGGTATCTGGCAAGCTGAAAGACGCCTCTCTGAGCTCGAGCAATCTGATTCTGTCAGGGACGTCCGTGTAGACGTCAGTAGTGTCAGCTCCCTCGTAAAGGTATCATGCGATCAGCTCAGGAACATCAACTCAAAGCAAACTCAGCAATAGAGCCTTGTTGTTGACGGCCTAGACAACCGCATATGGTGCAATAACCTTATTTTAAGGGCCTCCCTGAGACCAGTCCGGACAAGTGGGCCGAGTCTGAAGAAACGATTACCAAGTTTGTTAGCAAAAACTTGCACATACACGTCGGTGAGGTCGAGCGGGCACAAAGAATAGGTTAATGGAAAGAGGGTACTGTCCGCTCTGTAGTTGTCACATTTCTTGACTTTAAAGACAAACATAACATCCTAAAGAATGCATGGAAGCTGAAAGCCGTGTTGTCGCCACGTGTATGAATCGAGGAAGACTTAGCCAAGAATGCAATTAATCAGAAAACAGCTCAGAGACTTTGCCCACGCAAAGAAGCAACCAGGTGAACAATACAAGGTACTTTCTGATCAGCTTGTCCTGAATGGCGGAAATTACTACCTCTACCCGGTAACTAATATTGTCGTGCCCTTGCCGAGGCGCGGGACCCCTGCTACGGAACAGAGTGAGACACTTTTAGAGGAGTCAAGCGCCACGGCTGCTAAAGAAAAGTGACTGAAAAATCGTTAGTCTTCAAAGCTGTCAATCCTCATGGCAAATTTTCGCAGGCTATTTAATAAGCAGGACCTCATATGCTCGTCCAATGAATCATGTTCGGCCGATATTGTGCTTGGAACTGAAACGCGGCTTTCCTCTGTTGTTAGTGATTGCGATTTGTCATTGGCCAAACACTTTTCTGTATTTAGGAAAGATAGAACAGTGTCTCGCGGCGGTGGTGTTATTATGGCCATTAAAAAGAATTTCCAAGCCCATTTATCCGATACAATGTCATGTATAGAGACCCTATGGGTGGTAGTACGCGTATCGGCTTCTGTATGTTGTGCTGTCGTGGTCTGCTACCGTCCGCCAGATTCTTCCCCGAATTTATTGAGCACTTAAACGAATCGATGTGCTTTATACAAAACAAGTACCCAAAATACCCAATAATTCTTGCTGGAGACTTCAATTACCCAGGGATTGATTGGCGGTCAGGCATTCCGCATGGCAGCAGAAAAAGGCAGCACAAGAATTTCTCGATGTGTTATCTTCCTTTAGTTTGAGTCAAATGGTCAGATTGCCTACACGTGTGGACACAATTTACATCTTGTGCTGACCAGAGAACCAAGCAATATGCTCGTACATGTTTTAGATAACATCAGCGATCACATCGTAGTGCATTGTGAGGTAACATTAGAAAGCTGCAAAATAGAATAAAAAGAAAATAATTTTTGATTACAACCGCGTGAACCGCGGCATGATAGGCACCGAATTGTTATCATTTTCCGCGCAGTTCTTCACTTCCTTTGCTCTTAGATATGTAAATGAAAACTGGCAAATTATTCGCGATAAGCTTCTGGAGGTTAAACAAAAATGCGTTCCAAGAATCCGTATCACATCATCGACGCAAAGCGCGTGGTTTACTACTGGCGTTAAACGCTGCATCAATAAGAAAAAGCGAGTTTATTCCAAGGCCAGACGATCTGATTCAGCCGATGACTGGAAGTGCTGCAAAGATCACTATAAACTGTGCAAAGTAGAAATAGGGGCAGCCAAGGAAACGTTTTTCAACAACAATATAACAAACCTACTGCAGACCAACACGAGAAAATTTTGGAAAGTGATAACTTCAAAGTACTCATCAGCATCGTCCATATCATTGTCTAAAAATGTTACAGACCTTTCCTCATCAGAGGCGGCAGAGGAATTCAATTTTGTTTTTGTTCTGTGTTTACGAATGAAAGCCCATTACC
>CM023458.1:98289969-98377629 GCA_013339765.2 Haemaphysalis longicornis
TTGTGTCAGCCCCAGCTCGTCATGGTCTAATCACCTCTAGTGTACAACGATTCGTTGCTGCCTCGGAGATGTTAGCAGTCGGACTCACAGCCTATGCTTTTATGTTGCGCTGTTCAGCATGGGCTTGCCTTGATCTTACATAAATATATAAATACAAACACTAATTAAAAAAAAGCATACAAAATGAAATAGAAGTACAAGTTGAAAGAGACACCACTGCGCTACCGCTGCAATAATAATATTGTATTGGAAGTGTTAAGTACATTCATAAGAGTGGCAAACTAGAAATGGCTGGAAGAGAGGTTTTTGTGTAGTCAATATTACTCACGCAGAAACTAATTTTGCTTCTGCGGGAAAGGAAGAAGTAAGAACTAATGTTAAAGAATTTTCGTTGCTAAGGTGTACTAAGAGCCTGGGCTTTGAAGTTGCATGTGTCACTTCAGCATGGCACAGAAGGCCTTGGTCCATGCAATCCATCACGTACGCATGGGCTCGAAGGCCTGCCTGAGGCCCTTTATTGAGTGGTCCTGAGTTCAACCCAGGCCCATGGCTTCAAGACCGAGCCTGGCCCAGGCCCGCGGCTTTCAGCCTGAGCCCGGCCCGGGTTCGCGGCAATGAGCCCGAGCCCGGTTAAAGCCCGCTGACGAATGCTTTCGGGCCAGCCCGGGCCCGTGCAGTGCTCTAGTCCACAATAACTTCGCACTTTTCTGGACTGGCTTCGTGTCCAACACGCACGTTTTCGCCTGCTCCTACATCAGTTTGCTCGTGAAGTTAGGGGAACACAGTCTGTCAACAATTCAAAACTTCCACTTTACACCTTCAGCACTTTTCTGGAAAGAGGCTTCGTGTCCAACACCTTTCTTTTCGCTTGCTGCTGCATCAGCTTGCTAGTGAAGTTGGCCAGAAATGGCGGCATAAACTTCCTCAGGAGCACCTTCAGGAGAAGAGTCCGGTGGGACGCTCCGTTGTTTGTGGAGCACACAACGAAGCTATTTTTCAGGAGTGACGGGAGCACCATATCTGAAAACTCCTTCAGCGGCTGCGGCTGCTTCAGCAGTGCTGTGGCTACTTCAGAAGCAGTTTCCTCAAGTTGGCTCACAAATCCAACAAATCTCAGACTCGGGTAAGACAGCCCTCCTCTATCTATGCTTGCAACCAAGGCCGTTGTAGTAGAGTGGTTGCGCGGTGCCTGCAAGTTGACACGGCAGCTCTCGCAGTCGACGTTGTCTTTCACAGCTCGCACAAGGAAGCCAGCGATCAGAAGCTAGCGTACTTGTCCACAGACTTGGCTGGAGCGTTTCTGCGAGATTCAATGAAAGAAGATTAGGGTTAATATATATTTTTTCTTTATGGAAAGAGAAAAAGCCTTAAGCACCGTTCTGTAAAGTGGACTTCATGCAACCTAACCATTTCCTGACAACATGTTTCGGGACTCAATAGTTCTGGGGGCGCGAGTCCTCTGCCCCGGTGAAGGGCACGTGGCGTCCAGCAGTGAACAGGGGTGCTTTCTGTTCCGGCGCCGGTGTGTCAAACTGAACCTCAAAGTGGTTCATGGCCACCTTTTCTGACGTGCCTAGGTATTCTATAGTGCCGACGATTACCTAATGCTGAATCGGTGGGTGTGTGATCTCTTCGACCGGTTTACCCCATAACCGGGACCCGAGCTCCAAAGCAACCTGGTATGGACACTGACCACCTACCTCGGCCTCAGACACCAAGTCGTATGAACCCTGCAGGCGCCCCTTGATCATGGAGTCACGGTACTGGTGGAGTTGTTCGTCCGCCTTGGCGCGCCTCCACAGAACTCTGTAGCTGCGGCAGCACCTGACTGGAGAAGAAGAGCATCATAGATACCTCTGCCCGTTTCAAACTTGGTGATCAGAGATCTAACCACTCCCTCAGGTGTGCACTCATAGAGCGCAGCCATTAGCCGAATGTTGTAAACGTTGGCTGTGAGTAGCACATCTATGAAAGCACGCTCAAACCCTGAATCGATAAGTGAAAAAAGCTCCTTAATTTAGAGTTCGACGACGGACTAACTCCGTGGAGACCGCCTGTTTAATCACGGTGCTGGCGACGGGTCTCGGCTTGACCAAAGGTAGGGAGTAAGGATCCACCAGGAATCCATTGAAGCAGCGGTCAGAATTGGCCGTCTTCTGGCGGAGAGCAAGAAGCAGGATCCGTGCCATCTCCGGGTGGTACTGTAACATGTACGAGACCATGTCAGGGAAAGGTGACAACAGATCTGACTCTGAACGCACAGAGAAGTTGTGCAGGTAGATCACGGGGAAACCGCCCAGTAGATTGGGGATCATCAGTATGGCTACTAGCTCATTGTCACTCCATCTACGGTAGATGACAACATAATGATTCAAAAGACCACCATGCCGCCACGAAGAAGCAGGGGAGGGGTGAAGGGCTAGTTTTTGCAGCTCTGTGAGCGTTACTGTAGGCGCTGGAGACATAGTCGTCAATTGTTGTTAGGAAGGCATTGTTAGAGCCATAACACTTCTGAACCTTCATAACACTTCTGACTGAGGCTGTTCCACGTTCTTGACATATGCGTCCTTAGATTACGCAAAGTAAGTTTCTGAGACTTAAAAGTCTTCTACCTTAATGACGCGACCAAATTGCTTTCCACGATCTGATACTTGTCTCAAACACTCTTTCTTGATGGTGTCTAAGGATTTCTTTTTGATGACTTCTGGGGGCACCATTAATGCGATCCTCAAATGATTGCCCTTACACAGAATGTAGTAGGGGTAGGGCTGACCCTCCATACATACCTGCATCTGGTGTATGTAGACGTACACCCATGTGTCCTGATTTCGCCCCTCGATCCCTCCCTCCTGCCCATCCCACCAGTAGACTTAGTCAGCATCCGGGACATAGACCAAGGACTTCTGGTATGCTATGTGTGTCTTTTCGAAGATGCTGACCCCGTAGTAGCTGTCGAAAACGGCGCCAGCCACTGGAGCAACAGTGGCAGACCTAAACTGATTATTCCAGCTGCTTGGGTCAACGGACATCAGGATCACAGTGTAACCCTGATACGCCGACCCAAGGTTTCGGAATCCCAAGAGTTTCTTTGCCAGCTGAATTTCTCCTAGTGTCATGACGTGCTTGTCGGAATATGCGTGAAGGAAGCGCGCAGCATTCTCTTCTTGACATATTCCGCGAGCCTTGTCCTCTGCTGTTGTACATCCAAAACCGCGGGCCTCGACCTTGTGCTCTTTCTCTTTCAGAACTACCCGAATGACCAGATAGTTAGGTTCCAAGAAAGTGATCTTGATTGACTGAACTTGTTCAGGAGAAACGCTACAGGAGCGCTTCAGGAAAGCATTTTATGATGAAACTTTCTCTGCGACGCTACTCTTCGTGAACAATGTGGTCGACGTTTTCACTGATTTTTTTGTCTTCATTTCAAATAAGTTAGCCGTTGGTCCACCTACTCAATGATCATCATTGTTGAGGGTGGCCGAGCGGGCACGCTGAGGGACCGCCCCGGCAGAGCACACAGCCCTGAGACACACACACACCCACGATGCTTCCAGCAAGAACATAACCTGCCTCGGCGGTGAGCTTGCTTTATTGGCGCACCTAGAGTGTTCTAGTTTGTACACTGATGATGATGGTCACCGTGGCGCCATCTGGGTGAGACCCGACACTCTACATCCTCCCCTCGGACCCCTCACAAGTCCAGCCTTCTTGGCTCGCGAATGGTTCGACCAAAACGTGACACACGCCCGGGGGCTCCCGCACAGTCGGTGGTGTCACACCCTGTGTCACACATTTTTTTAAATAAAACTTCAAGTTCTTTCATGGTCTGCTTGCTCATGCAGTGAATGCATGTACACACTCGCACAAACTCTTTCAGTGCTTGCCTTGAGGCATTTCATAGTTACTGCTAAAAGACATCTGTGCCGCAGAAACTCGTCTGCACCGAAGGAATTTTTCTTGTTAAAACATTTCTGTGTGCCCAGGATGCTGCTTTTGGGGGCTCCTCTCGGCTGTTTTGCTCCCGTTCTAGTAATATTTCCCAAATTTTAATGCTCGATCTGGCTGCTCAAAAAGCCGATTTTGCTGCTCCAAAACCTACTTTTGGCTGCTCCAAAAGCTGCTTGACAATTACTCAACACAATCACATCACTGCAAATACTACAAGCTGTTTCTCATGGAAATGCGGCTCATCATCTGCGCTGTGGAACGGCATCCTCATTTGGGCCCCTTGAGGTCCAGTGCAGTGTTGTGCTTCTGATGTTATGCAGTACAAACCACTTGAACACCAATTCCATGAACTCCACAGTTGGTAGACAGTTCTGGAATCCTGCTGTTGCCAGAAGACATCCGTGCTGGTTCAGAAATCTGAGGACTGATGTGGCCCAAGGAAGAAGTAACTCATAACATTCTAAGTTGTAGTACATTCGTGTGTCCAGTGGTACTAGACTCAAGACACAAATCATAGATCATTATAGCTTCCGGGGAAATATTATACCTGAGGAGAGAAAATGACAACTGCTCGTGCAACATTCATTTTTTTCAAAATTTGTTGCTGATAGGTGGTTCTTGGTCAAGCAGGTCACCATTTTGAAGGCACCCTGCTTCTCTCAAATCTTGTAGAGAGACCTGTGATAGATGGGGAATGTTAGTTCAATAAAACTTTAAGTAGCAAAGTCAAGGTTTTGGTTAATTTCACCTCAGGTAGTCGGGGAGCACAAGCTTTCCATTGATGTTGAAAACTCTCCTGGTCGTAGCAGTGGAGCCACCGAATTAGAAGTGGGCAAGGGGGTCAAAGAAGCTCCCCCTTTCTTTTTTGTCTTGCAGTGACACCCCCCTTTCCCTCTATCGATGCGGAGGCAAATGGCGGAGAAGGATTCTCCGCCGATCTGCACAAGTAGCAGGGGAAGCAAACCACCCACGGTCCCTCTCAGAAGGAAGGAGCAAGAAGCAGAGCACTCTCCTTATCTATGGACAACGCCGCCTGTATAATCATTGCCTAACGCGTGAGCGAAAAATGGCCAAACAGCCACTCTCGTGGTGCTCTCTCCGTAGCCTTCCTGCGTGCTTGCATGTCCGCCGGCCAGCGCCGCTTCTCGGAAACTATGAAAAATAGTTTAAAGTTTGTTTATTCGTTCCCGAGGCCGCACTCCTAAGCCTTCTAGTTTTTTACCATGCCTGTCTGTCTTGGTCTGTCGCTGATAAAACCACCTTTGCCTCGGAGCAAAATCACTTGTGCTGCCGCAGGCTGATGCCGGCTTTGTGCGCTTATCTACTTGAATCACGGGCCCCGAAATTTTCTGAGTGGGGCATCCCCCCTCTGTCCCCTCCACATTTCGGTCTTGTTTTGTCCCCGCTGTTTGCTCTCCACATCGGTACGCACTTTTAAAATTGAGGACTGTACTGTAGAAGCGCCGGGTCAACGTGGCGGGACCCTCAGCTGCTTATCCGTTTGTTTTCTATAATCTTTTGAAATTTACAAGCACGTGATATTTTTGGAAAGTAATGGTAGAAGTGAGCGCCTGAATAAAAAATGTGCACGCAATTTTTTCCTCCCTAAATCCTCCAGAGATAAAAAAACATCAGTAAAATAATGGCTGCACCATCCGAAAATATTGTTTTTCTGTTCGCTATTTATCTACCTGACAATTAATATGTTCTTACGCTATTTCAATTCTGCCTCTGTCAGTTATCTTTTGAAAAATGCAGCAAGTATGAAGCGAGCGACACGTTTAACGAGATCCCCAGCACGCCCCAGAACTATCGCCCTGTGGCAGCTAAGATGTGAGCCAAACGTCTCTTGAAACCCAACAGGCAAGCTGACAGACACACTGGTGCAACGTTTGCGACTCGAGAGCAGTGACATAAGGCGAAGATGTCCGCCGGCGCGCGCCACATAGCGGATGAGTGCCTGAAATAAGCGTCCCTACCCTTCCCATTGAAAAGCGGGCGACGCATTAGGCAATGTTTATACAGGCAGCGTTGCTAAAGAGGGTGGCGGGGGTAATTACACGCGCATACGCAGCAGGTAGCGATGTGTGTGCGGGAGTTAGTCCGTCACCCCGCACTTTGGCTGCTTTTGCAGATTGGGAGTTGCCCCCCTTTCTTCCCAATCATCGCTATGTGGGACGAACGGGTGGAGGTCTGCGACATTAATTGTACCACCAGCTGGTTTCCCTTTCGGGTCCACCAGCTGATACGCGAGTGGAGTGAGGGCAGCCCCATGTCGGTGCGGGCCTGACCACTTCGTCGACAGGGAAGCAGTAATGCCCTTGGTTGTGTCACTCAAGACGTAGCTGCATCTAGGTCCGTTCGATTTGCCTTGCACTGCGTGAGCCAGTTCCAAGCAGTTCAAAAAGAAGTGCAGCCAGTGCTGAACTCATGCAGCGCCAGTTCAGCGAGTGCAGGCGTAGCGCGACACTAGCGCCACATAAAAACGAATGCTGAAGTGCAGGTAGTGCAGGCCTTCTGTTAGTGTGCCGCGCCGCTGACGCCGTTTCGCACTTGTGCTTGCGTGAATTCTAAATCAGTGCTGCAAAAGGTAATGAAACTGTCCAAAAAAGCCATGGACTTCGTTGCACCGTCCGCAGCCATCATTCAAAGCGTTATAGGACTGATGGACTTCGACAGTCAAGACGAAGCATTCGACGATGTCGTCGCAATTGTCGCCCTCAAACTGACTAGGCTGCCACGCAACAGAATCCCGAGGTACTGCGAAGAAGTCGTCAGTCGGTACTGTGATTTTGAATTTAAGAAGCTTTTTCCGCCTATCCTGGAGACATTTGATAGGCTCGTCGTAAGGTACATGGCGTCCCCATTTTTTTCGAACGCGACGAGCGGGCGACCAAGGGTTAGTGCCCAAAAGACGTGCTTCGTGGTATTGTGCTACTTGGGTGGACAGTGCAGTATGTACTCCTTGGCCGACCGATTCGACATTGCCGTGTCGACCGTACACAGTTGTGTCGAGCGAATGTTGGATTTTCTCAACAGCCTGAGTGCGGAAATGATCACCTGGCCAGACAGACAGGAGCAGGAGTGCAGCAAAGCCGGTTTCCTGGCAAAAAGCGACGACAAGGGACCCCAAAACACCGTTGGATGCATAGACGGTTGCCATGTGGAAATCAACAAGCCGACGGAGTCTCCTAACTCCTACTGCAATCAGAAGAAATTTCCCTCGATTGTCTTACAAGGTATTGCCAATGACAGAAGCAAATTTCTAGACGTCTTCATTGGATTCCCTGGCTCTGCGCATGACACCAGAATTCTGCGCGAAAGCACATTTTTCCAAGAGGCTGTGACCAAGTGCATGAAGGGCTATATCCTTGGAGATTCTGCTTACCCACTGTTACCATGGCTAATGCCACCATACCGTGATAATGGGCAAACTTTCCCATTGTGGAAGAAAAAGCACAACAAAGTGCACTCGCAGCAGAGAGTTGCAATTGAAAGTGCATTTGGATTGTTGAAGCAGCGCTTTAGACGGCTGTACTTTGTTGCTGCTGCAAGTACAAAGCAGTGATCGTCGTGGGTGCATGCGTACTGCATAATCTGCAATGAAGAGAGGGACTTCTTTGATGAACTGCAGCACCTGCCTCAGCAAGATGTCGACGACAACGAGGAGAGCACTGACATATTTGTTGACCGTCATGTGGCAGGCTTCAGCGAAAGCCTGCGAAAGGTTATTGCGCAGGGCCAGGGCTGATGTAGATGCTTTTTGTGTGCTCACATTAAGAACCTTTCGCCGTTAGCATGTGTGTGTACTGTCGGCGGCTTAGCTGACACTGTTTAGCTGGAACATCCATAAACATATTTTCCTTTTTTATATCTATGGGGCTTATGCCATGCTGCCTTGTCCCTCAAGTGAATTGTTCTTTTATAAATATTTTATCTGCTCTTAGAATTGGTGTGCGTGTCGAAAAAATTAACATAATCACTGTTGCAACCAGCTGTTGATGCAATGACGTTGCATCAATATTACAATATTAAGAGCTTGTAGCTGCACCTGACAGTTTTCAGGCAGACTCAGCTCGCTGCCCGTGTGCGTTGTGCAACCACTGTTACCTTTCCGCAAAGACACGAATACCTGGAACGACAAACGGAAAACCTCCCACGCACCACACGAGCTTCCATATCCCCATGTGCAATGTTGCGGAAGTCGGTGGTTCAAATCTGGCCGGTGCCTGTTTTTTTTCTGCTGCGGCGAAACTTGGGGAGACAACACTGGACGGACATTGCAAGTTCCTAACGTTCTTAGCACCTAATAAATGTTTTGAAGAATTTATTCATCCTGTGTTCGTTTCCCTTCAACAGCCTGAACAAGGCGCTCGAGCAAGGCCATCTTCCGCTCGAACCGCTCGGCCCTTTCCTGCTTTGCTTCCTGGAGGACTTGCAGGAGTTTGTCCACTGAAGTGTCCCTGTGGCGCTTCTTTTGGCGCGTGTTTTCCCGGGGATCATCCTCGTTGCGACTGGCCTCACCGAGCTCCTGTGAAGTCCCTGCTTCATTGCTAATAGCTGCATCCGTGTCGGAAGGCGCGCTGAAACAAGCGTTTCACATTGAACACAGTTTTCTAGAAGTTCTCGACAATTCAACTTCAGCCTTGCTTACCTTGAACTTTCATTTTCCATCACCCTTCCTGGGGCTAAAAGAAACGGGGGGAAAATATGGCGCTCCCGCTCCAGCACCTCATTTAGCTCCCTAAAAAAATGTTGGAAGGTTTCGTGAGTGGCAGCTCAACAATGCACAGTAGCGAGAAACTCGATTGTAGAATGCTGCGCCAATAATAAACTTCATGTTCTCAGAGCAAACCTCAGTCAGTCAGGCGAAATTTCGAAAGGTACACTTGCAGCCTTCATCTGTGCAACACAAGTCCATTTGTCAAAATGTCGGCTAGCAGAGTAAGACTATCTCCTCTACGTGTTGTACTGATTGGTATTGTACTGATCTAAGTAAATGTACTCACTCTTCATGGACACATGAAGCTCTTGAGTGGCCGGAGGAGTTGTTTTTTGCCTTCGTTTTTTTTATACGCCCTTTCCAGGCTCTTCCACTTATTTTCCGCCTGTGCGCCACTGATGTCACACTCAAACTCATTATTTATTGCCTCGGCAAGGGCCTGCCAGGGTGCCTTCTTGGTTCTGAAAAGGTAGCATAAGAAATGTTATCATTTTCTGTTCAGTGAAGTAATTGCTTTATGGTATGCGTTCTCAAAATGTCTCTATACCTACAAGCACCACAAAGCATTTTAGGGGCTCCTGCACCGATTGTATGACATCAAGGTACATGCAAAACGGTTTTTCGGCGAATGTTTATGACATGAGCTAGACGCCAACAAGAAATAAAGCTTACCGGAAGCCGCGTTTCTTCCCCAGAAGCGCCTTTCTTTTCTTGTACCCCGCGATTAAGAACCACGTCTTCCTCTCAGACAACAGTTCGCAAGAGTCTTTGGCTCCCACATTTTGCTCTTCTTGCGGGGTATTTGAGGCATCCAGCTGTGCTATACTGCTCGCTGCAGCTGGCAAAGGGTTCCCAGTCTGCTGCCGCTCAAACATGACAGTCATAACTGCCCCATCTGCGCAACCCAGGTAGCACAAAAGAGCTTAAAGACTTCTACTACCTCGATTTTTCAGGACGAAAGAAACGGCTTGCAAACATCCCAGACAATCCGATCACGCATTCGCGACGTTTTCGAAAGGTCTTAAATCACGTCTAATGTCCAGCGGGTATTACTATTTCTAGACGATTTATTTACTCTCTTTAAAACATCCTCGAAAATCGGTTTAGAAGTGGGATTTTACAAGAGCTGTATAAGTCTGTTAATGTGACTTTTCAATCCGCATTTTAGAGGGTTAGAAGACGTTCTGATAATTCTGGTCTAGAAAAGGGATTTAGAAAGATGCTAAGAATCCCTTTCTTGGGATATTTAGAGCCGCTTTTTAGACGTATTAAATACGGCTTTATGAACCCCCCCCCCCCCGATACCCCCCTCCCCCGGAGGTGATGCTGGGTGCGAATGCAGCGGCTTTGCTGCATGGATTCGCAATTAAAAGCCATTTGGCTCGAGCAAACATTTTATTGAGACCAAGCCATGGGGGTAATGTACTGAGGAGAAAAATACCGTTACAATTCAGAACACAATAAATTAATGCGGTGAAAGCGTCCTTTCCAGCTGCCAGAAGCATCTTATGTAAAAACATTACAGTGGTCATACGAAAGAAAGAATTCTGTGCAAATAAAACACTGATCAAAAAAAGAGCAATGGAAGAAACTTGTAGCAACAAGTCCAGAACTCTACACTTTCTTATTTTCAAAGAAAGAATGGAGGGCAAACAGAACTCTGAAAACAAAAACAAAAGAAATCAATGTAAGAAACTTGTAAAATCAGGTCCATAACTGTGTGAACTTGCTTATGGATATTGGAAGGTGCGAATGAAGCACAAATAAAACACTACAAAAAAGGCACACGCAAGAAACTCTCACCATCACGTCCACAACTTGTACAGTTGTGTATGATTATTTGAAAGCAAGTATGCAGCACAAATAAAACTTTCACGAAAAAATATAAATAGAAGAAAATTGTACCACCAGGTCCACAACTTTGTACATTTGTTTTTAAACTGAAACAATAAGATGCAAGCGCTTGTTCTACAAAAAATGATACCAACTTAGGAAAGTGAAACAATTGGACTGCGTTTATCTGATAGATCACATTGTAAAAATGTACCACGAAATTACTAGGCAGAATACCAGTGGTCGCCTGGAGCCAGCAGTGTTAAATACTTCCTTCCAAATAAAAAGCCACGTGCAGTATGACTAACAAAGCATCAGCAGCGGGAGTAAACATATCTTAAATGCAAAAACTTTTCTTCAATACACATGGTTCATACATGGTTGAAAAAAAAAGAAAACAATGCACAATTTTTCTAAACAAATAAAAAGCCATGTGCAGCACGACTAGCAAATATCATCATAGTAGTGAACCTATCTTAAATGCCAAAACTTTTCATCAATAGGCATGGTTCATACATGCTTGAAAAAAAATACCCTCAACAACCACAACAGATAATGGGGTCCTCTTCTCCGCACTGATGAGGGGCAAATCCTCCGTGACCTTTCTGTCGACGACGCCTTTCCCATTTCTTGCACTTTCCTTAGCTGCGCTGTACTGGTCGTACCTCCAGCTCTTCAGGTTGTCTGGATGAACTGCAGAAAAAAAGCCAATAAAGACGCCTAGATGTGTAATCCGTTTAAAATACCGTGTTATGTGTTAGTCAATGTGGGTCTTACGTTCGCGCCTTTGCATTCTTGAGCTGGATCATGATGACTGTCTTCATTTCTGCGTGCATGGCTCCTCGTCTTTGCATATTTGTTCTCACAGCCTCCTAGAAAGAATTGTACACGCACGCATAATTCAGAGAACATCCCTTTCTTACGGCCTCTTGCACGTTACCAGATAAATTTAACTAAACTGAGCAGTTGCAATAAGATAATAAAAAGTTGAACCAGGGCAAGCTCAAGCAGCAAGAATGGTGCTATTTCATTTAACACTGCAGGCTTGACAGCCCAAACTTCGACTAACCTCTGACGAGGCGGCACAAGCCTTGTTTTTCTGGCCCGAGTAGCTGAAGTTCGCCGTCAATTCGTCTACAAATAAGAACCGCAACTGAGCCCCACAGCATGGCCAACGGATATGCCACCTAAGCCTGCAAGTCGCTTGATATGAAAATAAACAGCAAGTGAGGCGGGAACTTCAAACACCCTTAGAATGGCCTGCCAGGCTGCGTTCGAGGTCCTTGTTTTCCTGAAGGCTGTCCTCCAGTCTTCCTAAATCTTCAGCCCACTTCAGGGGAAAGCTCCAGTCGTCCATGTTCAGTTGAGGCCTCTCGCACCATCGGTTCAGAAGATTTAAAGTTTGCTCATTTTGCTGCCGTACGTAAGCAAGCTCCTTCATGATGAGCTTCCTGTCAGCTGCATTGGTAAAACAATACAAAGACGCGCAATGCAGACCAGTTGCAGATGTACGGAGAGGGATAGCTACTTTATGTTTTATGGCCTAGGTCTCGCTCCAGTGAAACAGTCAAAGCATATCAGTATAAATGACAGCGCAACTCTGCTCACGGCTACCTTAAACGGCTACCCCAGCGCGACCTAAACAAAGACACAGTGGTGCATATTCAGTGCCACTGTAGACGTAGGGAGTTCAACTCTTAGCCGTGCAGGCTATGCCTCAGCAATGAAACAAAATTCCACTAATGGGCTTTAGCCAGCAGTAATCCTCACCACTGGCGGCAACGCATTAAAGTTTATCCTTTACTCAAGAACATGCATCCCACACTTCACTGAGGTCAATGTCTCGCTCGTAGCCAAGCCCACCAACGGGCATATGGAAAACACCATGACATCGCGTACACGGATGCAAGTTCGTACCCCACCCAGTCTCGGCACCTGGAAGTGGCGACTACACAACATAAGTTCATTACTTGCGCCTCCCTTAACCCCCCCTCCTCCTGGGTCGCCGAGGACTCACTGTTCCTCTGGCAATCACCCAAACTACGTCACCGATCATACTCACGGGTTCCCAGGCTGCCTGTTGTAGCTTCTTGTTGGGTAAAGTGGTCCCAAAAGCCCTCCAGCTACTGAGCCATGATCACTCCACTCGAACATTGGTTTTCTTTGGGCTCACCGGTGGGCAGCGACTATGCCAACCAACAGGCCCATGGCCGTTTTTGCAAGGCTACCGAGGGCGATTTGGACACTCCACCCCTGGTCACCTTCCAAGACATCAATCAGGCAGCATTACCGCGCCCTTAGGCAATCCCTCCCCTCTTCATTCTAACCTACTCAAACACGAATAAACTACTCTCAGTAGAATTCACACAAACACTTTCCCTCACCCGACCTGGCTGCACCACCTTTATCCAACTAAATACCGCTTAGAATGTAAAATTTGTTCTCAACCAGGCACCCTAACCCACATCATCGTCATCAGATGGGCTCACAAGCCAACCCTTCCACTTCCTTCCTTCTCTCCCCACGATGACGGCACAGCCTACACTTCATTACTCTTCACGAATCGTACAGTCGTAAAGGCTGCAAACAGGCACAATGCATTAAGTTCGCTTGCAACCAGGCAGCCTTAAAGTTTTTCACATTTAGGTAAACTGGCGTTTACTCAAACTTGTGCGGGAACTAGCCTCCGGTTTTGAAATTAAAGACAAAAACTATCCCGTGAGTGATAATGATGAAAGATTTTTATCCGCTGTAAAGGGACAGTTAAGACAATAAAGAAAAGGTCAACACTGGCATGCCTGGAAAAATTAAGGGAGTCGATATTCGGCCGCTGTCCGGTTGCGATCTCACCGGCAGTTTTCTGTCGCGAGCTGCCTAATTATTTGCCAGCTGCTTCGCTTAGCCACGGCACAGAGAGCTTCCTTCAGGTGAAGGGTGCAGGCCTTTTGCGCTAGGATAATTATTTGCCGGCAGCTTGGTTTAAGTAAAGGTCCTATTCTAGGTCCATTTTAAATGCGTTGTGAAGGCGCAAATGACCGAAATAACCCACGCGGTCGTACTGTCACGGAAGTTGTCCTTCGCGAGCAAAGAGTGCCGGCATTTCATGTCAGAATAATTATTTGCCGTGAGAGCACGGCCGGGTGGCTTATTTCGGTTATTTGCGCCGCCACAGCGCATTAAAATCGGGCCTAGAATATGACCTTTAGTTAAACCAAGCTGCCGGCAAATAATTACCCTAGCGTAAAAGGCCTGCACCCTTCACCTGACGGAACATTGATGCGCCGCGGCTGAGGCAAGCAGCCGGCAAATAATTAGGCAGCTTCTACAGAAAACTGTCAAGAAAGCTGCCGGCTAATAACAGCTTACAGCGCGGAAGACCGGCACTCTTCGCTCCACGGCAGCTTGCAAAAGAAAACTGGCCAGCTGTCTGCCGGCAAAGCGCGTTCTCATACAGCATGCCGGCACTAATCATGTGACCGCAGCAAGCTAATAAGGGGAGACTGCCGGCAAACTTCCGCTCGCGCGGGTAGGCCGGCTGCCGGCCGAATATCTACTCCGAAGAATTGATGTTTCAAGCTGATATATTTTAAAATTTGCTTAAAATATGCAAAACTAACCATCGCGCGACATTTTTGCACTACTTTAATTTAACATTGCCGAAAGAGCCTTATCTCTAACCAGGATTTAACATCTTGCGACGCTTACCAAGTCTATCATATCTATGGCTGGGGCGGCATGTCGCGATGGCAACAGTCGGGGTCGATCGGTTCCGAAACAGATCGCGATTTGAACCTGCGTAGATTTTAATTGCGGCAATGCGTGGATATCAACTGCTGCGAAAAAAATAAACAGGCGCCAGTACAATTGCAGTGCCGCTTCGAGGAGAGGCACCCGTGCTGGAGGCGGTTTGCAGAGCTTTATCGGCATCAAAACACAGATATCTCAGGCGCTGCGGCTGGCTAAACGTTCACCCACGACGCCCTGTCAGGTAGGCACTGCGTCATGGCATGGGACGACAGAATTCTCATAAGGAGTGAAACAAACCCACTTGTTCGTCTACGGCCCTCCTGGGTTAGTGCACAAAAGATGCCGCAAAATTTTGACGCCGCCTTTCCCAAAAATTACGGTAAAAGCGCAGCTCAGCGTTACCGACCTAGGATGCCAAGATGTAGCACAAGTTGTCGCCCAAGTAAACCAAAACATTTAATAAATGTCACAATGCGAACAAAAAAATTCCCCGCATTTCCCCGAGGGGAAGAATGTGAAAGTGCGATTGCACGAGTTGAATTTGCGCGGTTCGGTAATGTTCGCGAAAGAGAGATCACACACACTCACACAACTACAAAGAAAGAAAGATGCATTTATTCACAGACACCTATTTGTGTTGTCGCTGTACTTGATTGCTAGAGCGAATCTCAGCTTTGAAATTTCGTGTCAGTACTCCTTTAAGCAGGTGCTTAAGCCCTTCTCACGCCCGATTCTTGGCCAATCCCCCACGTGGGTATGTGCCATGTCAGCGGCCAGGCAGCGCGCGCCCATCTCCCCCCGTTGCCAAGGGAGACGAGGAGATTCCTGGCCAATCCCCCACGTGGGTATGTGCTATGTCAGCGGCCAGGCTGCGCGCGCCCATCTCCACGTGCGCGGACATCGCCGGTGGACGCAGGTTCAGGGTCGCTTAAGAAGTGCATTGCACTTAATATTCCAGGAGCAGCTGCTTAACCAAACACTTCTCGCTTGAAACTAACCACGGTATTGTATACGTATTTTTTCCATAGTTTATATCATAGTGACTCATCATTTTCCCGATCATTAATTCACCCGGCTCCCTATGTTTCTGATCGCGTAGATCATGCACATAAGGTCAATCCTATACACTCACGCACTAAGAAATATCAATTTTCACCACTACTGTTATCCATAAACGAGTGGAACGCACTGCCCTCAAACATCGTCGCTATTACTGAACCCTTCCTTTTCCAATCTTCAGTACTTACTTATTTAGAAGTGGAAAATACTTTGTAGCCACCATTGACAATGAATGTGTAACGCATGCGTAGAGAATGTTTATTGCTATTTCTTGAAATATCTTTCCTGTTATGGCGGACTGCTTACTGTGTTTATTACTTACTGTGTTATTAGCAATGTTGCTTGTGCTATTCGTCAGTTTGATTACTAGTGTTACTCCCTGACATGTTGTTTTACTGATGCTTTAGTAACCTCCTGTATGTATCCCCCCTTATGTAATGCCCTCTGGGCTCTTAAGGTATTTAAATAAATAAATAAATAAGTATAAAACACTCGTGTTTGACAACATCGCGAAACTGCACACATCAAGAGAACTCAACGGGCGCTTGTGGCTGGAAATAAAGGTTTTTTTCAGAATCACTGTCACAAATGCACCAGAAACATTTGCGAGTCACAGCGCGGCGGTATCAACGGGCGGAACAAAATGTGACTTATGAAAAGGGCACAAATAGCAAATACTTACAAAAATGAGGGCTACACAAAGAAGCTCGAAGATCGGCGCCCAGCCGCAAACTGACCGTTGGCGCCAAAATGATTACTCTCAACCCAGCGCGCGCCCAAGCTCATGCGAACGCTGCGGAGGAGGTAGAGGCAGAGCGGAAAGCCACTGTTATCAACTTTTTCTTCCTCCATGGTTATCCCAGTCCATGGAGTCACATCAGGCCATACCGTTGGCGCCAAACCCGATTACTCTCAAACCAGCGCGCGCCCAAGCGCGGGACTTTACGGCCGTCTACAAGAAGGCTAGAGGAAGAACTGCTAAAAGCAGTTATCAGAAATACGTTTTAAAGACGTCATAGTCGGAGGGATATTATCCTTGCAATGATTGACTTCTAGAAGCCATCTTTTCCTGTCTGAAATCCCTTTCTGACGTTTCCTCCATAAATACGACGTTTTCTAGACATTCTGTGCTGCCTGGGAAGGAGTAGAAAATTACTCATTGCAACATCGTAATGCAGTCAGTAGCACTGAAATAAGGGGTATACAAAGTTACTTTCGGGTTTGGTTAAGCGCAGTACGGCGTTTACCAAACCTGGGAGTAGCTTTGCTTTGCTTAACCAAACCAGAAAGTAACTATGCTAAGGTGCAAATGAGTACAAGTTTGGAATCGTTAAAAGCAGGAAATGTAACCTCCCGCTGAAAACTGTCGCCTGCCAGACAGCCTCGACAAATATCTAAAACGGCTCAATAGGCGTTCTGCACAATGCACGATCAAGTTTCTTGCGGGTTCAAACTTCCAGAACAAACATTTAATGCACACTCCTGTAGCACGCAACATGAAGTTATGCATAAACATACCTTCAGTGCTGTAAGCGTAGCCATTTCCTTGGCGTACGCGTGCCCCGTCTTCATCTAGAATGGGCGCCAATCTTGTTAGGACGCCGTTCACGGAGACACAATTCGTCTGCTGCCATGGCTGCTTGCGCGCGAGAAGCTGCTTGTACCAGCGCTGCACTGGCTGCCAACACAGTGCAACAATTTCCCTGAACTGGTCGTGCCATTTCCCAGGAGCACCACATGTACACCACACCTACTGCCGTCCTTTGTCCCATCAAGTCATCTGCCAGCCACACATGTTCCCGGCACTCTGGACCACCCGAGATCCTGCCGGAACAGTACTCCCACGCCTCCTGCTCTCCGCTCACCGGCTCCCCTGTTGCACCCCTCCCAAGAGAACTGTGCATGTCCAGATGGCACTTCAGACTCCTGGAGGTGTGACTCAGCCACACCATACATGAGCAAGTGTTCGCCCTCCAGGGCCTTGAATATCTCTTCCCACTTGCTTTGCGATCTGCCACCCTGGATGTTGAGGTATGCAATGCCCGATACTGCCTGGACTCCTGCCCGTCGTCTCCTCCTGCGTCGTCGCCTCCTACAGTCTGGTGCAGTCTTTGCATGCTGACAATGGGGGGTGTCCTTGGGCCCGGGTGTACCCCCAGTCTCCCTTACCGCCGCTGGGAGCCCATGCTCTCTGCCACTCAGACGCGCCTGCTCAGCTGCAGGAGCATGTTGCCCATCGCAGCCATCAACGTTTACTGGGTTTGTGGGTTGCCATTTCCAACGTGCTGGGGGGATCTTTGGGCACTGTGCTGCCACATCGCAACCCCTAAAAAAGCACACACGCGCTTGCCCAGCCTTGTGCCCAACCCCTGGGCTGTCTCCCAGGAGTAGCCGTCGTCACTCATGTCCCTCTCCGTGATGTGACCGGCTGTCCGGACAAATTCAACCTGTGGTCCCAGCACACGACTCAAATCCTGGGCCAGCTCATTCCAGCGGTGCCTTTTGTCCTTTGTTTCCTCGGCATTCCCCTCCATGACTGGAATGGCATAGATCAAGTAGTGGTTCTGAGGGAACTGTTGGACCCATTGGCCAACCTTTTCCCTCAGCCACTGCACCTCTACCTGGGGGTCCCAGTCATCTACGAGATCAAACTGGCCTGCATGGAGAACAACCAAGTGCTGACAGTTGGTCTGCTTTCGCAGCTCTTCATCAACTTTCTCCGCCGCCTCCCGCAGCGTTGCACGCTCCTTGGTATAGAACCACAGGCGCCTATCCCCCTTAGCCCACCTCAGGGCTCGGTGCTTAAGCTTGTGCGCGTTGGTGTCACCCACAACCAGCGCTCTGCGTCGGACTTCAAGGTTGCTGCCCCCAACATGATGCTGTTTAATTGGATGAGCTCGAGTGTTTTGGCACTGGCTCATTTGGGCTTGCAGCTGCTTCTGGGTCTCAAGCTGTTTGCTTGGTTGAACCTGGGTCGGCGTCTGAGCCCGGATCCGTCGCTTCCTCTTTCTTCGTCCTGACTGCCACCCTTCGGAGTCCATTGGACTGTCGGTTACCTCTGTTGGTTCCCCGTTGCCTTGGGACCTTACAGGAGTTGTCCTCCCTTTCTCCTCTTCGTTGTTGTTCATGAGCAGTGACTGGCTCTCTGGGTCGTCGCTTCTGCTTTCTTCCCGTGTCCTCTCCTTCATCCCCAGTTCTGCGCTGTCCTGAGGCTTGTTGTCCTCCTTTAATATCGGGGATTCCGTGCTGCTTTCCTTGGCGTTGCCCAAAGCAGTCTGAGCGGTTTTTCCAGTAGGTGCGCCGATCTCTTTTACCCAAGGAGCACCGCAAACTGTCTCGCCTTCTTTCCTCTCGGTCTGGCGCTGCACTTCCTGCAACCCTGCGGTTGATGTTGGGACTCCGCTGTGCTGCATACTGGCGACTAGTCCCTTCAGCATTCCTACCTGGTCCTCTAGCTCCTCCCTCTTCTTTTTTTCCTGTATTCGAGCTTTGCCACTGTAAGGTCATGGGCCTCGTTTGCACCCGACATTTGGGCCTCCAACCCCTGGACACGTACCTCCCATTCTTCGCTGATCCGTTTAAGTCGCTGCGTCATCGTCTCCTGTATGAAGGTGAGCCTGGTGCACTGCTTGTAGTGATATCTAGGTGTCGCCTTGGCCTCTTCCTTGGTCTTGAAGGGGGTTCTACTCAGCTCCCACCATTCCCCGCACCCTGCGCACTCTACCAATGTTTCCTCATCTTCTCCACTCTCCGTGCTCGCGTCCGCTTTGGCCCGTTTTACGCGCGTCTTGCCCATTGCAGCGAGCGTCTCAGCCGCCGGTGCCTGCCGGTGTTCGTCGTCCGAGCCTCAAAACCGTTGCCGTGGCATGGAGTTGATGGGACGCGGGGAGGAGAGGATTTGGGGACGGTTAACAGACCCTTTTCCCCCGTGTTCACCCTCCTGCCCACACAAACTCGTGCACCCGCGCGCACAACACAAACCGCATGCTCGCGCACAATCGGCACAACACACACGCGTACTTGCTTCGTGCGCAATCTATACAACTGGGCAAATTTGATCGGGATTAACTCTTTTCATCACATAACATCACAAAACGAGCACGCTATCACAAAACGAGCACATGGACCCGGGCGCGTTGCAGGTGCGCTCACAACAAGTTGTTTTTGCTTCACTACTTTGGGATGTGAATAGGTCGATTGTTTTCAGCTATGCTGTCAGGGAGTAGATCATGTGAATAGCGTTTCCTTCCAAAAAGAAGTTTTTTGGCATTAAGAATGAATGCACATGCATGAGGGCAGATAACTTTTAGCAGTTCAAATCTTGTGATGAGTGTCACAGGGGCGAATTCTTCTGTGATAGTGAAGTCAGTTCCCTTGAGCTTGTGCCAACATGCCAGGATGTTTTATTTATTTATTTATTTATTCAGCTTACTACATTCGCCCAGAGGGCATTGTTGTAGGAGATAAAGAGTGTTCAGTGCAGAAGCGAGAATCGTGAATCTCGTTAATAAGCAAAATTGAAAAATCACAGAGGCATCTTTTAAAAGCTTGCAGCAAAGAGCATTGTACAACATTGAAGTGTGCAAGCTTGATAATGAGCGGTTGGCATTTTTTAGATATGAATTTGCCCGTTCTGTGCGCACGCTCAGTGTTTGCGTCAAGTTCAAGGTCTAATAGCTGCGATCAAAATGGTAGAATAGACTGGTCGAATTCTTTCCACGTTTCTTTTTGGTTGTCAGTGAGACCAAAGAAAAGCAGGTTGCTTCGACGTATGCGGATGTTAGTGTCAGAGTGGGTGGCTTTGAGTATTTCTAGAGGTTTCCTAATCTTTTGGCTTTCAATGGACGTGGATGGGGGTTAGATGAAGAAGTCTTGAAGGTGGAAATTCGATCTGACAAGCTAGAAATCTGTACTGCTTGGTTTTTCTGAGTGACCTTAAGGGTTTCTAGATAGGCTCGGATGGTTGACATAGTGTGAATTTCTTTTATGGCTTTGTCATAGGGACTAGAATTTTGTTCAACATCACCGGGTAGCAGCAGAATGGTGGCAAGGTTGGACCCTCAAAGCAGGCAGAAGTCCGCGAACCTGCTTGGGTGAAAGGGTGAGCGATTAGTCGGGAACTCGTCGGGAATGTGTTCGGAAGGTAGCAGCTGGCTTTGCACGCGATTCCTGCCAGCTTGTCGACTGCCACCCTTGAGCGCAGTTGCACTGCCGCCCTTTCATGTGTCCCCTCGTCCTCTGCAGTCACCCCTCTAGCACTGTAAAAGAACGGCAAGATGGGCTTGTTAGTTTAAGCTCATGATGTCACAAAGTTCACAGTGTTCTCCTTGTTTACTTTACGCTAATTTTGACACCGTGAACCCCCATTGCATAGAACTCCTTCACGACTTTCGTCTCATGGTGTTTTGTCGTGTACTCAGCCTGAGTGGGAGAGGCATAGTTAAACTTCACTTACTGTGTCAGGATGGGTCGAGGGATGATCGATGATGAAAATGGCTCGTTGATCGGAGGCAAATAGCTAATGACCGTCCACTCCACGAATCCACGAATGTTTACTATTACAATTACAATTTATTACAAGTATTTACAGCTGAGCTGCAAGTGACCGAGAAACATTGCAAATCAGAGCTCAAGAAGAGCCCGCATCAAGCGCGGCTCTCTCGTCCCTTCAACACAAAACACCTTGACTTTATTAAGAAAACCACGCCTCTGACGGCGGTGAAACCCAAGAGTATGAGGAGGAAAACCTAATGTACACTTCTGGCCGCTCATAGGCTGCATCACAGCCAAAAGGCGGAGCTCATAACGAGGCACGAGGCCTGTACGTTCTCCATGGTTTCGGTTCTCTTCCCACGCAACCGAGGCGCCGGTTCCAGGAAGATGTTCTTGCTAACTTTGATGCATTGTTAAGCCGATTCCAGGGTGGCCTCAAAGTGTCCGAAAAGCAATACTTTCTCCGAACTGCACATTCCAATACACGCCTGTGGTGTGTTCACTGTTAGCAACTCCGCGGACAGATTTATGTCTGGCCACAAATCTGTTCCCAGTCATTCTCCGAGCTACACATTCTAATACGCGCTTGTAACGTGTTGCTCTCTGTTTACGGAAGGTTGCGGTTGCGCCATCCCGCATTCTATGGCGAGTCCGCGGAGAAATTTATGTTCCGCCGCGACTCGGTTTCCGGTCTCATGCCTGAGCTTGGTCACCCGATGCCGGACCTACAGCTGCTCGGGGCGCTGAAACTCACAAAAGTAGACACAATAATACCAAAAGCCTACAAGCAAGCAATGAGACTCCCAGCAAGCACCTCCACTGATCGAATCCTTAAGTTTGGCATCCACAGCACCGCAGAAGAATCTATTGAGGCCCATCTCTCAAACTGAAAAGGGTGACTAGGAGCCACAAGAGTGGGCAGAGCCATTCTCTCCGCCTGGGACTTCCAGTCCCACATCAACATTCACCGCCTGACCTAAGAAGCATCCTGCACACAATCCGTCAATGCCTCACCGTTCCCTGTCTACCACGCAACATGCAACACGTGACAAGACGAGAGGCCAGAGCAGTTTCGAAGCAATATGGAAACTAAACCGACACTGCCTACATGAATGCTGCCACATACCCCGGGATTCAGGCCACGACCGCTGTTGTAGTCATGAAGAAACAACACCACACCAGTCTCACTGTACCACAACACAACCCACTTGCAAGCGGGGGGGGGGGGGGGGGGGAAGCAGCCATGCCCTCGCCGTGAGTCAAACCACAGCTGCTGTCATTGCCGACTCGCAGTAGGCGTGCCAAAATTTCACCAACGGAAGAATTCACCGCACAAACCTCATGATTCTTACTCAATGCCTCCAAAACCATTCCATCAAGATCATCTGATACCCTGCTCAGCTCGACATTCTGGGCAGTGAGACCTCCCATCTCCTAGCTTGAGAGCTATCCCACTGAGCTGCTGTTGCCGGAAGTTTGCCCAAGCGCATGCACCTGATGGTCACATACCAAAAAAATCACACAACTCCACTGACTAGAGCGACAACATTACCCCCCAGCGCACAAACAGCTCCCGAGAGAGCTAGAACGACTCCTCCGTGCCCTTCAGATGAACACTTTCCCCCACCCCACCGGAAGCCACATTTTGTCCCCTACCTGTTTCCCCCTGCAGTAGTACCGCTTCTGCGAGGCCCCCCGGGACACTGTATCATATTGTAGGAGACTGCAACCAGGCCCCACGTCCCCGCCCCAATCCCTATCCCACTCGTGAGCTTTGGGAGATAATGTTGGCCAGCTCTGCCCTCGAGCAGCAGGGTCAGCTGGTCAAGAGGGCTGTGGACGTGGCCAGAGCTCAAGGCGTCCTGGACTAAGGAAGCCACCCCGAAGAATCCGATTTTTTTTTTCTCAATAAAGAAAGTTAATTCTAAGAAAGTTAACATGCGTCTTTTGCTGACAGCAGAAGCGCTGAGCTGTGTTCGCGGCCCTGAAAAAACAAACAAAAACAACTGCAATTGTAAAGGTGCTTCAAACTGTGGCGCGTTGTGCCCCTCTTGGCAAACGTGGTGCACACCTATACGTACTAAGAAAAAAAGGTATTGCAGGCCAGTCTTAGTGGGTGATACAATCCAATTTTAACGCGTTTCGATGAAGGAGGGACATATACCACTTGGTGTAAGGCTTGTCTTTGAGGTTGAGCGGGCTTTCAAATGTTGGCAGTGAGCTCTTCGGGGTGGCCACCATCTTTGTTAAGTTCCAAGAACCAGACCTGTGATGGAGTGGGAGGGTGTTCCAGGCCATGTTGGGCAAAGAATGGGAGCATACGGCATGTATAGTTTGTGGGCTAAATGGGCCCTGGCGGGCCTATGTGGATTACAAGGTGTTTCCCCACGCCCGGAAATGACCCATCCAAAATGCCCCAGAGAGGTTCGCGGCGTTCACGAAGGAGACGCCGCGACGGGTTCGACTCGCCGACAAAGGCGACGACAGGCTCCAGGGCGAACCAGGAGATTTATTGGCAGAGTGGTACAGCGCATATTATCGCCCCGACAGGGCTAAGAACTACACTATCAGCGTGCGCCTCAAGTGGGCCGCGACGCCTGAGGCGACACGGGGCTGCCAGCGAGGTTGGAGTAGCCTACCTCGCACGTCCGATTGGGGTCTGGGGCCCGGGTCCAGACGGATGGCGGCGTGGGTGCGGGTGAGCCGCAATCCCCCGCTTTCCCCACACTCCATCCTCCATCTCCTTTCCGAGCACCGAGCCAAATGCCAACCTGAGGCAACGCTTTATCCCTAGAATGACCCCTAAAAAATCCCTAGATAGCAGACAAAATCCCCAGATTGCATTTTTTTTAATTTTCGCAAGTTGGTATTCACCTTTATTAGTCTAAACGCAGCTTGCTCTTCGCCTCGTTTGCTCTGAATCTCATTAGAGTTAAGATATAGCTTACTAGCAGCAACTGCAGCTCTTTTTTTCAATATTTTCTGTGGAGTGATGTGAATTCGCTTCTTCGAGCAGACGACTCTGGTTTCACAGCAACGCCTCTTGAAATGCTCTTGCAACAGTCTCTTCTCTGTATGCGCAAATTACCCAAGGCAGCCGGCCGAGGCTTGCAGGACGACGAAAATGCTGGACATCGTGACACGTAACCCTTTGAAGTCTTAATCACCATACATTTCTTTCTTCATCCGCTTCAAATGCGATGGAGTGATCTGGAAGGTGTAGCAGGAGCTGTCCGTCAAGGTTCTTTTTGCGTGCAGCAAGCCGCACAACGCGTCTGTTGACAACCTGTTTCTTTGCTTTGTTTTCAGCAGATTTACTTGCGAAAACACACGTTCGACCGCAGCGCTGGAGTGTGGTAGGCACAAAATGTTTTTCATAAACGCTGACAACAGGGGAAACTCTTGTGATCCATCGCCTCTTCGCATCTGCGATACGGCGTGCCAAAACTGGCTCGCAGTCAAGCCAGCGTGCTCACTCAGGTCCATGTTGCGGAGGAGACGCCACTCCCTGTCCAGTTCATTCACTTCATTTTCCCTCACGATCAGGGGAAATGAGACCGCAAGGGGCGCGATTGATGGAATCGTCTTCCCCATGACAACTTTCGGGTCCAGGACAAGGTTCTTCAACTGGTCACTTTTCAGGGGGAACCGCAAGTATATCTGACGAGCGGCTTCAATGAAAAACTCTAAGCACCGCAGCCTAAAGTTGTGAATCTGGTCATCGTTTAGGCCGTGTGTGCCACCGGATAGCGCTGCAGTTGGCTTTGCTCCGAGATATATTTCCTCTAGTGGCAGGAACTTGGCGGGGTCTTTGTACTGCACATCGGACAACGGCGTGGCCTCCAAGTAGTCCCGCTTGATGTAGCATTCGAGTATGCATTTTAGCGTGCCCGAAACCTTTTCGTGCAGCAAGTGGATTCTGGTTTCCTCGGACTGCATCTCTTTATTTAGGTTGGTAAAAAAAGGCAGCACGTACTCAAGAAACTCGAGGTAAAGCTTAGTCGACGGGTTGCTAAGCTTCTCGAGAATGGCTTCTGCGGCAAGCACGCGGTCCTCAGTGGCTGCTTTTTTGAAAAATGAAATCAAGGCTGGCATCTGCTCAAGTAGGCGGGTAAGAACAACTTGGAGGGACAGCCACCTCGTTTGGCTCGGGTGCAGTAGCTTATGCGGCTTCACCTCTGCGAGCCTTTGGACCTCCTGGTATGCAGACGTCTGCTTGGGAGACAAAAAGTAGTTGTACACATCGCGGGCCAGATCCTCCACTCCTCTCGGTAGTGTCTTGCACGCGTAGGAGGCGCAGAGATGGAAGGAATGACAAACGCATTTCAGAATGAAAATTCCTGGAATTTGTGCTTGCAGCATCGATGCGACGGAATGATGAGCACCCATCATCACGTTTGCTCCGTCCGCCGCGAAACCGATCAAGTTTCTTTCGTATGGAATTTCTGTGCTAGTAAAGACTGCCTTCAGACTGCTGAAGAGAGACTGGGCGGTCCCGTCGCTGACTGGTACCAAGTCAAGAAATGCATTCACTACGTCGCCGTTGGCATTCATCACTCGGGCGACAAGAGACAGATGCTTCACTGTTTCCTTGTCAGTAGATTCGTCGACAAGCAGAGAGAACTTCTGTCTGCGCAAGAGTTCACAGATGTCTTGGCGACTCTGCTCTCCAAGAACATTTTTTACGATGGCAGTGCACATCGTCCGTACACAGCTCACATTCTTTGCAATTTGGGAATCATCGCATGCTGCTTTGACAACGTCAACTAAATGCCCCATGACATTAAATGGCAGGTTATGCTCTGTGATGAACGCTGCAAGCCTTATTTCCGCCTCTTTGACAGATTTGTCTAGCTGAATTTGCCCACTCACTGCAGGCATAGATGTCAGCGTGCGGGTCGATTGCAAGCTTGCAGCACTGTTCCTGTGCTTGGAGCTTGCGAGGTGGCGGTCGATTTCCGATTTTCCACCTTTGCAATCAGCGTTGCATGACTTGCAGTAGAAGTACAGGGGCCCTTTTTTACTCGCTGCTAGCCATCCCTTGTACTTTGGATCAGCTTCCCATCTCGTCAAATATTTTTGATCATATGCTTTCGCTTTCTTTCTACTCGGCTCACCTTGCTCAAAGTCTCTTCGTCCAGAAGTTGCCATTTCACATGGAGCGCGCCTTCACTTTGCACAGTGAAGGTGCGCGGCGGAGGTGAATTTCGCGCGTTTTTCCGTGCACTGTAAGTCACAATTGCACTTTCACTCGCGAAGCCAAGTAGTCACTCGTGAAGACAAGTTCGGAAAAGTTCCTTCGAGTGTACAGCACACCTCAGAGTTTCCACAGTTGCACTTCACTTGCGAAGACAAGTTGTCACTCGCGACGACAAGTTCGGACAAGTTCCTTCGACAGCACACCTCAGAGGTTGTTACTGCGAGAACCACGCTGGCGAGAACCTCGCGTTACAGAACCACAATCGCCCTCTCTCGGCTTGCACAACACCAATGCTGTTTTAAATGAAAAAAAATTAAAATAGCGAAGGAAAGTTAGAAATGAAAAATAGAAATTAGCAAAAAATTACATTCTTTGCAGTCACTTATTGTTGAAAACGCGTGGTTACTCAACAACACCAGTCACTAATACCCCTGTCACACGGGCACTTTCAATCCCGATTGAGTCGATCCGGATCGAGCTCGATCCGGGTCGGGCCGCTGCTACACGGCAGTTTCAATCGCGATCGAGCTACGAAAGGAATTTTTATTTTCTCTTGTAACAAAAGGAAGTACAAAACACTCGTGGTTACGCTTTTCCACGTTTACATACTCGGTCCGTCCGTTACATTGCAGGACGACATCTCTCCTTGCTATTAACAAAGCAGATACGAAATGAGTGAAAAACTAACATTGCATGAACACGAATGCAAATGACGTACACTTCTTGGTACATAAATTGTGCACTGAGAGGACAGCCTGTGTCCTGGGAGGGGGGGAACTACTCCCCCACCCCAAGCACCAGCTCCCTTTACACAAGACGTTTCATTTACTCGGGTCTTCCTTGCTACATACGCAACTTCAAAACATTCAAATGCAAAAACAAATACAAAAGAAACCGACCATTGGTTTGTTGACTGTACCGCATACACTTATTTGGCCCACCTTCCCATTTGGGGCCACAAAACTTATTGGATACTCTGAACATGACCTCTGTTTACATAATGCAATTGGAACTGCCTTTGGCAGTAGCAACACAATCACGCGGTTTACATCCGCACCACATGGCTTACACCTGTAAAAACGCAAGTAAGCGGCTTACATTTGCGAGCCCGCTCACTTTGTAGTAGAGTGAGGCGCCAAGTGCACAGGTGCGGGAGGAGAGTCTCCCCCGCCCGAGGCGCTTGCGCCTTTTAAAAGCCTCCCCTTATGTTCCCGTAAACTTGACCCGTACGTTATTGGGGTGCAACTCAAGTGCACTCACCTTTATGATCCTCCCGTTATTTCCCTGAAATGTAGCCCATGTATTGGAGTGCGGCTCAGGCACACCCGCTTTTATAAGCCTCCTTTTATGTTCCCGTGAAGCGTAACCCGTGTATTGGAGTGCAGCTCAAGTGCACTCGCCCGTTTTGAACCTCAATGAAAGGACAAGACCATTTTCTCAAGAATTCTTCTTCCCCTAAGAAGAAGAGCTCTGCTTCCAGGTTTTCGGTTAGTTTTGTGTGCATGTGGATCAGTAAGTTCCACTGGTTACGTCGGGGGCGTGATTGCTTAACAGCAATATACCTGTTTATCCACAGTACATAAAGACCAATCGTTATGATAAGCACAGCTAGAGGGTTTCTTGGGCACCGTCTGCCCTCCAGGAAGTCCCGAATGCGGAGTTGTCTATATGCCCTACTCACTATGAGCCAAAATGTTTTGGCGACTGTACATTGGACCATTGCGTGTTCATTTGTCTCCCTCTGATTACAGTGCACACACTTGTCTGTTGTTGTTGTACCCCATCTCCTTAAGACCGTTCTCGTCTGCAAGACTGACCACCCATACTTCCATGTTACGTCTTGGGCTTCACCCGGTACATTTGCATTGATCAGCGTGCGCCAAGGAAAGTTCTTTTGTTTCTCTTCTAGGTTTTCAGGACTCGTCTCATCTAATTTCTGAGCCAGTTCTATGTTCCTCATATCTTCTACTTCTCTTTGTGAGTTATGTGTGGTTAGTTTCTTATATGCTGCTATTACTTTGGCGTAAAAGGGGGGTGGCTGAGTTGCCTTGGGCCCATCCGGAGTATGCTGGGGAAATAACCTAGCTTGCGCTCCCAAGAAGTATACACAGAGCTGCCTTGCTGGATGCCCCGTCTGCAGATCAAGGACCCTAAGAACACTTTTCAAAGCATAGGTCGCGGCATAATTGGTTACAGAGGGGATGTTCCACCCCCCGAATTGTCTGGGCAGGCCCAGTTTCCCGGTTTTGACCAGGGCTGTTTTATCCGACCAGAACAGGCGCAATACTTCAGATGTAATTTTAACCGCTATGTATCGAGGAAGGGCAGCTGTCCCGGCTATATACCATACTTTCCCTGTAAAAACATTTAATGCCAGATACCTTTTAACCGCGTATGGAAAGTCGTAAGCTAAGGCTTCGTTTACATCCTCCCTGAGTTGTTTAAGTGTCTGGTGCCATGTCTTAAGTGATACCCCGCTTGACGTGTAAGTAACTCCGAGGATTTCTACATGTGTGACTACTGGGATGCCATATATGTGTTGTTTTTCTAATGGACTTAGGCTTAAGGCTTTACTTTTTGTGCAATTTAGTCTTGCACCAGCTAACTCGGAATACTCCTCAAAACAATTAAGTGCATGCACTAAACTATCTTCGTCCCTTAGATACAAAGTAACATCATCGGCATACGCCGTTACTTTAACTGTCTGACTCCCTGGAAGCTGTAAGCCTAGGATATGCGAGTTATTTTCAACATTTTTTAAGAACGGTTCTATTGCTAGAACAAAAAGTAATGGGGAAAGTGGGCACCCTTGTCGTACCCCTCTTGTTACGCTCAGACTAGTTGCTACCTGCTTGTTTACTACTAGATCACTCTGCATGTTTTCATAAAGGATTACTAATATATTAATAAACTGTTGTGGATATCCGAAGGCTGTTAAAGTTGCGAAGATGTAGTTGTGTTCTACTCTGTCAAACGCCTGTGCTTGATCTAAAGAGATGAGCCAGCCTCTAGCCTGTCTTGTTTTGGTGTACTCTATTATGTCTCTGTTTAACATGTTTAAGGTTTGACAGTTCCTGTCTGTAACTGAGCAGGCTTGCCACGATGTTATCACTTCCGGCAAAGTAAGTTGCAGTCGTCTTGTTAGCACTGATGCAAGTAATTTGTAATCCGTCCCCAGTAACGTGATGGGGCGCCAGCTTGTAGGTTCGTTCCAAGACCCGGCATTTTTTGGTATTAGGATAATCCTACCTCGTTTAAAACTGCGGGGTACTGTGTGCGTTGTGAGAACGTCATTTAGTACTGCACATAGGAAGGGTCCAAGAAGGTCCCAAAATGTGCTGTAAAACTCGACTGGCAATCCATCCACTCCTGGCGCCTTGCCTTTGTGGAGTTGCTTCATTGACTCTGTTAATTCTTTTAATGTAATCGGAGCGACTAAGCGTACAAAGTCCTCATCTGGTAATTGTGGAAGACTTGCTAAGTAGGGGCTAGAGGTAATGCTACCGATGTCTCTGGTTGTCTCACTAGAGGTCATTTCCTGAAAGTAGGAAATGAACCTGTCGATGTCCCCTGGTGTGAGATTTGCTTGGTTTGACCTGTTTGCTTCTGCTTTCAGCTGCCTGTTTCGTTCGTACCTCAAGACTTCAGGGTTGGCACTGGGAGATTGTCTGGCTCTATGAACATCGGCAGTGGTGGAGTAGAGCCTGCTTAATCTGGAGTGTCTCAGTTTTAAATCTTTAAGGTAGGTTTGCATTAGCAGTGTTGCAGGGTTGCCTCGTTCTATTATTCTTATTCGTTTTAAGATATTTGTTAACTCATCTGACTGCCTGTGTCTGAGCTTTTTTCCCTCGTCAATGCAGAGGGTCTTCCATTCCACTTTTAACGAGTCCCAGTCGTTAACTTGCCTCCCTTCGATTGACGCTGCTATTCTGTTTCTTAGGCTGGCTTTGCATGTCCTGTCATATAGTATGCGAGTGTCCAGCTGCCAGGCTTGATTATTGCTTGGGTTTCCTTTGCTAGCTATTTTAATTCCCACAGGGCTGTGGTCCGAGATTTGCGGAAGCGATGCTGCAGCTTCCACTATTTCGCACTCTGTGACAATGTCTGCCAGAACCGAGCTAACGTAGACTCTGTCTAGTCTACTTTTCGTCCTTCCTTGTTGCCATGTGTACTGCACCGTTGTTCCGTGAAGGAGTACGTGTGCGTCAATTAAATTAAAATGAAGTATTAACTTGTTTAAATCCCGTCCTTGGTAATCTACTCTATGTGAGGGCCCTATTCTGTCATCCTGGTTTAATACACAATTAAAATCTCCAAGGCATATGACATGCCGGTTTTCGAGAAACAGATATTCTATATTTTTGAACAAGTTTTTCCCAGTGGAAGGGTATGGGGGAGCATAAATATTAATTAGGCGGTATCGGTCACCACTCCAGTTGAAGTCCAAAACTGTTATTCTACCTTCTGTATCAAAGGTGAAGTGGCTATGTGCCAGCAAGGATGTATTAAGGACTATTATGCCAACTCCACAAGAGTTCTGCATTGGGAAAGAAAAGATGCCCTTAAGGCCATGCTGAGTCTCAAATTTTTGGACATCCTGAATAGATTTGATATTTGATTCCTGTATGCACAGTATGTCACATCTGTTTTGTTTCGCGAGGTCTATTATTTGCTGCTGTTTGGAGGGCGATCTAAAACCCCGAACGTTCCAAGTCCAAATGTTCAACATTTTATAGATGGATTGTCAAGGTTCGCGCATTCACACACCGACGGCGACACCAAGGCATTCGTAAAAAAAAAAAAACAAACAACAACACCTTTGACATTGGATTAAAAGGCCAGTTACACACTTGCACCTGCTGCTATTTTTTGCTAGTACTGAATTGACAAGAACGGTTGTACACTTGCTGTGGCTCCAGTGTCGGAACCACTTTACAGGAGGAGGTGGGGGCATTGCCCTGACTACCTTGGCAGGCGCATCGCACACAACACAGGACCTTTTTCCCGTCATTGAATATTTGCGGGCACGCCTCTCCATCGACACCCTTTCAGGCGCAACAATTATCTGGGGTAAGCCTCGTTCGTCGGGCGCGTCCGCTGTTCCAGCAGGACGCTCAACAGTGCGAGACAAGAAAAGATGCCTGAGAAATGCAGGGTCCCCTACAGGTGCTTTGTCTGACTGCGTTGTCTTTAGGGCGGGCCGTGCACCGCACTCAGCCTGCAAGCTCCAGCTCTCTCTAAAACCGTAAACCAAGTGAAAGGAGTACGCTTTCCCTGCCCTGCATTTCGTTACAGCTGTTAGCCACCTGATACTGTGTTTTTGGAGTCGGCGTGCCCGCCGCTTGTCACTCACAACTCCCAGTCGTGGCCCCGATTGGGGGCACGTCTGTTTGCTCATCAAGGGGTTCACATGATCTGCGGGTGCCAATGGGGCACCGGAACACACGAAAACAATGTTGTCCTTTCCACCGCCCTTGCCTATACGCTCGGGCCCGTGCCTGCGCGATTGCTTATTTTCTATTTTTCCCATTTGTACTAGTGACAGACTATAATATGGGGGCGCACACCTCCTCTCCCTCCGGCCGCATAAAAAAAAAATACACCAGGAACGAAGACGCGAGGAAAAACAAACTCCGTACGCGTGTAAAAAAAACCATCCATTATGGACGAAGACGCGAGGAAAAACGAACGAAAACACTTGGAAAAAGAAAAGAAAAAAAGGACATGTAAAGAACCTTATTACAATGTTTTAGAAACACATGTCATCATCGTCATAATCCTCAAAATTTTCGCTACTCGTCCATTCCTCTGAGTTGAACAGTTGCTCACCCTGTTTTTCCGTGCTCTTGAGCTTCTTTTTCACCTTGCTTGTCGAAGCGTCGCTGTCTGTTTGCCGGCTTGCTCTTTTTAGCTCGTCACGCGCTCTATTACACTCACTCACTCCCCCCCCCCCCCTGTCCGTCCGTTTCGTCCGTGCTGGTTGCACTGTCCCCACTGTTTGTGGAGGTTATCCGCTCGTCTATGACGAGCCTGTCGTCGTCGGTTGAAGTTCCCGAAGCAGCCCCGTCGTCCTGTGCTGCGGTCGGCAGCACAACGTGCGCCGCGGCCTGGAGCGCGGCGTGCGCCGCCACCCGCCGCCGGGTCGCTTCCGTCGTCTACTTGCTGCGCGCTCGGCCCGCCGGGACGGAAGTCGGAGTGGGTGTCTGTCTCGTTTTCTCCATCGTCGCGATGCAAGCTCAGCTTTCCTCGCCCTTTGGGTGCCCGTCTGCTCCTTTGGCTTTGTTCGATGCTGTCGCCGCCTCCGCGGCCGTCTCCGTCGTCATCATGGCGGCCGTCTTCTCCTCCGCCGCCATCATGTCTTCCCTCCTCCCCGGGCCGCGCCCGGCTGCTGTCGTCATGGCGGCCATCTTCTCCGTCGCCATCTTGTCTCCTTTCCGCCCCGAGCACTGCCCGGTTGCTGCTGTCATGGCGGCCGTCTTCTTCTCTGCCGCCATCTTGTTCCCCTCCCGCTCCGGCTGGCGCCTCGCTGCCGTCTTCGCTTCCTGCTCCCTTTGCTTCCACCGTTACGACCATTTGATGTTGCGTCTCCTCCTCGTTGCTATCACTGTGAGCTACCTGTGTATTTTGAGACTGCGTGTCTTCGCTCCTGCTGTCGTCGGTGGTTTCAGGGGTTGCTTCGTCTTCGTGCACCTCCATCGCCTGACTTCGCTCCTGGTCGCCATTCTTTCGCCGTTCCTGCAGCGGGGGAAAAGCCGCCGAAAATCCTCCGGCCGTCACCATCGAGTACGACTTGCGCGCAGTGCAGTCGGCCGTAGCGTGCGTCCCGCCGCACCGCGAACAACCTCGCACACAACCTTGCGTCGCGTGCCCGAACACTACACACCTGTCACACCGCGGGGTGGCACACTGGGCCTTGAAGTGCCCTTCCAGGCCGCACCGCCGGCACACTTTCCGCACCCCTCGATAGTCAAAAGTGGCCCTTTGGCCGCTGACTCTCAAGAAGTTCGGCACTGGGTTGTCCATGCGCATTTCCATCTTGACGTACCGCAACCCCGTCCTTAGGTGCGGCTTGTCACGAAAGCAGTTCGAATCAATGTTCACGACTTTACCGTAAGGTTCCAAGGCTTTCGCCAGTTCGGCGTCCGTAACAAAGGTGGGCAAAAAAAAGACGGCGATGCTAACGTATTGTTTGTTCGCTGGCACGAGGGTGACTAGGTTGCTTCCAATGCGTAGAAAGTTTGCGTCCAAAAGTTTCCTTACCGCTGCCTGGGTGTTGACTCCGATTTGAAAATCCAATCCGCCCATGTGCTGCACGCTGTACAGGTCGGACGTTGGGACAATGGCCTCCGCCGCATCGATAATGGCGTCGACCGCCGTGCCCGAAGGCACCCTGACATTGAAGTAGTGGTGGCGTGGCGGCGGCATCCCGCCTGAAGGATGAGCAGCTCGGTGACGAGGGGCCTCCCGGCCCCCTCGCGGACGACGACAACGCTTCTCCCCCTATGCGACACTGCGATCCCGCTCGAACTCAATCCTGGTTTCTCAAGCGCGATCGAGGCATCGAGGCTTCCTAGCGCGATCGAGCGAACGCGGCGATACTCTCGTCCCCGCTCAGCATTGGCACAAAAGGTGACAACTTCAACTAATGCCGCAAATTGTTTCAAATAACTTGACCGAAATAAGCGTTCGGTAACATTTACATAGGTATACTGTTTCAAATAACTTGACCGAAATAAGCGTTCGGTAACATTTACATAGTTACGTATACCTACGACCGCGCGAAGTTACCACACGCCGGCCGCAAGTACATTGTTAACGCCATCTGGCGTACACGAGCGCAACCAGTGCAACTTCTCGATCGCGATTGAAACGGGCCGTGTAGCAGCAGCGGTGCGTCGAGCGCGCTCGAAAACTCGATCGCGATTCACTTCAATCGCGATTGAAAGTGCCCGTGTGACAGGGGTATAAGCTGCATAGCGTTTCATTTCAACATACTCAAAAAAATCCCTAGATTTCACTAAAAGACGCCAAATCTTTAAAAGAGACAAAAAACCCCTAGATCTAGGGATAAATCCCTAGGGTTGGCATCACTGATAGCGTCCTCGATAAACACGCACCGGTGTTGCCCCCAAAACCGGCGCGGTGCACAGTGCCCCACGACGGTGCGTACCGGCACGGAGCGTTGATCGAGGACAAACGGGGCGGTTCTACCCAGGCGCCATCTCTTAATCTAAGAAAACAACTCATAAAAACGTTCACAAGTAACAATACAGCACTGCAATGAGACACAGCGCTATTTGAAAGTGGTATTTATTGAAGTCCAATGATTATATGTACGCACAACTTAAATCCGTCACAAATGCGGAACAACGTACCGCCACCGCTTCCACTTAACAGCTACATACAAGCCGCTTCTAATCTTCGTTTGAGCCATAATGCGAGTGCCTGTTTTGTTCCGCCCTTCCGTTACAGCAAAACAAGTAGGTCTTCATCGTCTAGGCACTCCGGTAACAGTTCATGATAATTCGATCGAACGAAACGAATGTCAATCCCCAACTTTCTGGCAATGCATGCAGCATGCAACCAACTCCTTGAAGTTGGTTGCAGAACTCAGCCCAGTTTTGTTGGCTAAGTTGTTTAGCGTACGCATCTGCCTCTGCTGTGATTTGAGCGATGCGGATGCGAAGTTTCTTATTTGTTCTGTTCCTTTTCCACCTTCGAAGCAGGCCTTGTCGGGCATCCCAAAGATGGAGCAGGTGTGCGTCAGTTGCTGGGGGTTTCTTCGGTTAGAGCAATTTCTTTTGTGTGCTTCTTGGCCGTGTCAAGTAACCGTTGGACCCAGTCATCTAGATTAGTGATGGAGTCCGCAGGGGTGTCGTCTCGAAAGTCTTTCCAATTAGTGAGTCTGGCGGTGCCGATGCGTTGATTAGCGGGTCTTGCGTGCGCAATTTCCAGTTTTATAATATGGTGATCGCTGCCGAGTGTTTCGTCAAGTCGCGTCCACGTGGCGCTCTTGATATTATATGTGAAGGTGAGGTCAGGGGTGGTGTCTCGGGAGATGCTGTTGCCAATTCTTGTCGGGAGATCTGGAGTGTTGCACAGATGCAGAAGGTTCTGAAGTGTTGCATCATATAGTATTTTGCCTTTCTTGGTATCTTTTAGGTATCCCCACGCCGTATGTTGGGCATTGAAGTCGCCAAGGACGATTAATTTTTGTCCGCGCGTGCGCTGCCGGACGGTTTTAAAGAGTTTGTCGATGCCGGTAAGGGGTTTGTTTGGGGGGCTGTATACGAATTAAGTACAAATAGACTGGCTTGACTTTTCTTGCGTGGGATAATGTCTACAAATGCATAGTCGATCTCAATTGGCAAAGTGTGAGATTGGGCCGTTTGGGCTGACTGTACCAGGATAGCGGTACGTGAGCCAAGGCCGGTGACA
Organism: Haemaphysalis longicornis; assembly: GCA_013339765.2. Classification (NCBI taxonomy): domain Eukaryota; kingdom Metazoa; phylum Arthropoda; class Arachnida; order Ixodida; family Ixodidae; genus Haemaphysalis; species Haemaphysalis longicornis. Next base: position 98,325,411 of record CM023458.1, read on the forward strand.
TGTGTGTTGTAGCCGCGCAGAGTAACAGTGTCAGAATCTGTTTCTTGCAATGCGATGACGTCGGGTTTGTGCTGTTGCGTGTAGTGGGTAAGTGTAGACTGCTTGTTGCGGTAGGACCGACAGTTCCATTGCCACAGGTTGAGCGTGGATGGGGGTTTGCCTTTTCTGTTACATGTCATGGTCGGATTGGAGGGTCGATGATGTGTCGCCCAGTTCGGGGGGTAAATGCCGCCTCATGGGCTTCTTGCGTGCTTTTTTGGCCTTCTTAGTTTCCTCCAGCAAGTGTAGCCTGTGATCCAGGTTATTAAGGCGTTCGTCGAGGCGTTCGCCAATGCCGCGTATGAGGCGCTCTAAGTGGCTGAGATCGACTGATGCGGGTGCAGCAGCGTGGGGGATGGCGGACAAGGGCTCTAAGCTTGTGCTGGCGACTAAGGCGCCTGAGGTCAAGGATCCTGTTTCTGGGTTTGTGTCGGCTGGGGGAGTTGGGGTGCTTAGTGATTGCTGCCGAGTGATTTGTTGCATTTGAGCTAGGAGCTGCTCGATGCGATTTTCAAGGGTTGCGGTGCGTTGTGCTGTCTGTTCGAGCTGTTGTTTCAGCCGTGCGTTTTCTGCTTGAAGCGTCTTGATAAGGGTGTCGGGGGGTGGTGTGATAGTGGGTGCGGCAGGCGCAGCGGGTGTGGGGAGGGGGGGGAAAAGATGCACGAGCAGTGAGTGGTGGTGCAACAATGGCCGACCAGCTTACTTGGGGAGTGGTGTTCGTTTGGTTGGCAGTCTGCCTTTGGTGCTGGCTGGCATCGTAAGTAGGTGCAGGTCGATGGCTGTTCTGGTTGGGGAATTTGTGCCGTAGTTGGGCGGTGGGTGGCGGCGGTCGTAGTTTCTTTTTGCACTCTCTGCTGGCCGTGAGGTGATCTAGTCCGCAGAGCTGACACATGGGTTTGCAGTCATGGTCTGGTTGGGGGTCAGGCGCGTGGCATCGCTGGCAGATGGCGACGTCGGGATTGGGGCAGACATCTCGTCGGTGTCCAAGTTCACCGCAGAGTGTACAGCACTGTATGGTCTGGCGGTAAGGGCGACAACGAGTTAATAGGCCATACGCCTTGATGTAGAATGGGACGTGAACGCCCTCAAAGGTGACTAGAGCTGACGTGGATGTTCCGAGCATTCGGGCGTGGAGTATACGTGGGCCATTTGCTGATAAGTATAAACTAACGTTCCTAGTAACGTTGGTATAAACCGCCAGAGTGGGCTTTTCCCGCACAGCACGCTGCCACATCGCCTCCTCTTCCTCACGTACTCGACGGCAACTCGACGGCGCGTGTCACGTGTCCAGGCCGTGACAGTCATCCATGGTGACAGATGATGATGATGCCGTGGTGCCTTTCCCTTTGAAACGGGCGGCCGTTACAGAGACGGCCTGGCAAAAAAACAAAAAAAAAACAAATTCAATAGTGGTGCCTTTCAGGTGCCGTCCCGGAAGAGGCTGACTTTGCCCCCTCAACGCCGTCTCCCCTCCCCCCCATTGTCATGGGCACCTTTTCCTCAGTCTCTCACTAATTCCAGTACACTGTACTCTCACTGACGCTGTTCGCAAGCTACTTTGCAGTGTTGCATGCTGCCCTCCACTGTTCAAGGCGTCGCTTAGTTCGGGAAACTGCCGCAGCCTGCACTTCCCCCGCCGAGTCCTCGAAGCCAAGCGCTACTGCTATAATAGTGTAGTGTAGCGTGCCTGGATGTTCCTCCTCGCCCGCCCCTCCGTCACGGAGGGGCGGCGAGGAGGAACATCCAGGCACCCTATGCTAGTGCTGCGCCCAGCGCCATCTAAGGAGAAGTGCGCACACTACGCACGCCCTGTCTAGTTCCTTTATAATCAGTAGGTGTCGCCACGTCAAAAGTGTGAGGTCAAAAAATACTCAGGGGATCGTGATGTTCCCCGAAGACTATTCTCGATTTGGCCTGTGATTTGGCTGCACCCGCTGAACTATTTCAGGCAGTGCAGCCGGTGCAGTCCTCGACTTTTCGAGTGAAGTGCGTCGATTTGCGGACGGTAAGCAGAGCTACATTGTTGTCTCGAAGGCTCTGACGGTAAGGCGCCTTGAGCACCCCCAAGAAGGGAGGCGCAGAAGCGTACTAAAAACAAAAATGTAGGTCAGAAACCTTTCGCCACTTTCACCCCTGCTTTATAACCGCTAATAGAGGAGGCTTTAACCGCTTTTTGAGCTCGTTTCGGAGATTTCACGTGATCGGCGGAGCCGACTGCTTCAAGTATAGTTCAGCGGTGCCGCGCCCAGGCGCCGTGGCCTAGTGGTTAGAGCGTCCGCCTCCGGCGCGGGAGGTGGTGGAATGCGGCCCACGCCACTACCGCCGGGCACCCACCGGTCAATGGGTACAAGCGGCACCCCCGGCCTGGCGCTCGGCTAAATGGGGCCTGCTCGCTTGGGGGAGAATCCCTGGGAAGTAGCTGCACCCACGGCTGGCATTTCGGGAGTGAAGCGCCAGCTATGACAAGCACAAGGGCGTGCAGCCAGCGCGATTGGAGTCCTTCGTCCGTAGACGTTGGGGGATACCAAAAAAAAAAAAAAAAGAAAAAGTCCTTCGTCCGTAGACGTTGGGGGCTACCCAAAAAAAAAAAAAAGTCCTTCGTCCGTAGACGTTGGGGGCTACAAAAAAAAAAACGTTGAGCTGCCGTCTTGTGTGGGGTTCTCTCTTTTTTTTTCTCGAATAATTTCACAGGTAGCTAGCATTGTCGAGCTATGCGCTTTTGATAGTTGCACTAGTTCACAACTCGCATGCATTTTTTTTTCTATGCTGTTCCTCCTCATGAATGACAGTGGCTATATACCCGTGCATCCACTAGAAACAGGGAAACGTGCCTAGCTAAGGCGTACTCGATCAAAAAACATAATATGTGGTCTCATAACTGTGGAAAATGTACGCAAATAGAATATAAGGCATGATTTTTTCAGACTGCTTTCATAGAGCATTGACCATGACTGGCTTTATTGGTCATGATATGGGAACGTATTTGAGCCAAAAAAAAAAAAAAAGCCGCACACTGATCAGGAATAATACGACTTAAGGTATATTACTCAAAATCAATCTCTGCGGGGTCACCAAACCTCAAGTTTCTGTTTGATTTATCAGCTCAGTTTACATCAGGGCCATATCCAGAGGAACCCCTCCCAAAAGCTTTTCCAGGCAGCACGTAAGCAATACTTACTGTTGCTTTCAGCAAAACTACCCCTTCCCAAAATCGATAACCACCCCCGAAAAAAATTTCTGTCTACGGCCCTGGTTTACATTGTATTATGCACATGTGTACTATGGTAATTTTTGGTGGCACAATTAAAACACTTGTGTCCATAATACGTCCAAGGTGAATATTTTAAATAAATTGAATTCAACCTAATTGGCCGGCTTATAGGTATATATCCAGGTGAAAATATGTTTTTTTCTAGCTGGATTATTGAACCAGAAATTTCCTCAAGCTAGAAATATTCTAGCTAGAAATAGCAGAATTTCTAGCTAGAAATTCAGTTTCTAGTTCATTTCTAGCTGGATTGAGATTTACTTCCTGCTGGCATTTCTCAATCCAACTAGAAGAAAAAAACACCCCGCCAGCTGGAAATAATCGTCTATAGTTAGACTAATTTTTCTAGTTAGAAACTGTCGATTCCAGCTAGAATCTAAAAATCTAGTCAGAAATGAAGCCAGAATTTTTGGTTTCTTGCTAGAAGTGGTACACTATATATAGAAATGCGGCAAATTTCTGGTAGCTATTAAAATAAAGTGTAATATGCATGCTTCTTTCTCGCTTAGTGAAATCGATATTTTGATTACTGCGATACTAAATGTACAATCACACACTTATAAGTCTAGACTGACACTACCATAATGGCCGGTAATGGTACATGTTACACAAGGTGCAGTGGAGCTACAAAAAAGTGGCAGTAGAAAAGGTAATATAAGGTACTATTACCTGTGCTATATACTTTAGTGTATATATATATATATATATATATATATATATATATATATATATATCCTTTTTTAATTTTTTTAAACTAGCCTGCAGTCAGCCTTCAAATTGTCCCAGCTTTCAAGCTGTGGGGCAAAATTTTCAGTTTTGTCCATTTCATGTCCATTCCAAAGTGACCGTGTTGAGTGAGCCCTGATTGGTTGAAAGGAGACGGCCAGATGTGTCACAGCATATATGCATATTAATCAGAGGTGTCGCAAGTGCAACTACGTCACGATGAATTCATGGGCACGAAATAGACATTTTTGGAAATGCACACACCTCTGCACTCCTCACCTGACTTCCCAGTCATTTAAAAATCGCCTTCTCTCCTTTTTATAAGGGGCCCCAACTTGGAGTCCGGTGGCACCAGTTTAGAGTAACAAGCAGCTCTGAGCAAGTCAACCAAAACTGGAACTATAGTTCGGTTTTTATTGGTCTCAGACGATATTTTTGCTGGTGGATACAAACCTGGCCCCTAAATTCTTCAAACGTGAACGTTAGGAGTTGTGAGGATATCACACAGGGCTGCAGTTGACTGATTTTGTCACCTGTATTTCTGTACACCCTAATGAAGCAATATTAAGCTATTAAAAAAAACATATTCATGAGAAGCAACTGCAAATTTGCAGTGCAGGAATACAAATGTGCAGCCAGTTTGAGTTCAAGCAGAAGGTACGATGCATACGAAAACTACCTCCAAGTTCTGCCACAATCCCCGCAGGGGGCATCTGCGCAAGCAGATGTTTGGTGTATGTACGTGTGACACCACGGACCCCGAGCACCCACGTCTAGCCGTGCGTGGCAGAGCCGTGTCCGGGGAAAAGGGGAGCCTGGTGGTTGAGCCAATGCCGAGTGTTTGCCCCTCGGCCTTTGCCCCTCGGCAAAGGCAACACACCACTTTGGCCCACGCTTCACGTAGACGGCACCTCCGGCCTGACCCGACCGGAGGGAATCGGCAGTCGCCTCTTCCTGTCCTCCTCTACATCTTTTACTTTCCTATCCTCTTTCTAACAACTTTCCTGTCACCTTCTCTCTTCTTGGTTCTTCTCCTTTTCTTGGCTGCTAGGGTTAACCTGGTGTGGCTAACAACCCTGTGTTACGCCATATGTGGTTATAGCCGTGGTGTAAATCTGGCGCAGGCAGGCCTTGCTTGCAAGTACCTGTCGCGTCCCCTTGTTGGGCCCCGGGGTGGGCGGATGCACCACGGCCGAATAGAATTAATTAATTCATGGCTTCTTCAAAACCCCCCTCCAAACACGATCGGTCCCTGAAAAGGGGCCGCACCGAAGTTTCCTTCCCACCACTCCCTGCAATCGCTGCCCCTAAATCGGACAACTACCCCCGCTTCCTAATAATCGAATCAACAGAAAAAGAAAACCTCATCACTTCCAAGTCTGTATTTCTGATCTCGAAATTCCTTGAAAACATTGTGGGCAAATCTTATAAGGCTAAAAAACAAAGAACTGGTGAACTCCTAGTAGAACTCAATAATCAGCAACAGGCAACAAGTCTTCTCAACCAAACCCGCATGGCCGATCTAGATGTCAGGATCACACCCCACCGCAGCCTCAACAGCTCGCAGAGTGTGATCTCTGAGACGGATCTCCTAAACGAGATAGACATCGACCTCCTCGAGGGCCTCAAAGATCAAGGTGTGACGGCAGTGAGGCGGATCACCATCCGGAGAGACAACAAAGAAATAGCCACGAAGCACATCATCCTAACATTCGACCGATCCACACTTCCAGAACACATAAATGCAGGATTCATCCGTTGCCCACTCCGTCCATACATTCCGAACCCGCGCCGCTGCTTCAAGTGCCAGCGGTTCGGTCACAGCACTAACGTTTGTCGCGGAAGACTAACTTGCGCCAAATGCGCCCAGAACGATCACCCCACTGATAATTGTAACACACAGGTCTTCACCTGTGCCAACTGCCAGGGACCCCACCCAGCATACTCCCGGACCTGCGAAAAATTCCAAGTAGAAAAGAAAATCATAAACATAAAAGTAACCGAGAACATTTCCTTCCCGGAGGCGCGAAAGAGGTTCGGCTCTTTCCCCCTGGGGAGGTACGCAGACGCAGCTCGCCGGGGGGCGGAGCGGCGTTCTGCTTCGGCAGGGACACAGTACTGCGACGCAGACTGTGCCCGGCCCGAGCCCCCCGCTGAGTTGCTGTTGGCAGCTCAATCCGTCACCGTGCCGCAAGGGGAACCTTCAGCGGTTGCGGTGGCAACCAACACGGTTGGGAGTGGTGCCGCTCCTTCCGGTTCCACTCCTCTGGCCCCCAGTTCACCTGATGGCACGGAGGAAATGGACGCGGAGGGACCGGCAGGTGCTTCCACCTCCGCCCCACCGCCTGTGCCACCCTTGGCACCCCTGGCGGTCGTGGCCCCAGAAAAGGGCCCCCGAAAGGGTCCACAGTCCAAGGAGCCCGACAAGTCGGCAACTCCGAGGACATCTGAAGAGAAAATGGACGTCAATCCGTTCGTCGCTGCTGCGCAGCGGAAGGGACGGATCGGACGTCACAATCCCAAGAAAGAAAGAAGCCAGCCAGAGTAACCGCCCCGAACGACACATAACCACACATTCCAGTCGCTCCTAACATAAAATAATGGGAAAAGAAAATTTAATACAATGGAACTGTAGAGGCCTGTTTAAGAACCTGGATGATGTATGCGAGTTACTGCACTCCAATCAGCCAAGTGTCATGTGTCTCCAGGAAACACACTTGAATAAAAAACACAAAAATTTCTTAGTTACCTGGTATTCCGAAAGGACAGAGACGGCTGCACATACTCTTCTGGTGGTGTGGCCATCGTTGCCCGCAAATCCTTGGCATGTCACACCATCCAGCTGAACACTGTCCTAGAGGCTGTTGCAATCCGAGTAATAAGTTTTAAAAGGCTAATCACGGTGTGCTCCCTCTACATCCCACCAGACTATCACTTGTTGAGCTCCGAGTTCGAGGCTCTTGTGGATCAGTTACCTGAACCCTTCATTTTAATGGGTGACCTCAATGCACATAATCCTCTGTGGGGCTCTTCTAGAACAGATGCCCGAGGTCGCCTCATCGAAAAGTTCTTAACATCATCGGGAGCATGCCTGTTTAACAAGCAACAGCCTACATACTATAATATAGCGCACAACACCTACTCACACCTTGACCTTGCTATTGGCTCTGCAGTACTCTTTCCATTTCTTGAATGGGGAGTGGACACAAACCCCTATGGTAGTGACCACTTCCCAACATCCTTAACATATATAGGTAAAGGGCCAAACAGTTCTCTTTCCCATAGTAGGTTCAACGAAGCTAGAGCGAACTGGAACACATTCACAGAAACATCTAAACTGCACTACACAGACATTAGACACCTACACGTAGAGGAGGCAACCGAGCTCGTCACGGCGCACATCCTCGACGCCGCCGAAAAGTCCATTCCCCAGTCCTCCGGAGCCGTGCGGCACCCAAGAGACCCTGGTGGAATGACGACTGTCGGCGGGCGCGAGAGGCCCAGAACAAAGCTTGGGGTATCCTTCGCCGGTACACCACATCAGAAAACATGATTTCTTTTAAACGGGCAAAGGCTTTCGGGAAGCGTGCGCGCCGTGAGGCAAAACGAGAGAGTTGGCGCGCTTTTCTTACATCAATAAACTCCTACACAGACACACGTAAAGTATGGACAAGGATACGTAAACTGAAAGGACAAAATACACATAGCCTGCCCCTGGTCAGCACAACAGGGGACACACTAGAAGACCAGGCTAATGCACTTGCACAACACTTCGAACACGTCTCCAGTTCATCACACTACACAGACACTTTCATGAAACACAAAACATCTGCCGAAAAGAACTCTCTACGTGACAAGAATAGATCAACTACGTCTTACAACTCTGAGTTCTCACTTTTTGAGCTGAGGGCCGCTCTCAACACTTGTAAGCCTTCAGCTCCAGGCGCAGACAACATCACATACACTATGATACAACACTTACACCGAGACACTTTAGAAACACTTCTACACCTATACAATAGAATATGGATTTCGGGACGGTTACCTAGGTCTTGGAGGGAGGCCATAGTAGTGGCCTTCCTCAAGGAGGGGAAGGATCCCACCTCCCCTGCAAGTTATCGTCCCATAGCCCTGACAAGCTGCCTCTGCAAGCTTCTCGAGAAGATGATAAACAAGATACTTGTATATTTCCTGGAATACAACGGTCTTCTCGAGAGCTGCCAGGCAGGCTTCCGGGCAGGGCGATCCACAAATGATCAACTCGTTGGCTTAGAATCATATATAAAGGATGCATTCGTTCATAAGCAGTACTGCATTACACTGTTCTTTGATCTTGAAAAAGCCTACGACACCGCTTGGCGCTACGGCATCCTCAGCGATCTGAAGTCGTTAGGTTTGTCGGGCAACATGCTGAACACACTTGGCAGTTACATGTCCAAGCGAACCTTTTGTGTGAGAGTTGGGTCTGCACTCTCTAGGGTTCATGTCCAAGAAAATGGCGTGCCTCAAGGTGGAGTTTTGAGCTGCACATTGTTTATAGTGAAGATGAACTCGCTTAGAAAGGCATTGCCACCAACAATATCCTGTTTTAGGTATGTAGATGATGTTCAAATATCTTTTAAATCATGTAACATGTCGATCTGTGAACGGCAAAGTCAGCTTGGGGCCAATAAACTAGCTAGCTGGGCAGACCGAAATGGGTTTAAACTTAATCCAGCTAAAAGCACCTGTGTTGTGTTTTCTAAATTGCGCGCGATCCGGCCCGATCCTGAGATCAAGCTGAACGGCCTATCAATTCCTGTTAAAAAGGAACACAAGTTTTTAGGGGTAGTGTTTGACGAAAAACTAACATTTATATCTCACATTAAACAACTTAAACATAAATGCCTAAAAACAATGAACATTTTAAAGGTCCTCTCACACCAAGCATACGGTGCAGGCAAACAACTCCTGCTGCGTGTATTTACCAGCTTAATAGGTTCAAGATTGGACTACGGGAGTGTGGTGTATGGATCAGCAACAAAAACCACATTGAAAATGCTGGACCCATTGCTGCACTTGGGGCTTCGGCTCGCGTCAGGTGCGTTTCGTACTAGCCCGGTCCAGAGCCTGTACGCTGAGTGTGATAAATGGTGCCTAGAACATCAGCGAATCTACATAGACCTATTATATGCTTTTAAAATTTCATCAATTAGTAACCATCCTTTTAAACCAGTATTTAACGATACTTCCTCATTGCAACTGTTTTTAAATCGTCCATCTGTTTCTGTACCTTTCTCCCTTAGAGCGAGGAAGGAAGCTTCTGACTTTGACTTCTCGTTTTTAGACTTATACAATTCATCGTTTACGGACCTTTTACCACCGTGGCATCTCCGCCCAGTTTCTTGTGATACATCATTTACACAAATCCAGAAGAACCGGGTTCCACAAAGTGCGATTCTGCAGCACTTTTTGTCCCTACAGCAAAAGTATCAGTGTTTAGAATTTTATAGCGATGCCTCAAAGACTGCTTCCGCTGTGTCCTCTGCGGCACACGGACCAAACTTAAGCATCTCTAAGACTATGAATTTACTTAGTAGTATCTTCACGGCAGAGGCGTATGGCGTGCTCCTCATTCTGAATCACATCCTTCAACATAAAATACCCAAATCCATCGTTTACACAGATTCTTTGAGTGTTGTGCGTGCGCTATCATCTGGAAAGTCGTCTAAAAATTATGTGATCAATCTTCTTGTTAAGACCATTATGTCCGCGTACGCCTCAAATCTCGAAGTGATTGTGTGCTGGGTTCCGGGCCACTGTAGGATACGCGGAAATGAGCTGGCGGATGAAAGTGCCGCCGCTGCTGCACTGACGAACACAGTGGACATAACAACACTACCTTACACAGACCTCAAGCCACACATCAGACAACAACTTCGTAAAACATGGCAAACACAGTGGAGCGAACTGACAGACAACAAACTACACCTAATAAAACCACACTTGGGACGATACCCAACAGACACACACAACAGATTCAACGAAGCTACACTAGCCAGATTACGGATAGGCCACACACATGCTACACACTCCCACCTGCTCACTGGATCCCCAAGACCTCTGTGTAGCAGGTGTGGAGAACACCTATCCGTAATCCACATCCTAATTCAATGTAACGCACTCACCACAACTCGACGCAAACACTTTCCACAACTATACAGACAACACATCCCACTCCACCCCTCACATTTTTTAGCCGACAATGCTACAATTCCTTTTAAGTATGTTTCGAAGTTTTTAAAAGAGATTAATTTTTTACAGCTCATTTCATACTGCACGTAATTACAACCTGGCCCTCTACACCAGCCATCTCATTTGTTTTTAAACAGCTTCTGCTTCACTTTAGTTTACAATTGTACTTTTAATTCTCATCGCTTTTATTAAATCACAATTGTTTCTGGCGCTCTTTGCCCTCGTCGGCCTTGCGCCATAAAAAGACAATCATCATCATCAAGTTCTGCCACAATTGTGGTGCATGCTACTGATCCCGCGGTTACGCTTCAGGAAAGCCATTTTGTGCACAGTGAGACCAGAGCTTGCAGCACTTACACAATAGGCAATTAAACAACGTGTACATTTTGGTTGTTCTGTTAAACGTATTCCACTTTCGTCGAGTGGGAGAGGATCAGCTTTATTGAGTTTGCCGACTGTGGTGCTTATATGTCGCCAAGCATGAGTCCTTGGGCTCTGGCAACGTCCGCAGCCAGCTATGGAAGGCCCACAGTTCATTTTCCAGGCTGAGCAGCACGGTCTCCCACTGCTGTTTGTTTTGCGAAAGAGTATTTATTTTTATTGTGCACAAGTGCAGGGTTTCACAGCTGCAATCAGTCAATATCGGGAAGCATGGCCCTTTCCTGAACCATAACAATTAACAGTCATGAGCTAGGCCTAAAAAGTTGAAATTACAATAAAGGTGAAAAAAAAATGACGGCAGTGTTGTCAAGAAACAATTAACATCTTTAAAGGGCCCAATGTAGACAAAATACAATTTTGTCGAAAGAACTTGTCTTTGCTAACTCATTCAGCTCTATTTCAGCCTTGGAAAGATTTTTTTACTGAAAAAAAAAATGCAACAAATACTAGCAAAAAAACTTTCAAATTTCATGCTATACATTGCAGAAACGGAAAAAATGGTCCCGGAAAAGATGGTTCCGGAAAAAATGGTCCCAGTGACCATCTAGGAAAAAATGGTCCCATGCTCCAGTCGACGTGTTTCACTTCAAGTTAGTCAGATCTGAACTTTTTTGCGGTTTTGATTTTGTCCCTTTGCGTTTTAGCAAAGGCTGTGGCTAGCGTTCCGTCCAGACGGAACGATATACCAGTGCTAAAGTTCCGTCCAGACGGAACGGAGCGCTGCGGGTTATCCTTCCGTCCAGACGGAATACAACTGAAAGCCAGACGGAGCCGGCGTGAAAATTTACACAGTACGTTCCGTCCAGACGGAAGCAAAACCGGCTGGTCAGTATTCTGATTTGGTGTAGAGGTTGCGCCTCGGATAATTGCGCAATTGCACCGGGTTCGATCCCCCCGGACATGCTTTACTTATTTCTTTTTTTTTTTTTTTTGCGTGGTTGCGCCAGTGTTTTGTAACAGAAAACTTAGCGCGGAGAGCAGTAGGCCTTGATTTTGCACTCAACCGGCCGCTCCGCTACCGCTCACTAGAGCCAAGGCCGACGTATCCATCGCCAGAGTTCCGATCACCTGTATTTCGTAATGGTGATCACTAATTAATGGTTATCCTGGCTAGTCAATGAGCGGAAGCGGTACCCTAGTTACACGGGCACAGTTTACCACGGTTAAGTGAACCGCGGTTAGACAAAACCGCAAGTTGCTGCATGCAACTAGGACCCTAGTTACACGGCCACAGTTTGCTGCGTTACACGAGAGACGAAACTGCGGTTGCCCCGCTAACCGTGGTTAATGCACACTGAGCTTGGCCACCTCAGTTCGGTCACGCTAACCGCAGTTCCCGCAGCAGTGCTCAAAATAACACAAGTCAGTTTGGACGCAAGTGGCGGCGCATCAGCGCAGGCGAAAAAAAAAAAAATCACCTGGCGTTCGGAGGAGACGAAGGTTCTCAAAAGCAAGAGGCGCTTGCTTTCTTTGCGTCGCTCTCGCTGTCAACGCGACTGCTCGTCAGCAGCGGCTCGTTTCCCGATCCACCCGATCAACTCCGACAAAAGCCGCGCTAAATTTGTAAATTCCGCGCGTCGTTCGCCAAAAGCAGGCAATCGTGGTGCGTTTTCAGCACTCGGAAACGATCGGCGCGCACGTCGGCCGTGCCTGCAAACATGCCGGCGCGCCTGCCCGCGCGGCACTGAAAGCGGCTGGAACCGGCCCAGACCACGGCAGCAATATCTTATCGCCGCTCTTCGAAATCAATCTGATCGCGGAAAAGGACTTCCACATGCGAGAAAGCGAATGTTAGTGTAATGAGAAATTGTGCTATGGATTGCAATTCGCTGTTGTAGAGATAGCGGCGGTCAAATATCCGCCGCGACGCTAAGCCTGAAGTTCCCAACACCGAGCAGACGCGAGAAAACCAAGCCGGTTGCGAGCTGTTGTGGAAGCCCCTCAAGTAAATCTCGCCGCGCGCGAGTGCGTTGCGTTTGGGTCTGAAGCGACTGTTTTAACGATATTTCCTTTTGTCTGCACTGCTTCTCTTTTGTTTTTTTATCGCGAAGTTAAAGGTGTGTTAATTTATTTTTGTTACGCTCACAACCAAGTGACCGCGGTCACCACACTTAAAATTTCGCGTGTAACAGCCAAAACCGCAGTTTTCGATAACCGCAGGTAAAGTTTAGTAACCACGGTTAAACTTAAAGGAGTACTGACACGAAATTTCAAAGCTGTGATAACTATGTAAAGCGCTTCCTTTTTATCAGGAGATATCTCCCAGCAAGTTTCAACAGCAACAGTTCAGCGAAACATATTTAAAATCCATTTTAATCTTCGCCCGCACGAAAAAGCCCAGAGCGGGCCGACATGACATCATGTGCTACTTGCCCCAAAGTGCCGACGTCGGGGCTCCCGTGACAAAGCCGACGCGCTGGCTGTGGTTGGCGCGCGCTGCTCGGGCGTGTGTACACGTCATGATTTTGGGACTGACGTCATGCTGCCCGGGCCTGTGGGGACGGCGAAGACCTCGGCCGGTCTGGGCGCGCGCGTGCGCTCGCTCGCGCGCGCTTCCAGAGAGGCAGCGATGCGGCAAGAATGGTGACGTCATGTGATACATCCTGTTATGGCGGCCGCTCGGCGTTTTTCAGTCGAAACCGAAACTGGCACGAATAGACGACGCCGTAAATGAATGTTTACGCTGCGCTCGACCGTCTAATCTGTCATTCTATGATTAGTGGGCTGGTAGGCACGCATAGCAGCGAAAAAAACGTAACACGAAAATTTCGTGTCAGTACTCCTTTAACTCTAACTTCAACAAACTCACTCTCCGTCAAACGGAACTCCAAGCCACTACCTCTACCACGCCCGCTTCACAACAAGCATTGAGAGCAGTCTTTCTTGATATTTACCCAGCCGAATGAACCGCTTCCGCTCATTGACTAGCCAGAATAACCGCTAATTAGTGATCCCCATTACAAACTGCAGATGATCGAAACTCTGGCGATGCATACGTCGGCTTTGGCTCTAGTGAGCGGGAGTGGAGCGGCCGGTTGAGTGCAAAATCAAGGCCTACTACTCTCACCGCGTCAATTGTAAAGTGGGCGCATAGGCGTGCGCACAGGGGGGGCAGGGGGGGCGGCCGCCCCCCTAATCATCTGAAGGGGGCGCCAAATTTGCCCCATGCCTTGCCGATGTAACACATGAAAGTAAAATTTCCGCTCAGAAATATTTTGTGTGTGTTGCAATTCCATCACATTGAAATAAAAATTTTATAACCATCCCTCTTTGCACTGCGTTCGCACCGCAAGGCCTTATTCAGTGAGAAGAGGTCGGGAGTTGCTCTGGGGGGGGGGGGGGCGCAGCGGTAAGACTTTGCCCCCCCAAATTGAGAACTCTGCGCACGCCTATGGTAACGCTGTGACCGCATTTGTCACACTTCATGTTGCTTTTTGAGCTTGTCCGCTCTTTGTGGTGCACGTTTCTCTCGTGTTTAAGCATGTCTTTTAGTTGCAAAAACACCTTGTCGCAGTCAGGGCAGCGCCGACGATCCTCATCGGTGGGAGCAGCACTCGACGAAGCCGCCATGTCGAAGAAAAATAAACGTGCCCACAACGTGCCGCAAACGTCGGAGGTCAAAACAAAAACAACGCGTCTTTCTCCCAATAAAAAAAATGACGTCACATCCGCTTGTAAACCAACCAATCAGCGTGTTCAGAATCGACCAATCAGGGTTCCGCGCCTGCTGTCCCGATATGCTTGTATTTCAACGGGCGAGGGCGTGAGTGGCGGTGTTTACGTTTGCCGCCGCTTGACTCCCTCGTGGCGCTAGCGTTCGGGGACTGGTTTCGGTACGGAGCGGGGTGGTCCCCGTAGGCGAGCGCTTGCGCCGACTGAGAGACAGCCAGCGCACGCGTTTTAAAAGATGTTGTCATTCGTGGGCTACTCAACCGCGAAAATTGTCTGTCCGTATGTATGTATGTCTGCCAGTCTGTCGCTCGATCCAACCGCCCGGCCGTGACTGAAGCAGCCAGAAGTTAAAATAATTCTTGAATGAGATATAGGCAATACATTTTCAATCTAACCAATCCAAAAACATGCCCCATATTCGACAACATTGTTAAAAAGATAATATTCAACAAAAAGAATAATAACCACGGGTTAGCTTTGTCTGAAAACGTCTCACACAGCACGTAAACCGCGTTGCACAGTTTAAAGCCGCAAATTGATTAGTTACAGTTCAAGCGGCAGGTATATGGTGGGAATTTATTCGTCCGAAATTTCAAAAATGTCACCTTTTCTCGGGAAACGCGGTGTCGACACACGGGAGAGCGATGAATATTTGCCGGCGATAGATGAAAGCTTGCCTTAAAGACACTTCTTTGAAAAAAAATGTAGGCCGGGCGGAATGCGCACCTCATAAAACGAGGACACGCGATAGGATGGTTGAAAAAGGATTTGAAAAGACTAGACATTTTGCTATGCATGTCTTTTGATACTCTTATACTGGCTCGATCATGTCTTGCCGCGCATAGAGATTTGGGTTGTTTCATTTTCGCAGGCACGACAATGCCTTTAAACGCGCTACTGAAAACTTGATGACAGAGGTTGTATAGAAAGAAAAATAAAGGCACCGCGCTGTGTTCAAGAGGCAGTGCGTACGGTCCACGCTCCTAGCTTCTAAGCATTTTTGACACTTTGCGATGAGAACTAGCGCTAGGTACATTTCCTCCGTTATTTCATCGCCGATTCAAACCCATATGCATTTATCCCTGAAGCTAGCGGTCGGGCTCCTGGAGCAGCACAAGTATGTGCTCAAATTAGCGCGCTCTAAAGACGTTGCGATAGTTTTGCTCTTTGAACATACTGCGCTTCAATTCGAATCAACGTTCGTAGCGTAGGAAAATTTTCACATACGTTATTATTACGTCAGCTTTCTTTTTTGAGTACCCAAGCATAATCTCTACGTAATGTAAGAAGTGTAATGCCTTGTATCTGCACAAAAAATGCGTAATTCACGCAGTTAGAACAATTAATAATTATGATATTCAAGATGTAGATTGTTGGTTTAAAATAGCAAAGAAAAGAAGAAAATGTGAAATAGAAAAACGGTGTTAGAATGCTTACGCATTATTAGGCAATTTTTGGAATTTCTGTACAATTTCGCTTTTTTCTTTTGTGCCCGGGCAAAAATTTAGCTTGCCGAGCTCGCCAAATATTTTTTTAAGTTTTTTGTGGACCCGGACATCCCATGTGCTCTCCTTAATTTTTTTCGAGGCTACAGGGAACAAGTAATAATATCAGGTAGAAACTGGAATGGCTTTTCATTCAACTGTATATATATATATATATATATATATATATATTATATATTGTCAAAATAAAAAAAGTCTGACATAGCTGTGATAGTAGAATTACTTCATAACTAAACAACGTGTAATCAAGTCATATGTGCCGTGAGGTTAATACGAATTGTGGCGTTTTATTTAGTGCACGAGGAAAAACCTACATAAAAGTTGGTTATGTCTTAAACATTGAGAAGTGTTGGCACTCATAAATAACAAGCGCCGTCACAAAAACATTGTTCCTGTTTGTCCGGAATTTTAATATATTCTCTGCAGTCGCAGCTTGCAGACAAAACGTAAATCTCTGCCGGGGGTGAGGTCACAAAGAGCATGCCGGGCGATGTAAAGCGCTAACCACATGGAGCGATTTTTCCAGCGACGCGACGAGCGACGCGACTAGGATCCGCAGTCGCCGAACCGAAGTCGCTCGCCGAGGCAGCCACATGACAGCGACGGCTCGAGCGACTGAGCATGCGACTGAGGATGGCGATTTCAATGTTTCCGCACTGCGCATAGTAACGCGCTTGGTACGCTGGATGTTTGCAAACATTTTTAAGAGCGAATGCTCTTTATAAGTGACCCCAAACCATCCACCGCCGGCGTCGGCGGCGGCGTCCGCAGTGCTCTTTAAAGAAAAAACAGCATCCGGCGCCAGGTTTCGATCCGAGGACTTTGCGGGCCGCAGCGCGACGCGCTACCGACCAAGCCACGGACGCGACGGTGATATCAGTGTTAGACGCGCCTTATATCTTTAACGCATTCAAACTACGTCCGTCAGCGGCGTGCGTTGGCGACTCAGCGGCGTTATAGCGGCTTGATAACTGCGTGGTGTACACGTGATACTACAAACCCGATGGAAGAGATGGAAGAGAAGGCAGCGAGGCGGTGGGCTGCGGGGGCCGAGCGCAAGCGCCGCAAGCGGGCCGACAACCGTGCATTCGCACTTTCACATTCTCCCCCTCGGGGAAATGCGGGGGAATTTTTTTTGTTCATTTGTCATGAAAAGCATGACTAAATAGTATTACGCCTTTCTACCTTGCTTTTTGCACTTCATTGCATCTCTAAAACTGGTTTGCCATGGGTTAACGATAGCGCACGCTTTTCCTTCTGCGCCTCGTTTCTCGGCTCCAACATGAACGCCGTGAAGAATTCGCTTTCTTGACGTCGTTTTTTCCACACGGGTCTCACCCAGTGTGAGCGGGAGCCTTCTTGCTTCTGCTTCAGCGTGGTACCGGTACAACCGGCGCACCATGCCGCCGCCCCACAAGGACCTCACGAGACACCAGGCGGTGCTGCTCCGGCAGTTACAGACAAATTCAGTATTAACGCCGGCACTGGCGCGCCACGTGTGTCCAGAGCTATACGCCAGTGAAAAGTGCAGTATGTGCGGTGCGGTGCCAGCAACCCTAGCCCACATCATGTGGGATTGTGAAGTGCGACCGAAAGAGGCGGCGGACCCGTACGGGCCGCTGCCCGCTAGCATCACGAACGCCGTGAGGTCCGCAGACCTGGACACGCAGACAGCCGTCGTTCAGCAACTCGAGGCTGCTCTCGCGCGGCAGACGCGGGGGGAGACGCAGCGGGGGACCCTCGGGGGCAGGACGCCTCGGGGATCCGACGCGCGCCGAACCCGCCGACGCCGGCGCGGGGCTTTAGTCATCGGGACGCGATAACCGCGTGAGGCGGGGATCGGCCCTGCGCGGCCCATATCCCACGCCTACTTGTTGGCTCCAATAAAGTGTTTCTCTCTCTCTCTCTCTCTGTACACAAGCTTTGCCACGCAAAGCTTTCTTTGCCGCTGCACCGCAAACGTCGTCTGCGTGGATTTGCAAAATCTTCCTCCCGTTCTCTTTCAAAACCGGAGGTTGCGTGCTTACGTAGGGGCTCTCCTATTGGCTAGTCGCTGAGGCCACTTCCGGGAGGCGAGCGACTGTTTCTGGCGACCCAGAACCGAGCGATTCGATGAGCGACTTGGTGCGCGGCGAAAAGTAGTTCGTCGCTAGTCGCGTCGCGCCCCAAGTCGCTCGCAAAATCGCTCCATGTGGTTGGGGCTTAAGACACAACGACACAGCAATGCGAGACAGAAGGCACACTATCAACGCGTAATGCTGCTGCTGCGAGCGGAATTTAACTTCCATCTTGACCAAATGAAGCTCGGCAGCCGCTAATCGTGTTTGTCTTTTAACAGGCGTAACATTAGTGGTGGTAGATGCCTTAAGTGGAGCGTGGAACGCCGATGATAAGCCCACACTTCGAAATAAGCGGCCCGAAAGCCGGCGTCCCGCGGGCCGCGCTCGCCGCAACCAGTCCCGGAACGGTGGCGCCGCGGTGGCAGTATTTGGCTCTAGGCGCACTCACGCCGCTTTGGAGGCACGCGGCATGCCGCACGTGAGTGCGCCTTTCATCCAGCGGCCGTGCCGTGACATTCATGTGAAAGGTACGGGTGGCGGGACAGTGCGGGAGGGGCAGCAGGAACAGGATATTTTGTGCACGAGTTCTCCGAAAGCCAAACATTCTTGGGGGTGTGCCTTACTGCCATTTTTAGTTCGCCGTGGCGGCCGCTAGAGGGACCAGTACTGGAAAAAGGTCCATTCACTTGTGCGCTCCGTTACAATATGTCGCTTGGTTTCTGGCTCATTTCCGCAGCCTGCGCATAGTACTTCCTGTACCGGCTCGCGGATAAGCGTTTTTGTCCGCAAGCAACCCGCCCGGGCTTCAAAAAGCAATGCACTCCCTTTGGCCCGATCCTGTAGATACTTCTTTCGCATCCAACCTCTTTTTCCAGGTCGTTGTCTGTTTTTTTTCACTTCATTTTTTATTGCATTGGTTGTTTCCCCTGTACTTCCAGGTTTCGTATACTTTGTCCTAAGCCTTCTGGTTCTTTTCCTCCACAGTGTGTCCACGCTTTTCATGTAAAGATACCGTAACACTTTGGCCGCCCATCTCTGGTCATCAATATTTCTAAGTCGTTCTTCAAAACATATTTTGCTCTGTGCTTCTCTCACTTCGAAGGATACCCATCCCATGTCTCCCTGCACTGCCTCATTTGTTGTTTTACTGTATGCTCCTGATGCCAATCGACCTACGGCCCTCTGATTTACTTCTAGCCCTGATTGAATCTCTGATTTGACACAACTACTGCGTTTGAAAAGGTGATGTGCTGGTACCATTACTCCCTTCCAGATTCCTCTCACTACTTCATATCTGTTATATCCCCACAGTGCTCTGTGCTTCATGATAGAGGCGTTTCTTCTGCCTTTTATTCTTAAATGCTCCTCATGAGTTTTTAGATACGCCTTCCCTTCGTTTATCCAAATGCCCAGATATTTGTATTCCGTTACCCACGGTATTGCTGCTTGTCGAACGAGTATACCGATTCGTTACGGGCGTCGTCATTAAAAACCAGAACTCCCGACTTTGCTGTGCTAAACTCTAACCCCAGTTCAGTGGCTTCCCCGCAGATATCTGTGAGCTGTTGCAGACACTGTTCGATATCTGCTAGTAGTACTATGTCATCTGCATATATCAGTCCCGGGATATGTTGTTCCACTTCCTGTCCTTTGCGGCTATAACACATATTGAAACCTATTTTACTGCCTTCAAGCTTTCTTTCTAGTCTAGCAATGTACACCATGAACAGCAATGGCGACAGAGGACAACCCTGCTTTAAACCTCTATTTGTGACTACCGGTTCCGTACATTTTTGGTCCTCCCAGGTAATTTGCACATCGCTCTCATTGTAAATTCCCTGCAACATCTCTATAAAGGCCTAGCCTAATCCCTCTCGCTCAAGTACGCTGCATCGAAGTTCTATATCTACATTGCCCTAGGCATAGTGGTCGCTTTTGAGCCATTGACACCTCTATGCAATGGGTTAAGACAAATAAATGGTCCTAAGCGTCTGTCTCGTCTGAAACCATTTTGTAGTTCTCCCAGTATGCCGTTTCCCTCTATCCACGCCTGTAGTTGCGCTTTTATGGCTTGCATTGCCAGCCTGTATGTCACTGAGGTAACTGTAATAGGCCTGTACGAATCCGCATCAGCCCTGCCTCCTTTACCTTTATATATCATCATCCTGCTCTTACGCCAATTGTCCGGTACTTGCTTAGTTTTTATCACTTTTTTCGATTGCTCGAATCAGTTGTGCCTTGCTTTTTGGATCCAGCAGGTTGACCAGCCGTATAGGAATTTCATCCGTCCCTGTTGCCGTATTAGCTGAAACATTTTCTTCGGCTTTTTTTCAGTTTAGAGTCTCCAACTTTATCTCTCTATCTGTACGCACCTCAGTTGCCCCACTCCCTAAATGCTGTAGCCCTCTCTCCGTTCTTCTGAACTTCTCTTGTGTCATTGAGCGTATGTGAAATACCGCCTCTTCCCCTTTTAGTACCTGGCCTTCACCGTTTATGGCATGACGTACTTCTTCGGTCTTTTTACTTAGCTCCTTTACATGATTCCAAAGCTTTCTCGGCGCGCCTTTATCCTTTGCCCGTATATTCGAGACCCATCGCTCACTTTTTGTTTAAGTTTTCGCTGTACAAGTTTTTGTACTTCCAGCTTCTTTAGGCGGTACCAATTCCACTTCAAAGTTATTTCCTCTGTTTGCATTCCCACTCGCTTGGCCTCCCTGTGCTCTCTCGATGCTTGCTGCCTTTGTGTTATAGCTTCCTTGATTTCCTTGTTCCACCAGCTTCTAGGTTTTCTTTTTCCTTTCCAGTAGTTGCGTTCTTTCGCGTTCCTTATCTTTCCTTGAGTGAAACCAGTCAGTACGCTGTTTTCCCAATCTTTCGTAGGTTGTCTCTCGATTTCCGTCTCCAGGCTTTTGGCAATATTAGCCGTTTGCTGGTCGTTTAATTTGAAGTCGTGTACCACCGTTTTCTGGTTACCTTCCATTTTTCCAAAAGTCAAAGTTATCCGTTTATGGTCACTTCCTAAGCTGTGGGCACCTATTTCATCTATTTCCATTAGAGTCAACCTTTCATACACTCCTTCTGAAAGGAGGCTGTAGTCTATACTGGACTGCTTTTCCCCTCGTTCCCAAGTAATTTGTCCCTCACATGTGTTCTCTCTGTTTACTACAATGAGATTATGTTCTTCACACATATCTAGTACGAGTTTGCCGTTGCGGTCTGTGTATCCGTCCAGGTCCTCAATGTGGGCATTCATGTCTCCCACTAGGATCACTCTCCCGATTATTTTAACTGATCGAGGTCCCGGTTAATGCAGCCTACCAGTTTTTAATTCTTTTCTCTAACCTCACTATCATTCCCTGACCACAGATAGGAGACTCCCAACAGCGTCTCTCTTCCCGCTATCGTGCCCTTAACCCACATATGTTCTTCGCAGTTTTCGTTTACTCTGTGCCAATCGGCTCTCTGTTGAATAAGCATGCCGACCCCTCCCCCTTTTCTAGTACCTACGGTTCTGTTACAGCCTTGCCATATATATTCGTGCATTGCTGGGGGCTCCTCTAAATCTCGAAGAGAAGTTTCTGTAAAGGCATCTACTTCAGTTTTTTTTTTTCTTTTTCTAGTTGACCGCGAACCTCCAACCATTTTTCCCGTGAACTGCCACCTAAAGTCCCTTGATCGGCGTTTAGCCGATGAAGGGACTTTACTGCCACCGAGCCTTGTGTGGTTGTGCAAACACTATGTCCACATGTGAAAGAATACTGAAGGGACAGACAACCGACTTTTGTCGAGTAAGTCTTCTTGATCAAATGAAGGGCATCACGTTAAACACCTCAACCCGAAACGGTTTTGCTGATAGCGCTTTAGAACTTTTGGCATTGAAATTTTTAGATATACCAGCCATACGTGTCCCACCAAAAGGAATGCTGGCAACCATGACAGTGAGCCGTGCGGCAACATACTTTTAAGTGCACGCGAGATGACAAGAGGTATTAAAAATTGCCCCAGGCTGGAACAACAATGTGCAACCTTTCATATTCCTTCATGCGGTTTTTGAATCACGCGTTGAAATCGACGGAGTTGGTTGGACATGTAACGTAGGGTCACGTTCTGACGCCACGTGGCGCTACCTTTCAGACTTCAGAAATTCTAGTGCAAAATTAATATTTCCGCCTGTTTACTTAGAAATTCCTTGCGGTTACCCCATTTAAATCACTGGCTTTCATACAAGCCAGACGACATGCACTCCACAAAAATTGGTTGCGTGTCCCTTTAAGCAGAAATAGTTTTTTTGTCTAGTGCAAATGCTGCACAGTGTAAATTCCAATTTTATTAACCAACAAATCTTCAACAGCTGTGGCTGGGGAAATAAAGATGTTAAAAGAGGCATAAAAAATGCTTCATCGCGATTAAAAAAAATTAAGCGTAGAGTCAAGTCATGCAAAAGTCTTAAAAGGCAGCATAAAAATGCTAGTTCTAAGAAACCGGCCTTAGAGAAGACAGTTCAGTAAAACTGCAGCTACAGTGCCCAACAAGCTGCTCTTTCCATTGGAACTGTTCACACAGCACACAACAAAGGGCCACAATGCAGTCAAAGCTGCAGATATGGCAGCTGATAGCTGCCTCAACGGTCCGTGTCCGAGCCCTTGTTGCTGGACCCTGCACAGTCGGCACGCATCTTCTCCCTCTCCATCTCCTCCCCGAGCACCTTTAGTTCCTTGGCCCATGCGCTCACCGGCGGGTGCTCCTTCCGGTTGTGGGCAAGCTGGGCGCTGAGGATAGCGGGGGGAGGGAAAGAGCCTTCTTTTTCCCCATTCCCAACAGTATGGCGGTGGCAAATGGAGGCGAGGCGGATATTTACACACTCGTGTAATTCTAGAAAAAAAAACGGCTTCTGCCGGGGCTCACATGCGGTGAATTGAGCGGTGGAGTTATCATGCTTGATGCCTCCAAGTCGCTCACCTGCGCCCAGGGATCCTCGTCAAAAACACTGCCCTCAATATACACTGGAGCCCCAGTGGCGTAATAGAAGTCGTCGCATGCATTCCTGGCGGCCAACGCTTCTGCGAGATGCTCAACTCTCGCTTTGCACTCCTTGGTACCTTTTCTGGCTGGTATTTTCGACAGAGGCGCCGTGAACTGAGCCTGCTTGACATAGGTTGGTGTTCTGCTTCGTCCTGCCTGGGGTGTGCATTCACATTCACTTCCTCCTTCAGCACTCGATGAAGCAGGCTTCGGACATTTACCACCCTTTCTGGGCCCTGTTGGAATTCGGCTTGTTCCGGCCTGTGAAGCAGGTTCACCCACAGTTGTGACATCCCATGAAGCAGGGTTCTGAACATGAACTTTTTTTGTCCTAACCTTCCTGCGCTTTCGTTTGAGAGCGCTATTCGGCATTTTCGGTCCCGCTCAGGTTTGATTCTCCTTTCGAGGCTGCAGATCCTGTTGGCTTCCGAACTGTAGTTGTAGCTTTTCCAGCAGTAAAGACGTCTCGTTTTTGGGTGCCGTCGTTTCTACTGGCTTGAACTTCTTTCGCCAAGGTACCCCTCTTGGCAATGGCCAACGATGCCTTGGGGGCCGCGGAGGTTGAAACTTGGTTGGGTTGCCAAGCGCTTAGGAGCTGGCGGCTGCATCCCGCTGCGTTATTCCACTTCTGAAGCAGTTCCTTTCGTCACCAACACCGGAGCATCTGTCTTTGCTCTGCCTGCGTAATCTTCCTCCTGTTCAGAAGAAGAAAGAAGGAAGTTTACCGACTCTTGCAAAAGAAGGTTACAAGAGCAGACATATCCAGACGAGGGTACACCATAGTTCAGACTGCACAGGGAGCCTCGGTAAATTGTTAGAGAAATATAGCGAGTGCATCTAGAGACAAATTACATAGTCGCAGATACCTTAGAGTTCAGGTACCGCAGTAATACTGTTACACTACTACAGTTGTAGTAACAATAGAAGAACACGAAGCAAGAAACTCATACTATAACATTAGGCCAACTCGCTCGAAAAAGAAAAAAACGAGCAAATACACTATATTGCCACGTAGACAAGGACGACGCAGGTTTCTTTAAGGTCATGCCGGAGATGGGCTATCTTCTGTGATTCGAAGCCTGTACTTCAGTCACTCCAGTCAGCCCTGTGCCGGGGACCTCACAAACAGCTAATTACAGAAATAAGAATGGTGTGCGACAGCGCTGCCTAGGCGGGTCATGATGTCACCCTGCAGTGGCTTCCCAGTCACTGCGGCACTGTCGGCAACGAAAGTGCGGACGCTGCCGCCCGGTTGGCGCATCAAACAGCGACGACGGTACCGATTCCACTGTCTAGGATTCTATTGTCCACATACTTGCCCGCGAAACAACAATCTCTCTATGGTCTACAGAATAATTCACATGTGCACGTATTGGTGCCCTTGACCCGTGCACCTGCAACGTTCCCTTCCACTAAGCCTCCACGGTGTGAACGCAACTCTTCGCCGTCTCTGGCTGGGGGTGGCATTCACAAATGCTTACTCATACTTAATAGAAATGGCAGCAAGTGAGGACTGCGAAACGTGCGGCACGCCGCAGACGACACGCCAAGTTTTATGCGAGTGCTCACGCTACTAGCCCGAAAAAAAGAAGCTGTCGTCGGCACTGAGGAACCTGGACTCTCGGCGGCCATTTTCGGAGGAGAAGATTCTGTGTCACTGGCCACCTTTGTCATCCGCTCAGAAGGCGATTATGGAACTCTTACGGTTTCCACGGGCGACGAACCTAAACACCACAAAGACTCCAGCGACAATCACTGAACTTCAACGTTTAGTGCTTCAGCACTGGATATACCTGCCTGCGCCTACTTTGCTCCATTCTTTGCTTTCTCTTTGCCTAATTTCCTTTTCCCACGTGCAGGATAGCAAACTAGGCTCTATCCAGGTTAACTTTCTTGCACTCCTTCCTTCAAACGTCAATTGGAGCGAACTTGTGCGCCGCTTAGAACTCAGATTGAACAAGCGGCGGTGGAGCAGTCATGACGTGCACGGGTAAGTGTCGGAGAATGAATGTCGCGGTTTTTGCCTTGCGAGCATTTGTCCTCCAGAACTATCGAATCAGATCTAGAACGTTGGCGATCAAAGAACATTCAATTCTAGTCACGACAGGCGATACACTTCCCTAACAAATTGAATAGCCGGCGCGGCATACAAGCGGAAGACGGAAGTGCGCGCTTCACTTCTAAATGAGATAAGACAGCTGAGTGCGGTCAGACGCTGGCAACAAAACAGGAGTAAACAAACCAGAGGGTATAGTTCGCGGCAATATTGTACGTGTCCAACCACAGTATTATGCAAAACACATTGGAATTTTCAGAAAAGTGTAATGGGTAAACAGCGCATCTAACAGTTTATGTCATAAGAGACTGAAGCAAACCTTGTACGATGGCTGAGTATTGCAAAACTTAAAGGAGAATAGAATTGAAATGTAGCTGAAAGCAAGAAAATATATTTTTGTATCCCGGTAACAGTACAGTAGCACAAACATTTGATATAGAACCGGCAACACGCCAAGTGACGAAATGCTACAACTGCTATTTATGAATCAAAATTCCGGAAGATACATTTTAAATGGGGATAAAGATAAGTAATTTAAGTGCATACAGCAGGAAATTTTACCGTAATTTTTGGAAGCTGACGGAAAAATCTAGCGGGGTTGTGATTGGTGAGAACTCGAATCAATAACGTGGAAAAGATTAGTCAGCAGTTTGAACAACTGACGAGCTGGAGCTGGATGGAAGGCTAAGAACGATGATAATTTTACGTGTAGCTGGTTGCTAGTTATATTGTGTTGGCTACATGTATGATTGTCACTCATTTAGACTATTTGACCGAGACGCCCCTTTCCGGTACCCGGGGCGATGCTCGCCGGGCAGATTGTTTTAACAGTGATGTGCGAGCTGTCGATGGGCCGGTGAACGTGAGCAGGAAAACTTCGCCGAGTGATGACGTCACCGCGCGCGCCGGCACACCACCGTAGCTTTGCCTCGCCACGCTCGGGCGGTACTCGTGCCGCCACCTGTCGGAGGCACGATACAATTGTTACAGCGGTGAGCTCGCTTCGGGTGAACACGGGAGCGCGTGACCGCGGTATTTGTCAAAGCAGCCTACCTTGTGATACGCGAAGCTGCACGCATGCTCTGTACGTGTTGAGCGAGGCTGTGCTTTCCGCGCGCGCATCGCGTCATCTGAGCGCCGTCTGCTAACTTCATCTTGCGGGGAGCGGGGGAGCAATCGGGCGCTGTATAAATAACCGAAAGTTGGAATCCGCAAGAAAAATGTTTGAGTGAGCGGTTATTCGTTCAGTAGCTTGAATGCAATCGGTTCGTAACATCACAATTCGCCAGGTTGCTTCAAGCAGACTCGATATAAAGACGCTCATTTTAACAGCCCTTTATTTTGAAGTGGTTGCCACTAAAACTGAAGGAACACATGTGCACGATGTTTATCAGAAATAAATTGAGAGCCCGAAGTGCGCTCAGGCACTACAACCTCGATTCAATTTACGGTGGAAGAGCAACTTTGTGATTTTTATTAGGCATGGTCATACAAGGATCGAGGATTCGAGGTTGAAAGCGAGTCAGCAGAAGAGGCGTGGGCGGTGCACGCGCTGAAAGGAAATTCTGTCTCGGCTTGACGACACGCACAACGCATGCGTGATGCCTCGCGCAGCGTATCCACGCGCTCCCATGTTCACCCTAAGCGAGCTCACACTGTACAAGCACGGCTTTGGAAACGCGTCTTGGGGTGGCTCGCTCTGTCGCTTGACGAGACGCGGGGTGCAGTTTTGACGGTGCTAGAGAAGGACTTCGAGAAGACAATTTATTATAAAACCACATATCAGCACGCAGCGACTAGTGGTAACAGTGCTGCCCGAAAAACAGAAAAACAAAATCCAATTAGTTTCCAAGTACTCCGGGCAGTCAACACTTTGCACGACAAATGTCTATGGTGGTAAAACAAGCTACTCCGAAATCAATCCATAAAAAGTTCACATGCGTTCACAGAAAGAGTTCATAAACTCGTTGAAAGTCAATACGGCACAGTAGTGATGCTCAGGATGTTGTTCCTGGCCACTATGAAACGCGTGGACCAGCGTAACAGGAAGGCTTCTTCGCCTAGAACTGCCAACTCATTTTCCAAGTGACTTGACGCTAAAATGAAAGAAGCCAAAAGGCCGAGTAACGATAACGTTAATCAACCTAATTAGCGTCCCGCACGCCAGACCACCTAATCCGAATTTGGTCACCGAAAAAGTTCAAAAATTTTGAGCAAACGCTCGTCCCGCTGAGCCCTCTACTACTTCTGCAACTTCACCGGAAAGCCGATGGGCACGCGTACATTGTCCATACTTTAATGGAATCGACAGCTGGGCTACTTGGTATCCGTCCATCCTAAACAGCGCTTAACAAAACAACGACGAGGAAGAAAGCGCCGTCTTGTGTCCCTTTCTTCATCGTCGTTGTTTTATTAAGCGCTGTTTAGGATGGACATACTTTAATGGTAGGGCGTTCATTGCTCTTCGGTAGGCCAACGACGACACCGCGCAGAAAACCACGCAGCTGGTCTTGGCTGGTCCGAACTGGGAACCCGCGGGTCCCAGTTGGGTAGGACCAGCTGGGCCCAGCTAAATTATCTCTTGGGTAAACTTCGCCTCGCCAAGAATAAGCTTAGTGG
The DNA here is from genome assembly GCA_013339765.2 of Haemaphysalis longicornis. Taxonomy (NCBI): domain Eukaryota; kingdom Metazoa; phylum Arthropoda; class Arachnida; order Ixodida; family Ixodidae; genus Haemaphysalis; species Haemaphysalis longicornis. The sequence continues at coordinate 98,353,053 of CM023458.1, forward strand.
GGCCGCCAGCTTCGCTGTTCGCGCAGTCTTCGCGCCACTAGTGCGAAGCTGCCACCCCCCCCCCCCCTTTTTTTTTTTTTTTTTTGCTAAGATCAGACATTCAACTATCGTTGCGGGGAGTTCTTGGCACACTCACCGGACCTGTCGTCGACGGGCTTCCGTAGCGACCTGAAGCTCGGCGTTTCAGGGTGCGGTTCTCCTGGCCCGGTGCCGTTGGGGGGAGGTAACCATCAATGATTCGCTTCCAGACTGGCGGAACGCCGATCTTGAACTCGTTTAGTATGTGCACAGGAAGGTTGGCTTCGAAACAGCGTCCCGGTCGAAATGCCCACGGAACAGGTAACACCCGCCGTCGATGGCGACAAGGCAGTGAATCGAGCTATCACGCTGTCACTGCTGTCACCACAGGAAATGAAAGCTGTCACAGCCAGAGTTACTGATGTAGCCTGCAGAAAGGGGCGCAGGAGGGCGCTGCAGTGCTGCAGCCGTAAACTCATTGACAGGGGGAGGACATTTGGCAGATCACTGCCGGCGGTGCACTTGCACGCCTGACTTTCAGGAAACGCGCGTCCTGCGCAGCTTTCGGACGCAACTACAAAGAGAAATCTTCAAGGCGTTCTGCATTATCAAGGAAAAAGAATGCGGGAGCACTCCGTCGCTGGCTTTGCACACAAAAGAAAAGGCCTATCTACAGCGTCAATCACATGTCCTGTGAAAGCTGCGCCTTATGTATCTTTTTAGTGTTTCTGCGCATTTGTGTGTATGTATATAGCCTTTCTTGTCAATAAAGCCTGAGTTGATGTTTAGCGCTCGTCCCGTGTCACTGTCTTTTCTTGTGTCCCCGTCTAGTGCGCTTTTTACCATGTCGAAGCTGCAGCTCTGGTGCGTGCTTTTTTTCGCTGAGCGCGTGCTGTATTTCTCGTGCTAAAGTAAGGTCCGGGTAAAATTTTAACTTGTGAAGCCGTACGCGTTAGTATAGGCACGTTGCGCTGATGTTTGCCGCACAAGCAGCAGCGCCATTTTCCATATCCTGGTGGTTCAGGGCGTCATTTCTATTGTGAGAGACGCCATGCAATTCACGGCCTCTGTTCGAAGCATTAAATTCACCTCGTCGCCGCCCTGACCGAGATAGCAACAGACTTGATTATCATGATTGACGGGCGCCCACACACAGAAGGATCTTGGAATTTTTTTTATTCAGCGAGTCCCCACTTTGCCAAAAAGATGTTACAGCGAAGGGGGGGGGGGGGTTCAGGATTGGATAAAACAACTATTTGTTCATACAGCACAGCCGGTTCCCATCTCTAATGGTCATCGCAAAAAACGAATTGTAAAACATTGTTGTCCTTGCACGGTACTCTCTCACTTGGTGTCGGTGGTCATTACGGCTGGATATGTAACGGGGTTCACTGAGGTAGTTGTTACAGGCAATTTCAGTGGGCCCATGAAATACACGAAAAAAAAACTTCAAACGCAGTTGCTTTCTGCGCAAAGAAAACGATTCCCAACCCAATTCCGCTTTCATAGCAGTACAGCTGTCTGTCCGCTCATAGCATCCTGTATAACGCTGTATAACGCCTTCGGTTATACAGGAGGCTATGGTCCGCTTGTACCGCCCTAAAACAAACCATGCAGCTCGGTTCTGAAAATTTTCCAGCTTATCAATCGGCCTGGCCTGCATCGGGGCCCACACAGGGCATGCGTACTCCATAATCGGGGTAATACACATGAGGTAGGCTGTATATCTTTTTTTTTTTTTTTTTTTTGGGGGGGGGGGGGGTCCATAATCGGGGTAATACACGTGAGGTAGGCGTTATATCTTTTTTTTTTAAGTGCGAATGCACTTTATAAGCGACCCCAAACCATCCACCGCCGGCGGCGGCGGCGGCGTCGGCGGCGTCCGCAGTGCTCCTCTATATTTAAAAAAGAAACAGCATCCGGCGCCAGGTTTCGATCCGAGGACTTTGCGGCCGCAGCGCGACGCTCTACCGACCAAGCTACGGACGCGACGGTGATATCAGTGTTAGACGCGCCTTATATCTTTAACGCATTCAAACTACGTCGTCAGCGGCGTGCGTTGGCGACTCAGCGGCGTTATAGCGGCTTGATAACTGCGTGGTGTACACGTGATACTACAAACCCGATGGAAGAGATGGAAGAGAAGGCGGCGAGGCGGTGGGCTGCGGGGGCCGAGCGCAAGCGCCGCAAGCGGGCCGACAACCGTGCATTCGCACTTTCACATTCTCCCCCTCGGGGAAATGCGGGGGAATTTTTTTTTTTTTTTTTTGGGGGGGGGGGGGGTGTCAGAGCCCTTGCTGCTTTACCAACAACATGATCAACATCAGCATTCCATGAATAATCATGCGACCAAACAACGCCAAGATATTTGCACGTTAGCTCAGTAGTAATAACATACGTATCTATGGAGTACGCCATTTCTGTTTCTCTTTGTTTGAAACACGCATGTGAACACATTTTTTGGGGGGTTCAACGTCGTTTGCCACTTCTGGCAGCACCTTATAATCGTCCTGCAAGGAAACACCGTCACCTTCGTTCCGAACCTGCCGATATAAAACACAATCGTCGGCAAATAAACGCATGCGCGACGAAATGCCCACCGAAATATCACTTACGTAATACGAGCGGCCCAAGGATGGAGCCTTGGAGCACGCCTGATGAAACGTTATCGTAGGATGAACACCTCCCATTCAAAAGCACGAATTGACACCTGTCAAACAAGTAATTGGCTAACCAAGTTAGCACATTCTGGTTAAAATTTAGAATCTGTAGTTTGACGAGCAGAAGGCAGTGCGACACGGTGTTGAAGTATAAATCTAAAAACATGTGCACACAATTTGTTTGCGGGTGTAGATGGGACAGGCGTGTCCGGTTGACATCTTTAATTCTGACGAACATTTTAGATATAGCTCCTTGTGCACAGGGGAAAACACATGTGGAATTATTTTCGGGGGAAAAAAACTTCTCTTCAAAATTTTTTCCAAAGCCCGCTCGGGTCACTGCCACGTTGAGCGGCTCGCGGAAAATTTGAAGCTTCTACCTCTGTAATACAAACACTACTGCAGCTGTCGCCCTAGTTCTTTTTATGTAAAAACTTTGCCTACGCTCAGATGATTTAACGTATTCGTATTTGTCTCGCAGAGTGAATTCCTTTGAATAAAAAATTCATAATTGGAAAATTTTAAACATTTTTCCAAATGTGGGGCCTTTTTTCTCAGCACCTAACCAAGATAAGTAACTTTCATCTTAAGCGCACAAAAAACGCACGGACACCGAAGACAAGGAGAAACGCTACTTCCAACTGAATGTTGTTGAATCAGGGTGAAATATATACCAGCAAAAAGACAAGAGACACAGAAAAGGTTACGATTATACAGACATTACAATAATGGAATCACTTGGCACTGTCCCACACGTGTCAGTCATTACCAAGACCAGTTCTTTTTTTTTTCAAACGCTGTCTCCTTATCCGGCAAGGCTACCGATGTTGTACTGAGCTATTGTACTGAACTGAGCTAGCGATGTACTGTTGTACGAGAGCTATAACACTGAGTGAATTGTGACTTTCACCTAGCAGTCAGCGTATTCTACTTATAAATGTATGCTTTTTCTTTACACATAGTATGTGATGTGTTGCTTGAGCAGTAGCTTTGGTGCAGCATTTCCTGTATCATCAGCTTTTAGCCTACACCACTTATGTCAGACCAGTATTAGAATATGCCAGCACCGTTTGGTTCCCTTATACGCTCACTAACATAAAAAGACTAGAAAAGGTACAGAGGCAAGCTGTAAGATTTATCTGCAGTAAATTTAAACGTACGGACTCACCAACTAATATGCTATTGGACTGTGGACTTCATACACTTCAGTTTAGAGCTAAACAAGACCGTCTAAAATTTCTCTTTCAACTATTGCACAATCATTATAAAATCGACGCATACAAGTTCATCCACCCTTCAGAATCCCGGCAAACAATGCAAAAACACGCGCACACTTTGACTGAATATCTTTACAATAATGACGCCTTCAAATATTCTTTCTTCCCGCTTGCTATCAGAGAATGGAATCGCTTGGACCCATCGGTTACTAACACGGATTCACTTACTGATTTTTTGTCCAGAATCGCTAACATTACCAATTAACAGGAAAGTAAAACATGCCACGTTAATTTTTATGAAGTGTGGACTCGGATGTTATGTGTTCTGTACACTTCACGGCGAGCACCCCTAAACCGGCGTCTACATAACGTACAGCATCATGTTCAGTCACTGCGAATTTTGACTGTACTAACTTATCTGTAATGTATTTTTTGGGAATACAATATGTATGACTTGCCTCACAATGTTCCTTATGTTCCTTATCTTTTGTTTTCTTGCTTTGTTGTGAATACTATATACCCGCATGCGCAAACTTCCCGCAGTGTTTTTACTTGATTATTCATGGTTTTGAGACTTTTTTTTTACGGTTCCGCTCGGCGCGGTATTGTTCGTTATGGTTTGCGCAACGTATGGTTAGTCTGTATACCAATCTCTTTTCTTTACACAAGTTGCTTTTTTTTTGCTTATTTGAGTGCACTTTTCTTGTTGGTATCCTTTATAGACTGAGGAACCTCAAATTATTATGCTTGTATTATGCGCTGCTCAACCCTTCTACACGTTTCACTTCCTTTGTATCCTTTATAAATATGTGTAATCTAAAAATATGACGCTTACACCAGAGTTACTTAACCCTTGTTCTTGTTTTGACATTTTGTTCTTATTACTGTTGTACGTAGTACCTACCGACTAAGTACTTTTGTATGTATATGAATACACCCTTGTATGCCCGCCTGCCTTGGTCTCAAAAAGAGACTGGCAGTATTTCAAATAAATAAATAAAATGTGCGGGCAGTACGCCATGATTTTTTTTCTTTTCCGGCGGGTAGAAAGTGGGGGTGCGGATTATATGCAGGGGGGATTATACGCGCGAAAATACGGTATATGCATTGTCTGATCTGGTACTCACGCTCTCTTCAAACTTCAGGAATAGCACCCGTGTGCAATTGTCTTTTCATTGAAAATTTGGGTACGCATGAGCTGGTTTCCGAGAATCTCTGTGGCACCATATACTGCAGAGCACTTAGTACCGACAAGGCCACACGTCTTCACTGTCGTTCGTTTGAGCATAAAGGAGGAGTGCAGGGAAGCTGATCCAAGTTATCAATAGCGGGTGTAGTGGCAACCAAAGCGTTTCAGATGCTAAGAGACTAAGAGTTTCAGGGTGGCAGCCATCTAGCGACCTTAAATATGTATGCCAGGATGTGCATGCTGGTTTGTCGGCTGAACGTGATCTTTTTTTCCAGTCCCCAAGTCTTTTTAAGCTACGGAAGTTTCTTCTTGAGACACGCCCATGTGTACGAGATTTCGGCGCACGTTAAAGATCCTCAGGTGCTGTGGGCGCGTTACAAAACACTGTCGCAAACGCAAATAAATAAATAAATAAATAAAGCATATCCGGGGGGAACCAGGTACAATAGTGCAATTATCCGAGGCGCAACCTCTGCGCCACCGATCATTTTTTTTCTTTATTGCCTGTCTTCGGTTTACACAATAAGAACAAAAAAAAATTCACAGCATATCCACGGGGTGAATGATGATGAGTGGGCGAAGCTCCTAAGGGGAACTCATCGGTAAAACCGTGACTCTTCAGTGAAAGTTCGCCCACTACATCTGTGTCCGAACGTAACGTCTAGAAAGTCTCGCTTAAACCGCGCGTCGGCACCTTGGGGCTGAGCTCGCCTGATGCGTTTTGCAGACGCCTCACGAGCTCTCACTGCATCGGGGTCTGCCTGCCGATACGCGCGCTTTCTCGCCGCTTCCCGTTCTCTGACGTTTTGGAGATCCTCTTCGCGCCGCAGCCGTGCCGCTTCGCGTACGGCAGGGTCCTCGCGCCGTTGCCGTGACGCTTGGGCCTCTCGTTCTCGAACGCTGGGATCTTGGCGGCGTCGTCGCGCAGCCAGACGACACGCTTCGGCCTCCCGCTCTCGTACGGCAGGATCTTGGCGGCGGCGTCGCGCAGCTTCACGGAGCGCTTCTGCCTCGCGGGCTCGCACATCTGCAGCCTTATCCATCGGGCGACTCCGAGCGCGCGCGAACAGCGAACGGATTTGACTGAATAAACTTTATTGAAGGAAAGATGGAGGAAAGGGGAAGGGGAGAAAAAGATGAAAGAATCATAGGTGGAACCCTTTGTCCAGGGCTCCAGTGGCTTCTGCTCCCGTCTTCGCCCGGCTGATTAGGTCCTTTTGGATCTGTAAGTCGGGGCTGGCGAGGGCGGCCTCCCATGATTCACGGGAAGTCAGTGGCGGGTTCTTTTGGTGTTCGGCCCCTGCCCAGAGGTGTGGGCAGGCCCACGTGGCATGGAAGAGGGTAGCAGTCTCTCCGCATAGCCTGCAGTCTTCCGTGTAGTCAGGGTGCCGTTGTTGGAAAATCTTCGCCCAGCGAGATTTATGTATGAAGGTGTTTGTTTGAATCTTACGTAGCATCTAGGCTTCACTTGCTGTTAGTTCGCGGTGCGGGATTGGATATGTAGCCCGCTCTTTTCTGGTATTTTGTAGGTATTCCCCGTACGTAGTGGTGCTTGGGTATCGTAAGGCGTCAGTCACAGGGGGGTGGTGAGTGAAGTCGCACGCTCGCCTGTTCGCCGCCTCGTTACCCGGCAGTCCCTCGTGTCCGGGGGTCCACGTAATGTTGTGAACTTTCTCGAGGGATTCCGGAAGTACCTTTCTAAGTGCAAGTGGTATTCTTCCTGCCGCTAGCATTCGCACAGCCGCTTGCGAATCGGTGATGATGTTGAGGCCGCGGCCATTTCGTTCTCCCAAGCGAATCGCGAGAAGGAGGGCTCCGGTCTCCGCGTGCTTTGTGGTGGTGTTTCGCATGGTGATGCAGTCTATGATGTCGCCTTCACGGGTGGTCACCACTAATGCTGCCGTTTCTTCGTCATACTTCGCTGCATCGACGTACACCGTATTATCGTGATGTTCGAATTTTTTGTGCAGGAAATTGACCCTGGCCTTTCTTCTTTCTACGTGGATATTAGGATGCATGTTTTTTGGAAGGGGCAGCGCTTTGATGTGGGATCGTTGTGCAGGGTTTAGGTCTGTTTCCTGCTCTTGGCGTCTGCGATCGGGTGGATCGCCTACTTGCCATAGGATCGCCCTCCCCGTGCGGGACTTTTCTAGTCGTATTCGTTGGGCTTGAAGGGTGGCGTGTTTTATCTCTTCCATGGTGTTCGTGAGCCCAAGGTGAGTGAGCTTCTCATTGGAGGTGAACTGGGGTAGGTTGAGGGCAGCTTTGAACGCTGTGCGTATTATGGCGTTGATGTGCGGACAACGGATTTTATTACAACGCTCCCCGCCATCTAGTAAACAATCCAAGAACTAAACTAGAGGTAGCCACGCCATCTAGTAAACAATCCAAGCGCATCTTTTCATCATATACAAGTACCGCCATCTAGTAAACAATCCAAGAACTAAACTAGAGGTAGCCACGCCATCTAGTAAACAATCCAAGAACTAAACTAGAGGTGGCTACATACATACGTCGACGATGGACAGACCCACGCCTTAAGGAGTTTCGCCCCTAAAAGGATTACAAAGCGCGAAAAGACATCAGCACGCCACTTGCTAGTGCGCGCTTGTTAAAAAGGCCGAAGCCATGCCACACTTTCCAACACATTTAACCAGTCAGGTGGAGATGGTTGGGCTTTGTACACTTCTAAGATCTCCCGTACACTCTGGCAGAACAACTCTCTGCTCGGTTTCACATCTACATCATTATGGCGAACTGCCATTCGAGCTTTCCATATACTATGCAGGGCCAGCAACATCAAAATATCATACGGGACGCCACCGTAGTTTTCAACGGCCAAGAACCTGCTTCCATGGCTATCCAACGGGAAATCCTTTTTTAGTGTTCTCTGCAAAACGTCCCACAGGAACACCCCGTCCCAACAGTCGTTTCTGGCTTTTTACAAACCAAGCAGTCAGGCCCCCAGGGAACAAACAAACCTTTTTCAATCATCCAAGTTTTAACATGTAATACTCCCACGTGTAATTTAAAGAAAAAAGACTTTACATAAGGCGGGACAGTCATTTTTTTCACACGCTGACACGCGTCTTGTCCTGGCCCTGCACTGTATAGGGATCGGTACAAAGGAGTCGGCATAGTGGTGTCAAGAAGGTCTCTATACAGCTTTTAATTTTTCTGTGCACGGTAGCCAGATATTCGAAAGAAAACCGCGAGAATAAAAATCTTGCCGAAAGTACCACCTCACGTAGATAGCCATGAATGCCACCGTCACGAACACAAGAAGTAACAACAAATTCGGGTAAAACTCTACCTAGGCGCACTTGACACACGGTGCGCAAAAAACGGTTTTGCACATCACGTAAAAAAAGAAAGCGGTTCACTACCTGGCGTAGAAAAAGGTGCGCCAGGGAAAGGCCCCCACAGCGCACTCGTCTAAACAGGTTGGTTCGGCTTGTGCGCTCCCAAGTGGAACACCAAATAAAGACAGCAAACACCCTGTGCAATCTTTGAACATTGGCACGCGAGCAATGCAGAACCTGCATCACGTACCATGACGTCTAATCAGCCGCTTTTGCTTCCGTCTTTAAGCGCTAGACACATGTACGATTGGTACACGCGATTCGCATGCGACTGATCGTTACGACTGTCACCACGACTAGTCGTACGCGTGAATTTGAGACACATGACCCGATGCGCGCATGCGATGCGTCGTCGGCGTCGCTCCGCCCACCGTTTTTGCTCCATGGTCAACTACGACTATCGCTGAGCTGAATTTGTAGATTCCGCGCGTTCAATCGCAAAAAAATGGATAAAGCAGGCAATCGTGAAGCGTTTTCTGCCTTCGGAAACAGTCCGCGCACACGCCGGCCGTGCCTGCCAGCACGGCACACTCAGCGGCTCGAACCGGCGCAGACCACGGTAGCAACCGTTTGACGCTGCTCTTCTGAATCAATCTGATCGTTAAAATGAAGTTCCACATGCGAGAAAGTAGGTGTTAGTGTGGTGAAAAATTGTGCTAGGGATTGTTGTCAGGGCTTATTTTAAAAGCGGCGATCAGATATCTGCCGCGATGCAAGCCTACGCTGACCGGCGCCGCGGCGCGCGGCGGGCGGTGCGCCGACCGGTCGAGAGATGGCAATACCTGCGCGGAAGCATCGAAACAGGCTACGCAGATGTTCAACTACAACGATCGCTGAGCTGAATTTGTAGATTCCGCGCGTTTGTTCGCAAGAAATTGATAAAGCAGGCAATCGCGAAGCGTTTTCTGCCTTCGGAAACAGTCCGCGCACACGCCGGTCGCGCCTGCCAGCTCGGCACACTCAACGGCTCGAACCGGCGCAGACCACGGTAGCAACCGCGCTTGTCGCTGCTCTTCTGAATCAATCTGATCGCTAAAAAGAAGTAGCTTATGCGAGAAAAGGGATGATAGTGTGGTGAAAAGTTGTGTTACGGATTGTCATTCGCAGTTACACAGATAGCGGCGATCAAATATCCGCCCAACACCTGAGCCGACCAGAGCAACGCACGCCGGTTGCGGGGGGTTGGGGCTCAGCGGACTCTCGTTGCCTGTGGCCTCACGACGATTGCAACGATGGCACGACTACATCTGGCTTGCCAGACGCACGTCGTGAGCCTCCTCCGACCAGCGAACGACGCCAAAACAGGTCCTAACGATCAATCGTAACGATCAGTCGCATGCGAATCGCGTGCGCTAGTCGTACATGTGTCCAGGGCGTGGGGAAGAGGAGGCAGGTTTCTCGGGTGAGGAGGAGTGACAGTGGTGGCGGTGTAGTTGGTGCCCGGCCGGCGTGTCGGTCCGCGAGGTGACGTCACATGCGGCGCGGGAAAGCGCTCTCGTTTGAACGTCGCCCTCGCGGGAGGAGGAAAAGGGAATACAAAGGATCCCCACGTGTCCCCCCCTCCACAACACCGAGCCCAGTCTAATCTAGCTGAACCGGGCTTCCATCCAAAAACACACAGACAGAAAAGGTGGGGGGTGCTTGCACATTTATTGGTCGCTGGGTCCTGCGGGTGCCAGGACGACCTCGTCCAGCTCGGCTGCGGCCGAAGCGGGAGTGGAGAACACCCGCGCCGCAATGGCTGCGGCGAAAGCTTGGCTCGACGCCAGGGCCCCCACAATGACCGCGATTTGGGCCGAAGGAAGACCCGGGGCAGGCTGTCCAGGCGGAAGCAACGGGAGGCCGGGTGGGCCCAGGGCAACCAGTGGAGCCTTGCCCTCGGTAGCGCTCACGTCAATCAGCGTGGCGCCAACCTTTGCCGGGGCGCGTATTCCCAAACGATATCCCATGAGGAGCCCCGCCGACCACGCCCCCCCACAAACAACGACGTCACAACGTGCCGTCACTTCCGCTTCGTTCGCGACCTCGTACGCCGTGGGCTTTTGTTTGTTTGTTTCCCTTGTTTTAAAAAAGGGCGGCGGCCGATGTGTTTCGCTCCGTGGGCGAGGCTGGGCCTGCGGCGCTGCCGAGCGGAGCTGACGGACGCACATGTGGTAGAAGCATGGTAGAAGAAGTTAAAGGCCCAACCACATGCAGCGTACTTTCGGCGTTTTCTCGCGTGGCGACGCCGCGCGAGCAACGCCGATGTCTACGCTCGCCAGATATCTGCCTCGACGCAGCCCGAGAAAGCACCGGAAAGCGGGCAGCAGCGGGCGGGTTTCACGTCCTTCTCGTGCATTGGGGTCATTCCTTTCAGCAGAAGAGAATGAACTTCTTTTTAACTTGCGGTTATCGGCTGCCTTGAGACAAACTGCTAGCTATTTCTGTTCGAAAGCGCTCATTCACTTGTGGGCTTGTTTGGCTTTCATCGGGGAGATCGGGTATTTGCGGTAGCTTTTTTTTTAGTTAAATAAGGGAGCTCAGGCTACGTCGCTTGTAGTATTAGCATGATGGGGCTTGACTGCAAGATTGGTGCGTGACAACCAAGCCTTATCAACGCCAGAATGCTAGCGGCGCATGCCATTCCATTCGTTGCTACCGTGCCTTGCGTTGGGGAGACCGAGGTTTTGCGATAGCTTTGCTTGACTCAAATAAGAGGGCTGTGGCTACATCGCGTGTAGTAATAGCATAACTGTCCTCGAATTCAAGATGGGGGCGTAAGAAACAAGCGTTACCACGGCTCAAATCTTTCAAATACGACCAAAGGAAATCACTCGCCAATATATTCATTGGCAGCCTCCGTTAGAGTACCAAATTCTGGAGCCCTGCTAGCGCTTCCTCCGTGGTCGAGCGGTTGCGCGCTTGTGTGCTGGCGTTTTGTTTGGAAAGTCCATGGTTCGAATCCTGGTAGAACTTTCACTTTTGCAATGAGGGCTTCATCGGCTTTTTTGTTGTTGTTATTCAAGGCAAACAAAGGGGGCCAGAGCACCTTGCCGTTTAACCTACAAGTGACGTTCGACGCTAACCTCAGAATCAAAACAGCCCTGAAATTTACTTTGCCCACACTTTGAATTCATGAGAAGCTCCAGTCAGCACATAACATCAAGGTTAAACAAAGTAGAAGTAAAGTTGTGCTAAGTACGTCATCGTTCATCATCCTATCTTATTTTGTTCAGATTTGACAGTAATGACTTGATAAAGTAAAGGCAAAATTTATTTTCGTCTTTTGTAGTCGCGCTGCTTCGCGGCGGTCCATGGTTTCGCACCGTGCGCGAGCATGACGTACGCGCTGGGAAGCTGAAGCACGAAATAAACCTTTGCTTACCTGTTCTCGCCTCTCACTCTCAGCACTCTCTTGCGCACCTGCAGACGCTCGTCTTTCATCCTGTTCCTAGTAAAGGTAGCGCTGGGCGCGGTGCTTTAAGTGCGCGCGCACGCGGACGCTTTTTCGCGTATATATGCATGGTTATTGTTTACGTTCCTGAAAGCGAACAATCTAGACGCTTGCTTTCATGCCAGAACACTTCCATCACGACCCACAAATTTCGCTTCTTTTCACTGGCGCAAAGTTCTGACGCCTCCCAACTCTACAAGCTTTACCACTCGCCGATAGAAGTACGAAATGCTGCAAGTCAACCTATAACGTTTCTCCACACTGATGAGTACCACGCTGTTCGCTTATTAGTGCACGCGTACGCTGAAGCCACTGACCAAAGAACCGAAGCACACGCGAAAGTTGCCGGCCCGACCTGACGGTCCCAGCGGCGGCAGCGGCAGCAGAGGCTCGCCCGCCGCCGTTTGCGTGGCCAGAAGTTTCGTTTTCAGCTAGTACGTCAGCCTACTCCTCGGCCGTGATTGGCTATCCAGTTTTGGCGCGGCTGCGACGGCTGGCTCATCCGTTTTGTGGCGACGAGGCGAATCACCAAGTGGAAACGTGCCTACTTCTGCTTCATGGATGTGCACGTGCAGCCGCTCGAGATAATCAGAGATGACCTCGCGTCAACACATCAGGAGTCGGTGTTCCGCGCGAACCTTCCAGACGAAACCGCAGTCAACGCCTTCGTGGACGCTTACAGCGGGTGTACAAACACTACCTGGATTGTCCAGAAGGTGCAGAAACGCGGAGAAAGGTACGTTTTGATACGATGGGTTGTAGTACGTGAAGCGTCGTTTCGAAACTTGGGTTGTACTGTTTATATTTTTATTCTGGCTATTTCTTGTTTATATATTTGTATTTTTTTTGCGTGTGTGTCGCTTACAGTTGAGCCGCGAACTGTGACGCAATGCGCGCTCATTAAAAGGCCACACAAACCGACACAAACCGCTCATCTATCGGTCGAGTGCATCTCGAAAAGTGACATTCCTTGCCGCTATTTGGATTCGCAGCAGTTCACTGGCCCAAAAATAGTGCGCCCAGGGGCTAACTGTTTTCTTTTTTTTTACTGAGTTTTATCTCTGCTGCGGCTACCGTGATCCCAAGCTCACGTGCAGCTACTCATTAATCCCATCAAAAAGAATATGCATATCGTATGCAGCAAAATCTGTGTGCATGAAGCAGAAATTGTTAAAAATAAGACATTGGCAACAGTGTGAGTGGTAGCGCAGATGATTACTGATATCAAACTCTGTCTTTATGGCGTCAGTGCAGAGACTGTGGTCAATAGCCTTGTACAGAAGACATATATCAAATTCGTCGAGTACTTCAGAAGCTGTACAACCCAACCATTACTTAGCCCTTGGTTTGTCTAAAATTTCGATATTGTTACCCTAAACTGTTATGACCACCAGTGAAAATTATGCAGCATTCACGACCAAGTGTAAAACGACTATGTTTGAGGTAATGTTTCCCAGTCAACGTATCACTACAGTATCACGCTTGCCAGAAGGATTCACATCTTCTATTGTTGTTTATAAAAATATCAATGTTTTCCTTAGTGGCACTGTTCCTGAGAAAGAAATTATGCAATGAAGTTCTTGTTTACAAAATTCAATGCAATAGTGCTTATCATGCAGCTGTAATATTTCACAAGTGCAGGACAGTTTGTAAATGCAGTAATGGTTAATTGGCTGCCTTTCTTGTAATCCTCACCTGCAGCACCGAATAGTGTTTTGAGGTGTGTGTATATAGTGAAAGAGCACCCAACTCAACTGTATACACTTCTCTGTGTTGCAGAATGGCCTTTCACAAGGTTTGGCGCTGCCAACACCACAAGAGAAACAAGGTGTCGGAGAAACGCAATGCCATGTGCATGGCAAGGTTAGATATTAAGATAAAGCTCGTGACAAAGTCCACGAAGAAGAAGGACCCGTATTTGCGCCTACCTGTACCCCTCGTTGCTGTTATACGCATCGACGGAAGGCACACACACAGCCTGGAGTCAGCGGATGCACTACGCCTCCTTCGTGGCACTGCCTCAACTAGGGAGACATTCATCGGCTACTTCAACGACGGCATGGGAATCGGGGAAGCGAGGAAGCTCCACGAGAGCAAGCTGTGCGTGCAAGAGAACGGCCTCATGCTTCTGGCGAACGGGGCCATCAACCCTCTGGCCAGAACCGTGCAGCATTGGCACTGCGTTTGGAGGGCCACAAGCTTCGGGGGTGGAGCCATCGACCCACTGGCCAAACTAGAGCAGAAGGCGCCCCTCTATGCAGCCCAAGGTACAATGAGGATTATTTCCCACGAACAGCTTACTCTTGGGAGTAGGCTTGGCATTGCTCTATAATTTGCTTTAGGCTCACTTGCTACCCTACTGAGGGTACAAGAGTACAGCCATTCCAATTATAAAGCACAATTTTGCAGTTGTAATTGCACTTCTAATGCACAACAAGAGACTTTGCGCAGAGCTTTAGAGACGGTAGTCTTTATTGGGATACAGTCGACCCTCATTTTAACGAAGTAGTATCAGGACACTGATTTAGTTCGTTATATCCAACGGTAGAGTTAAAAATAGCCTGAAGCCAATCAGCAGTCTCACTCCCACACAAATCGTTGATAAAAATACGAAACATTTTAAGCTTCAAGCCCACTGTAAACAAGGTAACCCTTATTTCAAGCTCAGTGAACCAGAGCATGACACGTGAAATAGCAACAGAACAAAGTTCATCTTACAAAACAAGCCTGCGTTCTTTTTTTTTAGTTGGGATGTGATCTTCGTCTGTTGGCTATTCACAGCACTGAGCAGCATGAAATTTTTAGTGTCCACGAACAAAAGGGCTCTTTCTACTTCTTTTCCAAGTTTTTCCAAATAGCTTCTTGGGCTACTGGCCAATATTTCTTCGTTATAGTATCCGATATCACGCATTGCTCTCACGGATTAATTTTCAATATAAAAGAATAGGTGGCATTGAAACGAAGCGTGACCAACCAATGTTCGTATTTATTTCACTATAACCAATAATTTGCTATATCAGTGTTCATCATAACGCGGTTCAACTGTATGTACTTTACTTAAACAAAAATTGTAGTCTGTCTGTACTGTACATTTGCCTGTCTTTCGATCCAGTCACCTATCCAAAAGTTAACACAAGTCAGGTCTCAACATTGTTGAGCAAAAAGAAAACATTAGGCATATTTGAAACAGATCAATTCATAACTGGTACCAGCAGTGTTTATTTAATTACAGGGGGCAATGAGGAGAAAATATGTTTGTTTTATTCACAAGGTTTTGTGTTTCATAGTACCCTTAGCGCTTGTCCAGCAGCAAATGATGCTTTATTCACTGAGAAATTGAACAATTTAAGCAAAAATTTCAATTATCCCGCTGCATCGTGCATTTCGTGACGTCAGCAATGACGTAGTCCAGGCAGATACCTAAAACAAAGTTTAGTATTTTGATTGAGGGAGGTGGTAACAGTGAAACGTCTTTTGTTACCTTGGGTACTGTCCGCCCTCCTAGATGCCGCAGTGATACCACTCAGACTACTGTGCGGGCTCTCTTTTCTTTTTGACCGGAGCTGTAGCTTGCGTATTTTTGTTACATGTGATGATTGTTTTGTAAAACATTGTGTATGGCTTGATGGGCAGAATTGTGTAAGTGGCACCCTCGCTTATGTCAGTTCTCAACAGCTGTGCAGCATCTGCCACAGTACCTGGTGCGCACCATACACAGTGCTTATATGTTTATGCATTCGTTTGCTATTTCCATTGTTTACCTCACCATTACTCTTGTAAAAAGAATAAGCCTGGAATCCAAGCTTGCAAACCTCTTTTTGTGAGCTTATAATCCCTCATTAGGTTATACTTGATTTTGTCGGTCTAAGCGTATTGCAAAAAGCAACCCATTATAGGTCACAAATTCAATGCATAAAAGAAGCGGGTGAGTTGCATGCCCATTATTTTTTCTTCATTACATAGTTTATTTGATCGTAGTTTACATCAAAAATAATGTCAGTGTAATTCTAATGAGGCAATCTTTCAAATGAACCGAGCTTACATTTTGTCTTCATGGCCCCTGTTAAAATAGATGTGTACTTTTTTTTTAATTCCAAGAGTTTGCTCTGCAGCAGAAAATGGTGGGTACGAGTGAGGCTAAATGTACTGGAACAGGTAGTTCTCAGTGAGGAAGTCTGAAGGCTCCTGCGATATGGATTAAAAAGCCAGTGTCAGACTAGTCAGGTGGCTGCTCTGGGTTGAGCCCCACACTACTTAAGGAGGCACGTGGGTCTTTGGGACCAAAAAATTGCCCAAAAAAGCATTTTTTTAGGTGTCACTTTTCTCTCGATTTTCACAGTTTTTCCTCCAAAAATTCCATATTTGAAACAGTGCCACGCACTTATAAAAGCCATAGAGGCCCGATTCTAACAAAGAAATAATTATTTTACCATAATTCCCCACTTTTTCGCCTCGAGTGGTATCGCACTGATACAAAATTCTCGAGAGGTACATCCCAGCATGTAGTGCAACTAGGAACATAAGTTGTTTTGCACTTTGAAGCTGAATGTGTAAACCATGTGATATGGGAAGCAGATTTTGCGTTTTGTGTTTCAGTAGTTGTTTAATTAGCATTATTTTTAATTGGTTAGGAGAAGTAGTTCAAACCTAGAAGTTAGAATTGATGTAAACTTGTACGTGATTGCAAAACAAAAAACTGCTTTCCACATTTCATTCTCCACAACTTCTGTTATGTATTCATGTCTTGCTGGTAATGTTTTGTTGAATACTTTTTTCCTACTTTTCTAAAAAAAAATCAAGAAATATTTTAATTAACCCAGAAACTAGCCATCTCACATCAAAACTAATTAGATATTTAAAATCAGCTAAAAAAACTGAACAAGCCTATGAAGTTTCATGCTACTTGCTGTTAGGAACACTGGAGACCACGGTAAGTCCACAAAATGTGGTGAATGTCTGTGGTCGGTGCCAACATACAGCAAAATAAATGTGTAGGCCCGAATAAACCCTGTCGACCTAGCGGCCAGGTGTGGGTGAAAGCAGGTGTAAATGTGGCATCAGTGCAAATTGTTAGTAGTGCCACCTTTTTGAGGCGGATGAGCCCACCAGGGAGGTTACATCCACAGAGTGGGATAAGTGCACGTGTGGAGCACTGAAGGCATTTTGTCCAAGGTGCTCTGTAGTAGAGTCAACTGAAAATAGAGGTAGTAGATGCGTCATAGCAGGCATGTGTGTCTGCAACCATCTACCTGCCTATGTCCAGGAGTTAACGTCCTCTGGGCCCAAGCAATCTTCACTCTGAAGCTAAGTGTTGTAGTCTTTGCGTGGAACGTTTAGGATATGGGTACTTGGTGGGGTATTTTCCAAGGGCCTTATACAGCTTTTATTGAGTCTGAAAATCACAACAGGTTGTGATTGTTCTCACCTAAGACGCTCTATAGTCGTCAATGCTTCGGAAATTGCTTTTAGCTCAGCAAGTGTTGACAGGGTCTCTGAGTGGCGTAGTTGTGGCAGGTTTGACAAAACTGCACGTCAGGGTTCCTGATTCTCAACTACTGTGGTGACAAGGCTGCCTGAAACACCAGCATCGGCATAAAATGTGTCTTGACTAGCACTGGGTGCAAGTGTGGCACACCACGGCTAGAAAAACTTAGAGGCTTGCAACCAGCAAGTAATATTTGTGTTCAAGAAGGGGGTTCTGGAGAGGTAGATGGTGGTGTATTGAACTGGAGGTGCATATACCACCTTAAGGAAACCACAAATGAGTACACCTTTGCTTTAAGCAAGCATACCTGTCACCACTGCCTAAGGCTAGCTTCTTCCTGTCGTGTAGAGATGGGTGTTAAAGGAGCCATGAAGAGAAAACAAAAGTTTCGTTCATTCAAAAGATTGCCTCGTTAGAATCATACTGAAACCACTTTTAACGTAAACTTCGCTCAAATAAGCTACATAATTAGGAAAAATGAGAATGGCCAGGCGACCCACCAGCTCATTTCCCGCAACAGAACCTATGATGTCATTCGAGCCAGCTCTGCGATTGGCGGTGGCCGGCACAAGCACATGCAAATTAGGTAGAGCTTAGAAGCTAGCCAAACGAGCGATTTGTGCTTAAATTTAGGGCATGGTGGGATAAGCAGTGGAAGTTACGAAAGCAAACGTAAACATGGAAGTACCCATGCGTACTGCTGTTGGTACTGCGCGCACTATGCTTGGTTTAGCTGCACAGCACTGCGGGGCTTGGGGTTGTTTCAGACAACACTGGCCGATTGACGCAAGCAACGGTGTCTTACGTGACCATATTTGTCGAGCGAGCACTGTTTCAGGGAATGCTTATTTTCTCCCAGAACAAAAACAGCCAGGTTTAAATACGGTCAAAAACAAACCAAAGGCTTGCCACGGTATGGTGGCAACAACTAGGTTCAGGTAACATAAAGAAACGCGGAAACGCCACTGTACGGTACCTGGAGTCAGTAGTATTAACTCTATGCCTGGAGGCCAGCACCGCCGTACAGGGTGGAGACACCCTTTTAACGGTCTCGTGCCGTCGCGATTGGGCCAACGTGCTCAACGAGTTGTTCTTTTCATTTCCCTTGAGATTTAGCAACGCGACATAGATAAGATGATTTAAACTTCGCCAATAACCCGCGTTGCGGCGATAATTTAGCGCTGTTTTGACACATTGACTTGCTTCGGCGGCGAACGAGCGACCCAAAATGGTGGCGCAGCGTATATGCGTCTCTACCCTGTACGGCGGACGCGTGAATCAAGGCACTCTAGGCTGCAGAGCGGTCGGTTCCTCTGATGTCATTGCAGACCCCGAAAACAAACGATTTAGCGGGAAAATCAAAAATTTAACTTAAATTGAATAATTTCTCAGTGAATAAAGCATCGTTGTACCTGAACAAGCGCTGGGGGCACCATAAAACACGAAATCTTTCGAATAAACGATTGATTGATTGATTGTGGGGTTTACCGCACCGACGCAACGCAGGCGATGAAGGCGCGCCGTAGTGGAGGGCTCCGGATTAATTTTGACCACCTGGGGATCTTTCACGTGCGCCGAAATCTCGTACACACGGGCGTTTTTGCTTTTCGCCTCCATCAGAAAAGCGGCTGCCGCGGCCGGGAATCGAACCCGCGACCTCGTGCTCAGCAGCGCAACGCCTTAGCCACTGAGCCACCACGGCAGGTCTTTCGAATAAAACAAACTTCATTTTCTCTTCATGGCTCCTTTAAATGAGGAAGGCAGCTAATGATTCCCACTGCTTCTCTCTTGATGGTCTCTCAGTGAGCCCACTCTGCCCTTGTCATATACTGAAACTGCGCCTGGTGTGCGAGATGACGCAGCGGGATTGCATCAACGAGAAGAGCCATCTTTGTGTGAACTGCTCCTGTGTTTTGTGGAAATCCAGCAAACTAAATGTAACGGTTGAAGGGCATGCTGGTGGGCTTCTTGGAGCCATGGCGTAGTTGATCTGGAGGCTGTGACGTCTAGGCCAAGATTGCGGTAGCAAGTAACTTACATTACAGGTTTGCCATAAAGGATTAAGGTAACGTGCGGTTTTGCAGTCTTTGTTGTGCCCTCCGACTACTGGCGATAAGTAACATGGTCTTATCATCATGGGATAGTGTGAGCCTCACACTTTTGCACCACGTGTTTAAGAGTATTTTAAGCACTCTGAAGCGTTTGTTAAAATTAAAAAAAAAGATGCGTTGAAAAAGGTAGTTTGACCCAAACTACAAAAAGGGCTAGCACCTGGGTATATACCTTTAAAGGGCCATTCAGAAAAAATGTTTGTTTATTCGAAAGATTTCATGTTTTATAGTGTCCCCAGCGCTTGTTCAGATGCAAACGATGTTTTATTCACTGAGAAATTATTCAATTTAAGTTCATTCTTTTATTTTCCCGCTAAATCATGAGTTTTCGTGGTCTGCGATGACATCAAAGGAACTGACTGCTCTGAAGCCGATTGTGAAGCTTTGTTTACTGTTAGTGAACCTAGATGGTGCCACCATACCGCAGAAATCCGTTTTCTGCCTTTGCTTTGTTTTGACCGTATTTAATTCCTGGCTTGTTTTTGTTCAGGGAGAAAATAATCGTTTCGTGAAACATTGTGCTTTCTCGACAAATATGGTCTCGTAAGACACCGTTGCATGCGTCAACTCGCCACTGTCGTCTGAGACAACCCCAAAGCCCCGCAGTCCTGTGCAGCTAAACCGAGCATAATGCACGGAGCACCAACAGCAGTACACATTGGTACTTCTATGTTTACGTGTGCTTTCGTAACTTCCACTGTTTGTCCCATCATTCTTATTGCTTTGTAAAGAATGTGCCCTAAATTTAAGCGCAAATCGCTCGTTCGTCTAGTTTGTAAGCTCTACCTAATTTGCGTTTGCTTTTGCCGGCCTCCGCCATTCACAGAGCTGGCTGGTATGACATCATAGGTTCTGTTGCGGGAAATGAGCTCGCGAGTCGCGTATCCATTCCCTTTTTTCCTAATTATATAGCCTATTTGAGCGAAGTTTAAGCTAAAGGCGGTGTCAGTATGATTCTAACGAGGCAATCTTTTGAATGAACCAAACTTGTGTTTTATCTTCATGGCCCCTTAAGTGGCATTCCAAGTGCAACGGAACAAAGGTTCCAATAGATGGCATGTGAGCAGTGAAATGCAGCAAAAGTGAGCCGACCTGAGCAAACTTCCGCTGTGTTTGTCAGGAGCGGAGGATGACCGTAAAAGGCAGAGCGCAAGAAGTGGGCGGGAAGAGGCATTGAAGTGGCAGGGGCAACAGACAAATATTCTTCTTCGACAATATTTTCAGTGAAGTGAGCACATACAAGGCCAGTTTTTTTTTGTGTACACAAGGTGGTTCTGAGGCCATGAGGGCCCAACACAATTACTTAAGGGGGACTTAATTGTGAAAGTGCAACTGATTCCTTGTACAAAAATTTGCAGGCACCACCGTGACTGTCAGCAGGAGCGACAGCAGTACCTGCTGGGCAGTTCTGGTGGCGACCCCCATCATGCAGCGAGCCCAGGCACTGGATTGTGGCGCGGGACATTGTGTTCATTGACTCAACCTCCTCTTGCGACACAACCAGGTGCACCGTGACGCTGGTGCTGGTGGCAACAAGCGCTGGTGCAATCCCCATCGCAGCGCTGCTCCACAACGAGCAAAGCACTGAGGGTTACCTAGCTAGCCTTCCAGCTGCTGAAGGACACCTATCCATCTTTGCTTTGGGAATCAGTGTGTAAGTTGAAAATGTTAAAGATGATTTCATTGTTAATGTTTAATGTGGCACTGCTTGTCAGACATTAGATGAAACAAATTGGTCCATGTTTTCTCTATACCATCTTTTTATTGATTGGCATGCATCTGCATGCTAAGCAGGGCCCAAAATCTTATGGCCACTGCTGAAGGACAACTACCAACTACCACCTCTATGATGTTACGATGTCATAAAGCATGTGTAAGGGATGTTTGTGACACTGTTTCAAAAGAGCCGTGGCAGTGTGTTATACCTTGCATGAGTGTCCTGCAAAGTCAGTGCTTGGGTTTTGACTGTAACAATTAATTAGAATAAAATAATGCGTTGTAGACAATTTAAGTGTCCAAAGTATGGAGTTGTGTTGCTCTAAATTAGTGCCCAGGCTTCACAGTAGCATTAGTAGGTTGTTTTCAATAAGTGCAAAAATTTTCTATTTGCAAGAAGGAATGGAACTGAACATGTATAGCCTCCAGTTTTAGTAGAGTTTGTGTAGCCTCATTTGGCCTGTTATGTGTAATAAGCCACATTTTACCATTTTGCAGGCCCCACAAGTCTTCATGACGGGACAATTCGAGTTCAGAGAAGGCTGCATTGCAGGAAACATGGCCAACAGCAAAACATCTTCTGTGCCACTTTCATGTGGCGCAGGCTGAGTGGCGCTGGCTGACCGCAGCTAAAAACAAGGTTGACAGAGACGAGAGGCGTCGCCTGATGTCGGCTTTTCAAATGGTAAGATATTTTCATATTCAAACGAATAAGGGCATGTTTTTGTCCCCACTTTGGCGACACCACATAAAAGTTGCAGTTCTAGCATTGCCGTTTTTTTAAAGCTGCTTCTAGTGCCCACTCCAAAAGCATTTATGCACAACAGACAGTGTGAACACAGTCTGCGTACATATAGACAAGGCCTTCCCGAACTAGGGAGACAGGAGGCATGGCTGATACATGTTACTGTGATTCAGCACAAAGAAATCCTTGTGCATATTTGAGGTGGAACACAAGTCCATAACCAAGACTGGTGCTGTCCTTTTAAAGGCTCCATGAGGACAAAATACAACTTTGTTTAGTTTGAAAGAACTAGGCTTTGGTAGCTCACTCAACTCCACTCCAACCACGCCAGATGTCTTGTAACAGAAAAAAGCAATGAATATAGAAAAGCTTTCAAATTCCACCCCGTAGTGATGCAATATGTGTAGGAGTGGAATGTTATAGGCTGGCACTAAGAAATGCTCATCAAAGTGTCAACTATCGGTTAGCATTGAAGTGGTACAATCAAATGGCACTAGATCCACTGCCACACTCGCACAGTCGAGTTTCTTGGCGATGGCTTTGGTCGGCAACCACCAATTGCACAAACAAGATTCTGTGACGTCAAAAAAAAGCACCAGAAAGTGGCTAGGGAGGCGCCGCTGCAGACTGTTTCTTCTAACATCTTGATCATGAGTTTTCAATACAATCTGCATTGTTGTTATCGTTACAAGGCAGCCTTTTTATTGAACTAAACTTGTATCTTGTCTTCATGGCCCCTATAACTAAAATTCCCCACCATTTTGCCCAAAATGAATTGCAATGAAAAAAAAATAAGAAAAGAACATTAAAAATGGTGTCGAAAGTAATGTAAGAGCAGATTATAAACAAAGCATGTTGGCTCTGGCTGCACCATGCACAAAAAAGCAATGAAGGAACATGTGCTGGCTCGTGGCTTAGGCTGGTGCAGCACCAACACGTTGAGGTGGGTACAGTCTACGTTTATGGCAAAGAAAAGAGACAAACTGCCAGCTGTTGCTACTGTGTTTGTAACATGACCGTAAGGTGGTGTGGCCCACTCCGGTGGTAATAGTGCCTATATCTCCGCGCTCAGCGGTTTGTGTAACTGCGGGCGATGACCTATTTGGCTTTATTCACCGAGGCCAACAGTGCCTCAACACCATTTTAGGCTCATAAAAATAAACTCGCGCTAGTCACATTGTAAAGACTTGTTTTATCAAGAGAAACTAATGACCCCCTCACAGCAGATGCCTTAACATAATTAGGGTTGTTCGTTTTTGGGCTTTATATTTTTAGAAAATCGGTGGTAAAAATCAGGTGCTATTTTTCAAACTGATAATTGAGGGGAAATCGAGTCTTTTGCTGAACCATTCCGGAATTCGGGTTTTGTCGGGTCAAATCTACAGATGTACTGAGTAATACTCAGTTTATTTTATCAGTAGGTATCACAAGATTCTTAACCCTTTCAGGGTCAATGGTGTTCATGTACGTCCCCGGCAAACACCTGCAAAATGGTCAATGACGCACATGTACGCCATCGCTGGGTTCTTTCAACAGTGCGCCTTTTTCGATCATTTCTCTCACTTGGCTTGTAATGCCACACTGCAGAAATACGTGAAATTTTTCTCTTGCGCCGATGGCTCTGCTTTTCTTTTTTAATGCTTTACTACAGCAGCACGCCAGCTATCGCTCGCGCCACGGCTGCTGGATGAAAGGCCTGTGCTCTCATCCAGAGGCCGTGCCTGCGCATCGGGTCACGTGTGGGTGCGCAGTGGTTGATTTCGGTTTCATCCTCCGGGCGCTTCCCGCTTCTTACGCCCATGAAACTTTCCTAGAATTTTTCTTGTGTTACTCATGAATAAACCCCGTGTATGTAACAACACAAATGATTTTTTCTCACTTTATGATCACACTAAAAAATTACAATTTTATCTCGATATGGACTCGTCCAAATAATTGATAACAGCAATAAAAAAAATGACCCTGGGGGGTCGCATTTGGTGAAAAAATTCGACCATAACGCATTAAAAGTGGTGTTTGTTCCACGCTGTTTATCGGAGGAATATCGAGGTTTTTTAGCAAATTCTCTACTATATTTGGCGTTTGTTTGGAAATAGATCAGTAATGATGACAGTAAAGAGCAGTAATAACTTCTAAGAAACGAAACATTTTATTCACAAAAAGCTGCTCATCGATTGTTTACACACCCTTGTTTTCGTACATAATTATACTGCATGCACAACATGTTGGTCTCCATTCGAGGTCTTGTCCGATCGTTGAACGTTTCTGCAGCAGCCGAGAAAGTTCTCTCGACCACACAGCTTCCGCTAGCTAGGCGGAACAATGTCAGTGCAGCATTTTCCAGCCTGGGTAGCGAGCGGCAGAGTCATGCCAATACTCAAAAGTTCAAAAGCTGTGTTTGTGGGGCTTGCCTCTATCAAGTACTGGTTTAGAACAGCGGACGTCAGCACACGATAGTGCACTTTGAAAATGTCCATTCGGGGAGAAATTGGGTTTAACCGCGATCCTCCTTAAACCTGTTTGGGGTGTTAAATAAGGTAAGATTGGGTTGTACCAAAAAAAAAAAAAACGACCATAAACATAATATATTGATTATGTCTCGCATATCCCAAGCAATCCTTTGAGGAATCTACTTTTTTAA